>CM053026.1:705147854-705305672 GCA_028564925.1 Lithobates sylvaticus | reverse complement strand
TAGTAAGAGAGGGCTCAACAGTAGTTGTTTCCTGTCAGACAACTCTCTACAACTGAAACTCCGGGTGGAGTCTTCTCAACAACGCAGAGCTTAAGCTATTGAGTTCTGTTATAGGCATTTAAAGCCCAACCTCATACATCAAGCTGCTTTTTTATTTTATGAACCTAATAGGACTCCAATTTAAAAAAATGTAAAAGTTCAACCTTTGAAATTAGTAAGCATATAATAGGAGCCTTGGGCCCTGGAAATGGGTGAGTAGGCAATAGATCCAAGGCAATGTTTTATATTTCCCTGACTAAAAAAATGTAAGCTTGTATTGTAAAGAGTTAAAAACATATACATAATACACAACCAAAATGAACATGCATAGTGTACATAGTAGTGAGCCCCTGTGCGTTAGCAGATGTAAACAGTCTTGTGATAGGAATAAAAGTGATCAAAAAATAAATAAAAAATTAAAGGGACCGTGTAAAAAAAAAAGAAAATGAATAGAAAAAATAATAATACTATTTTTTAACCACTTCGTGCCCACGCCATAGTCGAAAGATGGCTACAGCGCAGACACTCCCTGCCAGGAGGGCGTCCCTGGACGTCCTCCTGTTTACTTCCACAATGCACGCTCCTGAGAGCGCGCATCGGGGAAGTTCTGTGCTGGCCGAGTCCCTTGGACACAGCCAGTCACAGATCGCTGTAAACGGCCAATCACAGCGGCCGTTCACAGCGCGACCGACTTGTCCAATGAGAGATGATCTCATATGTAAACAGTACCGCTCTCCCTCCTCACACAGAGACAGCGTGTGAGGAGGGAGAGATGAACTGCTGCAACGGCCGTAAAACAAAAAAAAACAAAAAAACGAAATAAAGTGCCATCTGTCCCCGCTGCCATCTGTCCCCACTGCCACCTGTCCCCACTGCCATCTGTCCCCAGTACCACCTGTCCCCAGTGCCATTTGTCCCCAGTGCCATTTGTCCCCAGTGCCACCTGTCCCCAGTGCCATGTATAAGTGCCATCTGTCATCAGTGCCACATCAGTGCCACGTGTCATCAGTGCCACTAAGTGCCATCTGTCATCAGTGTCACGTGTCATCAGTGCCACATAGTGCCATCTGTCATCAGTGTCACGTGTCATCAGTGCCACATATTAGTGCCATCTGTCATCAGTGTCACGTATCAGTGCCATCTGTCATCAGTGCCACCTGTCAGTGTCACGTGCCATCTGTTATCAGTGTCACGCGTCATCAATGCCACGTATCAGTGCCATCTTTCATCAGTGTCACGTGTCATCAGTGCCACTTATTAGTGCCATCTGTCATCAGTGCCACGTATTAGTGCCATCTGTCATCAGTGCCACATATTAGTGCCACATGATATCAGTGCCACGTATAAGTGCCATCTGTCATCAGTGCCACATATTACTGCCATCTGTCATCAGTGTCATCAGTGCCCCGTATTAGTGGCATCTGTCATCAGTGCCACATCAGTGTCATGTGTCATCAGTGCCACGTATCAGTGCTATCTGTCATCAGTGCCACGTCAGTGTCACGTGTCATTGTCCTGGTGCTCCAGGGCCTTCAAACGTGTAATAGGTAGTCAACAAGTTAGATGTGAAATTTATGCTCCTAGAACATGTGATGGCGCTCCCTGCATGTTGGGCCTCTCTAAGTGGCCAGGCTGTGAAAAAGTTCCACACATGTGGTATCGTAATACTCAGGAGGAGTAGCAGAATGTATTTTGGGGTGTCATTTGTGGTATACATATGCCATGTGAGACAAATAACCTATTACAATGACATTTTTGTGGAAAAAAAGTACACCAGATGTGATAAATTTTGTATAATTTACACCACAGTTTGTAGACTCTCTAACTTTCACAAAGACCAAATAATATCCACCAATTTGGGTTATTTTTACCAAAGATATGTAGCAGTATAAATTGTGACCAAAATTTATGAAGAAAAATTTATCATTTGCTACATTTTATCACAGAAACAAAGAAAAATTTGTTTTTTTTTTTTCAAAATATTCTGTCTTTTTCCATTTATAGCGCAAAAAATAAAAAACCCAGAGGTGATCAAATGGCACCAAAAGAAAGCTCTATTTGTGGGAAAAAAAGGACAAAAAATTCATTTGGGTACAGTGTTGCATGACAGAGTAATTGTCATTCAAAGTGTGAGATCACCAAAATCTGAAAATTAGTCTGGGCAGGAAGGGGGTTTAAGTGGGTAGGTCGCGCGTGGTGTTCATACCACCTATGTGAGGTATTGCCATGAAAGCTAGAACAAGAGCAATAATTCTAGCCCTAGACCTTCTTTGTAACTCTAAACTGGTAACCTGTTAAAAAAAATTTTAAAGCGTCGCCTATGGAGATTTTTAGGCATCATAGTGTGTTGCCATTCCACGAGTGTGCACAATTTTAAAGCATGACATGTTAGATATCTATGTACTCGGCCTAACATCATCTTTTATATTTCACCGAAAAAATTTGTTATATATTGTGTTTTTTGCATTAAAATTAATTAAAAGTGTATTTTCTTCCTCAAAAATTGTGTTAAAAAAAATGCTGCGCAAATACCATGTGACATGAAAAAATTGCAATAACCAAAAAGATATAAAAGGAAGAAAAGAACGGCTGCACACCACAGGAACGTTCCAACGTTGGTTTGAAGAAACACTGAGGTCAGTGTGAAACGCACGCGTCACCTCCTGGGTTTGGACACTCTGTTGGCTGTCATTTGCTATTCTTGGAATAAAATTGTTGTAACGTTCCTGTGGTGTGCAGCTGTTCTTTTCTTCCTATTGATCATCAGTGGCGAGCCGTGGCTTGGACCCATCGCATCTGGACTGTGGTGACTGCTCACCTGGAGCGGATTCTTCCTTGTTTGAAAAAATATATCATGTTTGGGGGTTCTAAGTAACTAAGTAATCCAGATTTTTACATTTAAATAAACAGTGTCAAAATAAGCCTAGTCTCCAAGTGGTTAATAAAAATATAACTAAAGGCATTTTTTTTAGTTTTTAGTTTTTTTTTTATTACTCTATCCAAAATAAAAATAAAAATGTTAAAAAATGTAAACTAAATTAAAGTAGAATTATAGGCAAAACATTTTTATTTTTATTTAAATAAATTTATTTAATTTATCACATGAATTTTCTGGGTTAAAGCTTTATTAAACCCACAAACAAAAATGTATTAAAGCGGAGGCCTGACGATTTTTTATTTTTTTTGAAGTCAGCAGCTACAAATACTGCAGCTGCTGACTTTTAAAATAAGGACACTTACCTGTCCAGGGCGCCCGCGATGTCAGCACCCAAAGCCGTTCTATCCCTCGGCTGTCGGGTGCTGCCGCCGCCATCTTAGGTAAGGGAATCAGGAAGTGATGCCTTGCGGCTTCACTTCCTGGTTCCCTACTGCGCTATCCCACTGGTCCCTGCTGTCTTCTGGTATATGCGTGTCTCCCAGAAGACAGCAGGGGGCGGCGGAGAAGGCGTCGGAAGTGGCGTAGATACCCGCAGGTGGCTCGGGTATCTACGCCTGGAAGTGGGAGCAAAATACCTATCCTAGACAGTTATCTGCTCCCCCCTGAAATGTGCCAAATGTGACACCGGAGGGTGCCATTTTTGGGTGGAACTCCGCTTTAAATTGCAGCTTACCAATTCTTATGCCGCGTACACACGGACTATCCCGCGGGATTATCCGCTGGACCGAAGTCCAGCGGATAATCCCCTCGTGTGTGGGCGCCGGCGGACTTTTTGGCGCCAAAGTCCGGCGGACTTTTTGGCGCCAAAGTTTTAAGTTTGGTTTTAAAATTATCCGCTGGACTTGGCAGTCCGGCGGACAATCCCGCCGTTAGTAGGCAAGTCCGCGGGACTTTTGAAATGAACGGACTTGCCGCTCATCGGCAAGTCCGTTCATTTAGCAAGTGACTTCAGGTTACGTAGCTAGCGTAGGCAGTACATGCCGCCACGCTAGCTCCGTGACCTGGCATGGATTTAAAGGGACTCCCCACGCCGAAAAAACGGCGTGGGGGTTCCCCCCAAATCCATGTCAGACCCTCATCCGAGCACGCAGCCTGGCAGGCCAGGAAAGGGGTGGGGACGAACGAGCCCCCCCCCTCCTGAGCCGTACCAGGCCGCCTGCCCTCAACATGGGGGGTGCCCTGGGGAAAGGGGGGCCGTGCGGCCCCCCCACCCCAAAGCACCTTGTCCCCATGTTGATGAGGACAAGGGCCTCTTCCCGACAACCCTGGCCATTGGTTGTCGGGGTCTGCGGGCGGGGGGCTTATCGGAATCTGGGAGCCCCCTTCTATAAGGGACCCCCAGATCCCGGCCCCCCACCCTATGTAAATGAGTATGGGGTACGATGTACCCCTACCCATTCACCAAAGGTGTAAAATGTAAAGTACAAAAAACACACACACTTTTGAAAAAATATTTTATTGCACTGCTCCGGGGGTCTTCTTCCGTCTTGGGGGTCTTCTCGCCGGACTCCCCCGCCATTTACCAAGCTCTTTTACCGAGCGGGGGAAGTCCGGCTACCTTCTTCTTCGTCGTCGCCGCCGTCGTCGGGGGTCTCGATCTGCCTTCGGGGGTCTTTCGGGGTCTTCCGGGGGTCTCTTCTGTTCTTGCGGCGATCGTCGTCTTCCGCGCCGCCGGCGCCGCCTTCTTCTTCTTGTCCTTCTTCTTGTTCTTCTTCTTCCGATGTTGACCCGATGCTCTCTCTGCCCGGAATGCCTGTGCCGCGCTGCGCTGGGACTTATATAGGGGTATGGGGACAGGGTCACATGCTCATGTCACATGGTGACCCCGCCCCCTTGCGATGTCACAGTCCCAGCATCCTCCGGGACTGTGACAACACAAGGGGGCGGGGTCACCATGTGACATGAGCATGTGACCCTGTCCCCCATGTCCCTATATAAGTCCCAGCGCAGAGCGGCACAGGCATTCCGGGCAGAGAGAGCGACGGGTCAACATCGGAAGAAGAAGAACAAGAAGAAGGACAAGAAGAAGAAGGCGGCGCCGGCGGCGCGGAAGACGACGATCGCCGCAAGAACAGAAGAGACCCCCGGAAGACCCCGGAAGACCCCCGAAGGCGGATCGAGACCCCCGACGACGGCGGCGACGACGAAGAAGGTAGCCGGACTTCCCCCGCTCGGTAAAAGAGCTTGGTAAATGGCGGGGGAGTCCGGCGAGAAGACCCCCAAGACGGAAGAAGACCCCCGGAGCAGTGCAATAAAATATTTTTTCAAAAGTGTGTGTGTTTTTGTACTTTACATTTTACACCTTAGGTGAATGGGTAGGGGTACATCGTACCCCATACTCATTCACATAGGGTGGGGGGCCGGGATCTGGGGGCCCCCTTATAAAAGGGGGCTCCCAGATTCCGATAAGCCCCCCGCCCGCAGACCCCGACAACCAACGGCCAGGGTTGTCGGGAAGAGGCCCTTGTCCTCATCAACATGGGGACAAGGTGCTTTGGGGTGGGGGGGCCGCACGGCCCCCCTTTCCCCAGGGCACCCCCCATGTTGAGGGCACGCGGCCTGGTACGGCTCAGGAGGGGGGGGGGGGCGCTCGTTCGTCCCCACCCCTTTCCTGGCCTGCCAGGCTGCGTGCTCGGATGAGGGTCTGACTTGGATTTGGGGGGAACCCCCACACCGTTTTTTCGGCGTGGGGAGTCCCTTTAAATCCATGCCAGCTTACGGAGCTAGCGCGGCGGCATTTACTGCTTACGCTAGCTACGTAACCTGAAGTTACGTTCTAAATGAACGGACTGCTCCGTGTGTGGGCAAGTCCGTTCATTTTCAAAAGTCCCGCGGACTTTTGGCCGGCGGATTATCCGCCGGAGAAGTCCGTGCGTGTGTGGGCAAGTCCACACGCTCGGAAAGTCCAGCGGACCCAGCTGGAAAGTCCGGCGGGATTGTCCGCTGGACTAAGTCCGCCGGCAAAAGTCCGCACGTGTGTACGCGGCATGTGTACGCGGCAGTAATTAGCTTTTATTTATTTATGCAAAATTTTTTATCCGAAAAGAAAAAACCTATGACTCTTAACTGCTTAACCACTTGCCCTCCGGAAGGTTTACCCCTCTTCATGACCAGGCCATTTTTTGCGATACGGCACTGCGTTAACTGACAATTGTGCGGTTGTGCGACACTGTACCCAAATAACATTTATGTCCTTTTTTTCCCATAAATAGAGCTTTCTTTTGGTGGTATTTGATCACCTCTGTGTTTTTTTTGCGCTATAAGCAAAAACAGGCTAACAATTTAGAAAAAAAATATATATATTTCTTACTTTCTGCTCTAAAACATATCCAATACAAAATTTTAAAAAATCGAATTTCTTCATCAATTAAGGCCAATATGTATTCTGCTACATGTTTTGGTAAAAAATCCCAATAAGCGTATATTGATTGGGTTGCGCAAAAGTTATAGTGTCTACAAACTATGGGATAGATTTATGGAATTTTTATCTTTACATTTTTTTTTACTAGTAATGGCGGCCATCAATCGGACATTAACTGACACTTTTTGGGAACCAGTGACACTAATACAGTGATCAGTGCTAAACATAGGCAGACCGCCATTCTGCTTCTCTCAGGAACGATCGGTAGGTCTCGCCGGACTCATAGCTCCCAACTGTCCTTGATTACGAGGGACTGTCCCTGATTTGGAACAAAGTCCCTCTGTCCCTCTTTCGTCCTCATTTGTCCCTCATTTTGTTCTGATCTATATAGTTGTATATAAAATGCACTTTTTATATTTCAAAAAGTGTTTCCCAGTCCAAAACCTTTCATCCAACTTCTAAATTGCTGCATTTGTAAATTTCAAAACCCAGTGTAAAGGAATCGTAGTGGTAATAAAAAAAAAAAAGCACTTGTTGGTTTAACCACTTGCCGACCGATGCCACGGCAATATACGTCGGCACATTGGCAGCAGTGGGCAAATGGGCATACCTGTAGGTCCCCTTTAATTGGCGGGGCTAGCACGCGCCCACAGTATACAGTGTGACCGTGCCCGTGGGTCCCGTCAACTCGATGTGATGTCTGCCGGTGTCCCGCGATCGTGTGACGGAGCCGCAGAACGGGGAGATGCCTATGTAGACAAGGCATTTCCCTGTTCTGCCTTGTGACATGACAGAGATCTACTGCTCCCTGTCATCAGAAGTAGGGATGGGCCCGGTGCTCGATGCGAACCCATGTTCGCATCGAGCACCGGGTGTTCGCTCGCTAGGCGAGCCCAGAACTATTTTGGCCGCTCGCATCACATTCGTGTGATGCGAGTGGCCCCGCAATGCATTGCGGCCGGCGCGGCCGGCGCAGTGCATTGCTGGCTGATGATTGGCCAAGCATGCACTGTGACCCCGCATGCTTGGCCAATCACAGCGCCGGAAACTCGGAGAGCCATAATTGGCTACAGGCAGGACGCCTGTAGCCAATTACAGCTCAGGGGCTTTAGTACACGCCCCACCATTTAAATAGCCGCCACGCCGTCGGGGCCGGTCACATGAGTTCCGGCTTTAGGAGAGATCAGGCTGATTCTGTGTCACTCTTTGCTAGATTCATTCATATAGAAAGATTTGCTCTACTTTGCTAAACCATTGGCTATTTATTTGCTAAACCATTGCTACCTGTCATTGATCGTCCATTGCTGCTGGTTAGTGTGTTTTTAGCTGCTGCTGGGGATTAGTCTGGTACGTGTCTTACTGTTAGTACAGTATTTCAGTAGTACCAACCGCAGTGCTATTAGCACAGCACTGCACCCCAAAAGCACCCATAGGGCTTCTAGTGTGTTAGTGGCAGCAAACAGAGCTCCTATATTTTCTTCCCAGAAGCACCCATAGGACTTGAACTGTGTTAGTGGCATCACACAGAGTTCCTATATTTTCTTCCCAGAAGCACCCATAGGACTTCTACTGTGTTAGTGGCATCACACAGAGTTCCTATATTTTCTTCCCAGAAGCACCCATAGGACTTGTAGTGTGTTAGTGGCATCACACAGAGTTCCTATATTTTCTTCCCAGAAGCACCCATAGGACTTGTACTGTGTTAGTGGCATCACACAGAGTTCCTATATTTTCTTCCCAGAAGCACCCATAGGACTTGTACTGTGTTAGTGGCATCACACAGAGTTCCTATATTTTCTTCCCAGAAGCACCCATAGGACTTGTACTGTGTTAGTGGCATCACACAGAGTTCCTATATTTTCTTCCCAGAAGCACCCATAGGACTTGTACTGTGTTAGTGGCGTCACACAGAGTTCCTATATTTTCTTCCCAGAAGCACCCATAGGACTTGTACTGTGTTAGTGGCATCACACAGAGTTCCTATATTTTCTTCCCAGAAGCACCCATAGGACTTGTACTGTGTTAGTGGCATCACACAGAGTTCCTATATTTTCTTCCCAGAAGCACCCATAGGACTTGTACTGTGTTAGTGGCATCACACAGAGTTCCTATATTTTCTTCCCAGAAGCACCCATAGGACTTCTAGTGTGTTAGTGGCATCACACAGAGTTCCTATATTTTCTTCCCAGAAGCACCCATAGGACTTCTAGTGTGTTAGTGGCATCACACAGAGTTCCTATATTTTCTTCCCAGAAGCACCCATAGGACTTGTACTGTGTTAGTGGCATCACACAGAGTTCCTATATTTTCTTCCCAGAAGCACCCATAGGACTTCTAGTGTGTTAGTGGCATCACACAGAGTTCCTATATTTTCTTCCCAGAAGCACCCATAGGACTTGTACTGTGTTAGTGGCATCACACAGAGTTCCTATATTTTCTTCCCAGAAGCACCCATAGGACTTGTACTGTGTTAGTGGCATCACACAGAGTTCCTATATTTTCTTCCCAGAAGCACCCATAGGACTTGTACTGTGTTAGTGGCATCACACAGAGTTCCTATATTTTCTTCCCAGAAGCACCCATAGGACTTGTACTGTGTTAGTGGCATCACACAGAGTTCCTATATTTTCTTCCCAGAAGCACCCATAGGACTTCTTGTGTGTTAGTGGCATCACACAGAGCTCCTATATTTTCTTCCCAGAAGCACCCATAGGACTTCTAGTGTGTTAGTGGCATCACACAGAGCTCCTATATTTTCTTTGCAGAAGCACCCATAGGACTTCTAGTGTGTTAGTGGCATCACACAGAGCTCCTATATTTTCTTCTCAGCAGCACCCACAGGACTTCTAGTGTGTTAGTGGCATCACACAGAGCTCCTATATTTTCTTTGCAGAAGCACCCATAGGACTTCTAGTGTGTTAGTGGCATCACACAGAGCTCCTATATTTTCTTCTCAGCAGCACCCACAGGACTTCTAGTGTGTTAGTGGCATCACACAGAGCTCCTATATTTTCTTTGCAAAAGCACCCATAGGACTTCTAGTGTGTTAGTGGCATCACACAGAGCTCCTATATTTTCTTTGCAGAAGCACCCATAGGACTTCTAGTGTGTTAGTGGCATCACACAGAGCTCCTATATTTTCTTCTCAGCAGCACCCACAGGACTTCTAGTGTGTTAGGGGCATCACACAGAGCTCCTATATTTTCTTTGCAGAAGCACCCATAGGACTTCTAGTGTGTTAGTGGCATCACACAGAGCTCCTATATTTTCTTCTCAGCAGCACCCACAGGACTTCTAGTGTGTTAGTGGCATCACACAGAGCTCCTATATTTTCTTTGCAGAAGCACCCATAGGACTTCTAGTGTGTTAGTGGCATCACACAGAGCTCCTATATTTTCTTCTCAGCAGCACCCATAGGACTTCTAGACTTCTAGTGTGTTAGTGGCATCACACAGAGCTCCTATATTTTCTTTGCAGACGCACCCATAGGACTTCTTCTAGTGTGTTAGTGTGTGGCATCACACAGAGCTCCTATATATTTTCTTCTCAGCAGCACCCACAGGACTTCTAGTGTGTTAGTGGCATCACACAGAGCTCCTATATTTTCTTTGCAGAAGCACCCATAGGACTTCTAGTGTGTTAGTGGCATCACACAGAGCTCCTATATTTTCTTCTCAGCAGCACCCACAGGACTTCTAGTGTGTTAGTGGCATCACACAGAGCTCCTATATTTTCTTTGCAGAAGCACCCATAGGACTTCTAGTGTGTTAGTGGCATCACACAGAGCTCCTATATTTTCTTCTCAGCAGCACCCACAGGACTTCTAGTGTGTTAGTGGCATCACACAGAGCTCCTATATTTTCTTTGCAGAAGCACCCATAGGACTTCTAGTGTGTTAGTGGCATCACACAGAGCTCCTATATTTTCTTCTCAGCAGCACCCACAGGACTTCTAGTGTGTTAGTGGCATCACACAGAGCTCCTATATTTTCTTTGCAGAAGCACCCATAGGACTTCTAGTGTGTTAGTGGCATCACACAGAGCTCCTATATTTTCTTCTCAGCAGCACCCACAGGACTTCTAGTGTGTTAGTGGCATCACACAGAGCTCCTATATTTTCTTTGCAGAAACACCCATAGGACTTCTAGTGTGTTAGTGGCATCACACAGAGCTCCTTTATTTTCTTCTCAGCAGCACCCACAGGACTTCTAGTGTGTTAGTGGCATCACACAGAGCTCCTATATTTTCTTTGCAGAAGCACCCATAGGACTTCTAGTGTGTTAGTGGCATCACACAGAGCTCCTATATTTTCTTCTCAGCAGCACCCACAGGACTTCTAGTGTGTTAGTGGCATCACACAGAGCCCCTATATTTTCTTCCCAGAAGCACCCATAGGACTTCTAGTGTGTTAGTGGCATCACACAGAGCTCCTATATTTTCTTCTCAGCAGCACCCACAGGACTTCTAGTGTGTTAGTGGCATCACACAGAGCTCCTATATTTTCTTTGCAGAAGCACCCATAGGACTTCTAGTGTGTTAGTGGCATCACACAGAGCTCCTATATTTTCTTCTCAGCAGCACCCACAGGACTTCTAGTGTGTTAGTGGCATCACACAGAGCTCCTATATTTTCTTTGCAGAAGCACCCATAGGACTTCTAGTGTGTTAGTGGCATCACACAGAGCTCCTATATTTTCTTCTCAGCAGCACCCACAGGACTTCTAGTGTGTTAGTGGCATCACACAGAGCTCCTATATTTTCTTTGCAGAAGCACCCATAGGACTTCTAGTGTGTTAGTGGCATCACACAGAGCTCCTATATTTTCTTCTCAGCAGCACCCACAGGACTTCTAGTGTGTTAGTGGCATCACACAGAGCTCCTATATTTTCTTTGCAGAAGCACCCATAGGACTTCTAGTGTGTTAGTGGCATCACACAGAGCTCCTATATTTTCTTCTCAGCAGCACCCACAGGACTTCTAGTGTGTTAGTGGCATCACACAGAGCTCCTATATTTTCTTTGCAGAAGCACCCATAGGACTTCTAGTGTGTTAGTGGCATCACACAGAGCTCCTATATTTTCTTCTCAGCAGCACCCACAGGACTTCTAGTGTGTTAGTGGCATCACACAGAGCTCCTATATTTTCTTTGCAGAAGCACCCATAGGACTTCTAGTGTGTTAGTGGCATCACACAGAGCTCCTATATTTTCTTCTCAGCAGCACCCACAGGACTTCTAGTGTGTTAGTGGCATCACACAGAGCTCCTATATTTTCTTTGCAGAAGCACCCATAGGACTTCTAGTGTGTTAGTGGCATCACACAGAGCTCCTATATTTTCTTCTCAGCAGCACCCACAGGACTTCTAGTGTGTTAGTGGCATCACACAGAGCTCCTATATTTTCTTTGCAGAAGCACCCATAGGACTTCTAGTGTGTTAGTGGCATCACACAGAGCTCCTATATTTTCTTCTCAGCAGCACCCACAGGACTACCGACTACAATGGCTGGAAGACCGCCAAGGGGAGGCAGAGCGTGCAGAGGCAAGAACACAGGGCAGGCAGGCTCTGTTTCTAGTGGACGTGGCCGTGGCCGTGGACGTGGTCGTGCATCGTCATCAGCACGTGACCATGGGACACGCGCGTCTTTGTTTTCAGCAGCTGGACATGTGGAGCCGCATCATGCTGAAGGCTTGGTAGAATGGATGACCAAGCCCTCCTCATCCTCCTCATCCTCTCTCACCCAGGCTCAGGGTACTGGCAGAGCAGCTGCCAACGCGTACTCAATGGCATCATCAGCCACCCCTTCCCTAGACCCACCATGTCCTCCTGAGGAGTCCCCCGAACTCTTTGAGCACAGTGTTGGGTACATGCTCCAGGAGGATGCCCAACGATTCGAAGGCTCGGATGATGATACCCAGCTTGAGGAAGTCAGTAGTGTGCGCGAAGAGAGAGGGGATGCTGAAGGACAGCAATCTGGCAGTACTGTTCCACCAGCTGCAGCTTACTGCCAGGTTTGCTCTAGTGGTGAAGAGGAAGGGGATGATGAGGTCACTGACTCCACGTGGGTGCCTGGAGGGAGAGAGGATGGGGAGGAGGACGAGGAGGAGGAGGATGCTGCGTCACATGTCCAACGAGGCAGAATGCCCCCTGGAGGCCAGCTAGAGGCCAGCACAACAACTGTACAACACCGCAGAGCTCCGCCTGTGCAGGGCGCTGCCTCTGCACGTTATCAGAAAAGTTCTTTGGTGTGGGCCTTTTTTGAGACGAGTGCATCAGATCGCACCACTGCTATTTGCAATATTTGTCTCAAGCGTATCTCGCGTGGCCAAAACATCAGCCGCTTGGGCACCACAAGCATGAGCAGACATATGTCGACCTGCCATGCAGCTCGTTGGCAGGCACACATAAAAGACCCACACCAAAGAACTAAGCGGACCTCTCCTTGCTCCTCATCAGCTGGGATCTCCATCCCCACTACACCTTCAGTCCTCTCTGAAAGCTGCTGTGAGAGGACTGAAGGTGTAGAATTAGGTGTGTCACAACCAAGTAAATTTCCCTGCCCCAGCTGCTGGACCGTCGAAAGAAGTACACTCCCAGCCATCCACATGCCCAGCGGTTGAATGCTAGCTTGGCTAAATTGCTAGCACTTCAACTGCTGCCTTTTCAGTTGGTAGACTCGGCCCCCTTCCGTGAGTTTGTTCAATGTGCGGTTCCTCAGGGGCAGGTTCCCAAACGCCACTTTTTCTCACGGAAGGCGATTCCGTCTCTCTACCGGCATGTGGAAGGCAATGTCCATGCCTCGCTGGACAGGGCGGTAAGCGGTAAGGTGCATATTACCGCTGACTCATGGTCCAGCAGGCATGGACAGGGACGTTACCTTTCTTTCACGGCCCATTGGGTCACTCTATTGGCAGCTGGGAGGGATGCAGGACAAGGTGCAGTAGTGTTGGAGGTTGTTCCGCCACCACGCCTCCAAAACGCTACTACTGCTACTGGTTGTGACACACCTCTCTCCTCCACCCCCTCCTCTTCTTCTTCCTCCAGTGCTCTGTCCTTGGAACCAGCGGTGCTCCGTAGGCGTACAAGGGGCTACGCAAGTACGCAGGCAAAAAGATGCCATGCCGTGCTTGCGCTGGTGTGTTTGGGGGACAGGAGCCACACTGGGCCAGAGGTTCTGGCAGCTCTGCAGGGGCAGGCCGAGAGGTGGTTGACGCCACGCCAGCTTAAGCCAGGAATGGTGGTTTCTGACAATGGCACCAACCTCCTCTCCGCCCTGCGACAGGGGCAGCTCACCCATGTGCCCTGTATGGCTCACGTCCTCAACCTGGTGGTGCAGCGGTTCTTGGGCAGGTTCCCAGGTTTACAGGATGTCCTGAGGCAGGCCAGGAAAGTCTGTGTGCATTTTCGCCGATCTTATAATGCCAGTGCTCGGCTGACTGAGCTGCAAAAGGAGCTGAACCTGCCCAAGAACCGCCTAATATGTGACATGCCCACCAGGTGGAACTCAACGTTGGCCATGCTGCAGCGACTGCACACGCAGCAGAGGGCCATCAATGAGTACCTTTGCGACTACGGCACCAGGACAGGGTCAGGGGAGCTTGTTTTTTTTTCCCCACGTCAGTGGAGCATGATCAGGGATGCATGCACTGTCCTCTCACCATTTGAGGAGGCCACGAGGATGGTGAGCAGTGACAGTGCATGCATCAGTGACACTGTACCTCTTGTCCACCTGTTGGAGCATACGCTGCGTGGGATAATGGACAGGGCACTTGAGGCAGAACAGAGGCAGGAAGAGGAGGACTTCCTTGCCTCTCAAGGCCCCCTTTATCCGGACAGTGTTCCTTCTGTCCCACCCATCACACAGGAAGAGGATGAGGAGGAGGAGGAGGAGGAGGAGGAGGAGGATTGTGTGAGCATGGAGGTGGAGCCTGGCACTCAGCATCAGCAGCAGCAGTCTTTTAGGAATGATGTACAGTCCCAACAAACCAGTGGACTTGTACGTGGCTGGGAGGAGGTGGCTGGCGATCATGTCATCCTCAGTGACCCAGAAGACTCCGGACCGAATGCCTCAGCTAACCTACGCTGCATGGCCTCCCTGATCCTGCAAAGCCTGCGGAAGGATCCTCGTGTTCTTCGGATCAAGGAGAGGGACCATTACTGGCTGGCCACTCTCCTTGATCCACGGTACAAGGGTAAGGTTGCAGACCTTATCTTGCTGTCACAGAGGGAGCAGAGGATGAGACATCTCAGGGAGGCCTTGCAGAAAGGTCTGTGCAACGCGTTCCCAGAAACTGGGAGGTTACAAACTCCTGGTCCTGGACGACGAGTTGCTGAGGCTTCGGTCAGTAGCAGAAGGAGCGGTGGGGAAGGTGGACGTCTGACCGATGCGTTCAGACAATTTTTTAGTCCGCAGCCCCAAGGTATGATCGGTTCCAGCAACCATCGCCAGCGTCTGATATACATGGTGCAGGAATACCTTGGGGCAAGGTCAGACTTGGACACCTTTCCCACCGAAAATCCTCTGGCTTACTGGGTCCTGAGGATGGATCACTGGCCAGAGCTTGCACAGTATGCAATTGAGCTACTGGCCTGTCCTGCATCCAGCGTTCTTTCCGAACGCACATTCAGTGCTGCTGGAGGATTTGTCACCGATCATAGGGTGCGCCTGTCCACCGACTCGGTTGATCGACTGACCTTCATCAAAATGAATCAGTCTTGGATCACCACCAGCTACCAGGCACCTGAAGTGGATATAACGGAATAATTTATAATGTCACATCCCTTCAAGCCTGCCTATGCTGATGCTGAGTGACTGTCCTGTTATGTTCACTGACTATCCTCTTCCTCCTCCTCAATGATCCATGCCACCACACCAGTGCCTAAGGCACAATTTTTCAGCCCCTGTATAACAGGGGCGTGTACTTACAATTTTTTAAAAAAATGCTTCGCAACACGTGTGACTGCTGTGCTCCAAGTACAGTATCTGTGAGGGGTTGCAGTGTTGTGGCACCAGCACCAGTGCCTAAGGCACAATTTTTCAGCCCCTGTTGGGGCGTGTAATTACAATTTCTAGGCAATGCTTTGCAACAGGTCTCATTGCTGTGCTAAGAGTACAGTATCTGTGAGGGGTTGCAGTGTTGTGGCACCAGCACCAATGTCTAAGGCACAATTTTTCAGCCCCTGTTTAACAGGGGCGTGTAATTACAAATCTTGATCTAATAGTTCACAGCAGGACCCATTCCTGCGCCCACCAAGAGTAACTATGAGGGCCTACAGTCTTGTGGCAACACCGTCCACCACCACCGCCAAAGGCCCAATTTTTCTGCCCTGTTCAACAGGTGCATGCAATTACAAATCTTGATCTAATAACTCACAGCAGGGCCCATTCCTGCGCCCACCAAGAGTAACTGTGAGGGCTTACAGTCTTGTGGCAACACCGTCCACCACCACCACCAAAGGCCCAATTTTTCTGCCCTGTTCAACAGGTGCATGCAATTACAAATCTTGATCTAATAACTCACAGCAGGGCCCATTCCTGCGCCCACCAAGAGTAACTGTGAGAGCTTACAGTCTTGTGGCCACACCGTCCACCACCACCACCACCACCAAAGGCCCAATTTTTCTGCCCGGTTCAACAGGTGCATGCAAGTACAAATCTTGATCTATTAACTCACAGCAGGGCCCATTCCTGTGCCCACCAGTCTTGTGGCTACACCAACATCTAATAGGGCAAATTTCTGCAGAGTATATACGCCAGGCCCCTACTTTTAAACATCCAACTTACAAACGACTCCTACTTGCAAACGGAAAGAGAAAAAAGGAAGTGAGAGGAAATCTACCCCTAGGAAGGGAAATTCTATCCTGTTAGATTTAATTTGGGAAAAAGGTATCTCCTCTCTACTGATGCTTTATCACCAATCCTTGTTTCAATTAAAACCCCACTTTTCCAAAAACATTTGTCATTGGGACGGAAAGTGAGGTGACATGTTCTGAACAGATGTGCAAAGACAGCAAATGTTACAGGGGTGATAACCCCTCCCTATGTTCTCCAAAAAGCTTAAAAATAGATTTTTTTGGGATGGAGCTACACTTCATAATGTACCTGTTCAGATTCTACTTAAGAACAAACCTACAGTCCGTGTCTTGTTTGCACCACCTATATACTGCTGTTCAGAGTATATAGGGTTGTAGGTATAGGTTTTTATTTTGGGTGCGGGGTCCCCCTTAATATCCATACAAGACCCAAAGGGGCTGGGGTGGGAGGGGGCCGATGGGGTAGCCATGCCATTTTTCTCAAGGATTTTCAGCCATATGGCGGCCAGGACAAGACATGACATTAAAGCCGCAAGTGGTTTTAAATGGCTTCTTTTTTTCCTTTACAAATGTCATTTTGTGCAAGGACAGTTCTAAACACGGGAAACACATGCCACTTCACAGGCATACTTTAGACACCCCCCAGGTACCATATTTAAAGGAAAATTTCACTTTTTTTTTTTTCACTTTATGCATCATTAAAATGACTGCTCCCGAAAAAACGTTAGTTTTTAAAAGTTCTTTTTGCATTGATATATGTCCCCTGGGGCAGGACCCGGGTCCCCAAACCTGTTTTTATGACATTAACATGCATATTGGCCGTTGTAATTAGCACTTTTGATTTCGAACGTTCGCGTCCATTATAACGTATAGGGTTCGAAAATTCGCGCAAACTTTCAGTCCGTTCGAAGGTTCTGGTTCGAACCGAACCCGGGGGTGTTCGGCTCATCCCTAATCAGAAGCAGTGATTGCTGTCATGTCAGTGGTATCCCATCCCCGCCACAGTTAGACTCACTCCCTAGGACACACTTACCTCCTTGATCGCCCCCTATTGTTTATCCCCTTCCCTGACAGTGTCATTTACACAGTAATCAGCGCATTTTTATAGCACTGATCGCTGTATAAATGACAATGGTCCCAAAAATGTGTCAAAAGTGTCCGATGTGTCCGCCATAATGTCGCAGTCATGATTAAAATCGCAGATCGCCGCCATTACTAATAAAAAAAATTAATAATAAAAAATGTCATAAAACTACCCCCTATTTTGTGGACGCTATAACTTTTTGCGCAAACCAATCAATATACGCTTATTGCGATTTTTTTTTACCAAAAATATGTAGAAGAATACATATTGGCCTAAACTGAGGGAAAAAACTTTTTTTTATATATTTTTGGGGATATTTATTATAGCAAAAAGTAAAAAATATTGCTTTTTTTTTCAAAATTGTCGCTCTTTTTTTGTTTAACCACTTCAGCCCCGGACCAATTGGCACCCAAAGGACCAGGCCCCTTTTTGCGATTCGGCACTGTGTCGCTTTAACTGACAATTGCGCGGTCGTGCGACGTGGCTCCAAAACAAAATTGGCGCCCTTTTTTCCCCACAAATAGAGCTTTCTTTTGGTGGTATTTGATCGCCCCTGCGGTTTTTATATTTTGCGCTATAAACAAAAATAGAGCGACAATTTAAAAAAAAATTCAATATTTTTTGCTTTTTGCTATAATAAATATCCCCAAAAAATATATAAAAAAACATTTTTTTTTTTCCTCAGTTTAGGCCGATACGTATTCTTCTACATATTTTTGGTAAAAAAAATCACAATTAGCGATTATTGATTGGTTTGCGCAAAAGTTATAGCGTTTACAAAATAGGGGATAGTTTTATAGCATTTTTATTAATATTTTTTTTTTTACTAGTAATGGCGGCGATCAGCGATTTTTATTGTGACTGCGACATTATGGCGGACACATCGGACATTTTTGACACATTTTTGGGACCATTGTCATTTATACAGCAATCAATGCTATTTAAATGCATTGGTTCCTGTATAAATGACAGTTGTAGTGAAGGGGTTAACCACTAGGGGGAGGGGAGGGGTTATGGGCTGTGACGTGTGTGTTTTTTTTTTTACATTAGGGGGCGGGGCTGACGTCTGACGTCATTGATCGGCTTTCCCTATAACAGGGAACAGCCGATTAATGACAGGCAGAGTAGGAAGCGCGGGGAGAGGTTTGTTTACATAGACCTCTCCCCGTTCTTCAGCTCCGTAACCCGATCGCGGGACACCAGCGGCGATCAGGTCCGCTGGTCCCGCGGCCGGGGTCACGGAGCTCCCGACCGGGTCCACAGGCAGGCACATGCACGATCACGTACAGGTACGTGATTTTGCCTGCCCGTGCCATTTTGCCGCAGTATATCTGCTTTAGGCGGTCGGGAAGCGGCAAAGCGCAAAAAATAAAAACCGCAGAGGTGGTCAAATAGAGGTGGTCAAATACCACCAAAAGAAAGCTCTATTTGTGGGGGAAAAAAGGACGTAAATTTTGTTTTGGTGTAACGTCGCACAACCGCGCAATTGTCAGTTAAAACGACGCAGTGCCGAATCGCAAAAAGTGCTCTGGTCAGGAAGGGGGTAAAATCTTCCTGGGCTGAAGCGGTTAACTAATACTTTTTTTTTTATAAGTCCTCTTTCACAGGGGCGGCTGTTCTGCCGTTGTTAAAAGCATGTTTTGTTATTTTTAAATTCCAAGACTCCATGCACAGTGATCACTTGCAGTTGTACATTGCGATTAGCTGCATTTACAAGCGGCTGCGTTTAGCTGCGGTGGAACATTCTTGCCATTTCTGATGTGCTTCCTGTTTTTCTTTCCTTGTTGCTGCTGCTATCTTCAGGAGAAATAGTACACTGCGATTACCTGCAATTATGTGCAGATAGCTCCAATAAATCGGTCCTGGACTGCAGTGTGTGAATGGGGCCATAGGAAAGCATTGTGTGAGTTTAGCTGCGGTAGATAACTTGATCTATCCGCAACTAAAAGCTGAATTCTATCCACCCATATGAAAGGGGCCTAATTCTCCTTTAACCACTTGCCGACCGCTGCACGCCGATATACATCGGCACAATGGCAACAGTAGGTAAATAGGCGTACCTGTACTGCCCCTTTAATTGGCGGGGCTAGTGGGCGGGCGTGCCCACCGCGTACAGCATGACCGTGCCCGCCGGACCCGCGGACTCAATGTCCGCTTGTCTCCCGGAGCCGCAGAATGGGGAGATGCCTATGTAAACAAGGCAATCCCCCGTTCTGCCCAGTGACATGACAGAGATCACGCTCTCTGTCATCGGGAGCAGTGATCGCTGTCATGTGAGTGGTAGCCCATCCCCCCAGTTAGAATCACTCCCTAGGACACACTTAACCCCTTGATTGCCCCCCTAGTGTTTAACCCCTTCCCTGCCAGTGTCATTTACACAGTAATCGGTGCATTTTTATAGCACTGATCGCTGTATAAATGACAATGGTCCCAAAATAGTGTCAAAATAGTCCGATGTGTCCGCCATAATGTCGCAGTCACGAAAAAAATCGCAGATCGCCGCCATTACTAATAAAAAAATAATAATAAAAATGCCATAAAACTATCCCCTATTTTGTAGACGCTATAATTTTTGCGCAAACTAATCAATATACACTTATTGCGATTTTGTTTATCAAAAATATGTAGAAGAATACGTATCGGCCTAAACTGAGGAAAAAAAAAATATTTTTTTTATATATTTTTGGGGGATATTTATTATATCCACCAAAAGAAAGCTCTATTTGTGGGGGAAAAAAGACGTAAATTTTGTTTTGGTGTAACGCGCAATTGTCAGTTAAAGCGACACAGTGCCGAATCGCAAAAAGTGCTCTGGTCAGGAAGGGGGTAAAATCTTTTGGGGCTGAATCGGTTAAAGAGGCGTAGCAGGGGGTGTGTCCTGTGCCTACATACGTTTGTTAGTAGGTGTCCCTCGTTCCCATCTCAAAAAGTTGGGAGGTATGTGGACCTGCTGATTGGCTCCTGCTGTGTCCAATCACAGCGAGAGTGGGCCGGCGGCAGGGTGCGTGCATGTCCCAAACCCGGAAGTGCAGGATCACGTACAGGTACACTTTGCCGCTGTATATATACCATATACAGTTGGCAAGTGGTTAAAAAGTGTTAGTTGGAGTTCTACTTTAATGTATTAGTTAAGTCCATCTAAATCTACTAGTGTATCTAACACTACCCTGTACCCAGACTGACACTGTTGCTGTCTAAAGGGGGTCTGCTATACTACTTCATCCAGAATGCAGACACCCTAAGATAGGAAGGGTGTTACTGGCTGGATCAGGTGAAATAAAGGATAAAAAGGAAAAGGAAAAAAAAAAATAAATGCAGCCATCGCATATAAGAATTGGTGAGCTAAAATTTAATACATTTTTGTTTTTGGGTTTATTGCTGCTTTATTTATTTTAGGCTGTGATTTATGTAAGGACATGTCTTAAAGATTCTGGTGCCATTACAAACTTCCTCCTGCATTCTGATTTTAATATGTATTCTTTGCTGGTAGGATTACAGTTACAGAATAGCTAGTAATTGCACTTCATATATTTGGCTACAAGGTGGCGCCAAACTACTTCAATGCTGGATATATTTTCTACCCAATAAAGCCTTATGAATATTTCTACAGGTTGCCAATACAAATAAATAATATATAATAATAATAATAATAATAATAAAAAATAATTACTAAATAAATAACAAATAATAATAATAATAATAAATAATAATAAACTGCTTCAATGCTGGATATATTTTCTACCCAATAGCCTTATGAATATTTCTACAGGTTGCCAATAAAAATAAATAAATAAATAAAAAGGTTTACAGTTGCCAATGTAAGTATTCTGGTATGATGGTGTAAGAATCAATTAAACTATTTTGTGTAACTATTTTTTTTTACAGTCCTTCAGATCATGCATCCAACAAACAGCAAAGCCAATACTTACATTGAAAAACAAGCTCATGGCTCTAGAAAGAAAAAAAAAAAAAACAATTCAAACCGCTTTCCTACTATAAAATGCATGCGTGGGAGTTACAAAGCACAAGGTGCCCACTCAGTTGCTGAAGAAAGAATAGGGTTTAGCAGAAGCAGCTGCAACAATGGAGAAGCAACATGGCGAATAATTTTACCCTCAATTCTGCACTTGTATATCCTTTATGGACCACAGTAAATGTTACTACTAATAAAAAGTGCATAAAAGTGTAAGGCTCCATTCACACTTGTGCGATTTGATGTCAAAAGTCACATGACAAGTCCCAACCCATTCTTTTCAATGGCACCAGTTCAAATCGGCGTGACTTAAAGACCCAGCACTACTTTAAAAATTACCTCTACTACTTTGACCTGAGTTTTGATCTATTGAGTGTAGAGTCGGATCAAAGTCACACCGAAAGTCACATCAAATCGTGCGACTTTGGAAGCGCTCCAATGTGAATGCAGCTTATTCTGAGATTTGTCCCATTTATAATGACACTAAAGTTACACTTCTGAAAGAATGCATGGCAAAGTTTTTTCAAATAAAATAAAAGCATTTTAACCCCTTTGCGACCACGCTATAGCCGAATGATGGCTAGAGCGCGGTCGCTCTTTGCCGGGAGGCCATCATATGATGTCCTCCTGCGCTTGCGCTCTCTGTGTGCTCCCTGCAGCACGCATCGGCAGTGATCAGTGGTCGCAGCTGATCGCAGATTGGGGTAAAGACCCAATCACGGCGACTCTTTACCACGTGATCAGCTGTGTCCAATCACAGATGATCATTGATGTAAGAAGGTTTTGCCGGTTATTGACAATCCTCTCCTCACACTGACAGGGCATGAGGAGAAGAGAGCCGAAAACCAGCAAACCTACACAGGGGACATCTGCACTGACAATCAGGGCACTGATCATCAGAAGGGGTGACAATAGTTTGATTCTTTAGCCATTGGATTCCTTTCATGTGGATGCCTATTTGCTGACCAGGGAAGACCATTGCTAACCAGAGGCAATTCTTGGTTCATGCATTATATGACTTCTTTTTTTGGGTGAAGCATGGTGGTGAAGGTCCATTGGGAGCGCAATACACATGAGGATTATTCTAATGCCACGTACACACGATCAGAAATTCCACCAGCAAAACTCTGATGAGAGCTTTTTGCCGAAAAATGTGACCGTGTGTATGCTCCATCGGTCTTTTGCTGGCGGAATTCCAGCCAGCAAAATATTGAGAGCATGTTCTCTATTTTTCGGTCAGTTCCTATCCGAAAATGCGATCGTCTGTACAAATTCTGACACATGCTCGGAAACAATTCAACGCATGCTCGGAAGCATTGAACTTCATTTTCTCGGCTCGTCGTAGTGTTGTACGTCACCGCATTCTTGACGGTCAAAAGTTTGTGTGACCGTGTGTAGGCAAGGCAAGTTTTTTCCAACGGAAAATCCGCTCGTGTGTACGGGCATTAGACTTGATTATATTTAATTTGGAGATGTTTTCATCTTGTGCTTTTGACACATGATTTATGTTTGCATTGTATAGATTTATGTACTTGTACATTTAATCACACTTGAATATCATTGACACTGAGTGCACTATTTGAGTTTATTAAGGTGTATGGTTTATGTACTTTTTTTTTAGGTTAGCACTGTACTTTTCTACACTTTAAATAGACCAATTTGGGCAGTGGACATGCACATGGCAGTATACATGACAGCAAGTCTTAGCCTGATGGCTGGCACCATGTTCCTGACAGCATAAAAGATGCAAAAAACACACCAAAAATGCACAGTCTAAAAGAAGTCTATGGAAAACCACTGGTACACTGTGCTGCGCAGTTTGGAACTGCTCTAATGGGGGGTAGTGTAAGCAGGTGGTAGTACCTCTTTTAGAGAGACTACTTCCCTGATGATGTTAGTGGGTTGTGTACTGTGCCCTTTATAATCTGGTGTGGGTGGGGCCCTGAGCAGAAGAAGGATGGGAACTGGCTACCCCTGATTTACAGCATGTAGGTTTGCAGACTGGAAGAATAGTAGACCCCCTGGGCCTAGGCCTGCAGAGACACTGCATATGAGGAACCACTGCTGGGGGACTCATGAAGAAGCAATTGGGAGTATGTATGGTTGGAATTTGGAGGTTCAGGTTGATATCACTGATGTTTTCTGCATTGTAACGAGAGAAAGATAAATTGAGAACCTATTGTGTCTAATTTCTGTTTGTGATGTTCTTTAGTAAATCATTGAAATAGCATTGTGTGTGGACATTCTTTATTTAAGAAGGTGGGCTTCAGTCCAGGGAAATGTGAGCACTGTGGAAGGAGTGGGCTTCAGGCCTGAAACATTTGGGACATAAAATGGTGGAGTTCCTCCCTAACAGGCATGCCCTTTCTTGGAAAGAGTACATGTAGTACTTTGCCCCATCTACCTAGGTGCCCTGCAAGACTAGCTGCAATGTCATACAGAGTGCCCCACAGTTGACCCCCCTTGGCACACAGCTGCCCGACACAGCAGCTAACAAGAAGACTGCTGCTTTGCTTTGTAGTGCCTGTCTCCATCTAACAGGACTTGACAAAAGGAATGCAAAGCAAGGTGTGGTATGTCAGCATTCCCTCTGCATTCTTCTTGCCAGTGGTTTGGTCCACGGGGACTCAAAAATGTAAATAAAATGTGATACTTCTGCTAGTGATAATGTGATAAACTCTGGAAGTAGACAGAAGAGTGGGGTATGTCCCCCATGCCAATTATTTTGCTTTTTTTTTATTTATCTGATCATATACGCATCACATGTACAAGTACCTTAGAACATCAGCAGGTTTATGAGTCTATTTAAAGTTTTACTAAATCCAGGACCCTGCATTCACTATATCTAGTCTCCCACAGTACAATTTATTTAATTAAAACTGCTAAATACCTTTTCTCATCAGCGGTATATAGTAGTCTTGTGACTTCTATAGGTGTCTGGTTTAAAGATTGTAGGAGGAATTTTCATACTGCACTGAGCTGTCCTATGATGCTGCAGGGCAGCTGACCCTCTGTCTGGACATGTCTGGAGAGTGCTGATTTGGCCCTGTGCTGATCACATTCACTCTCCCAAGAAAAAAAAAAAACCTCTCTAGCAATATTCACCAAACTGAGCATGTGCAGCCTGACTCCAAAGGCTCTGTCTTATCTGGATATGTTTTGGAGTCAGTGGAAGAAGGGGAGGATCTGTGCATACAGAATCAAGCAGCCTTTTTAAGCAATGCAGAGAATTAGCCCCTTAGGTTCCACATTGAGCATAAGCATCCTTCACCGATTTTACTGTTGTGGGTTTAGTAACACTTTAAAGCTGCTTTAATGCCTCAAGCTTGAAACCTGCTGGCTGAAAGTGGTAAGTATGAAATATTTACCTGCAAAAAATAAAGGCTTTTTTTATTTTTATTCCTATATCCCAGATAGCAAGATAACTTGCCACAAGTTTGTGGCAGCAGAGGCGTAGCTTGAAGCTTGTGGGCCCCGATGCAAAAGTTGACCTGGCCCCCTCCCCCCCCAATACCACCTGCCGCTTCCACTATCCATGCATATACACCCACCGCCAAGATACTTAAAGTGGCTTAAGAGTTTTGTGTCCCCAGAGTTCCTCCTTATATCAGAGGACAGGGATCACTGCTGGAGAATCAGAGGACAGGGATCACCCCTGACAGGTCACTTGGCAGAGCTACTTTCCCATCCCAGAACTGTATACAGCTCCTTACCCCCACACTACACAGGTCTGAAATCACATTCCTTTACACACAGTCTGTCAGTCTTCACAGGGTGTATCTGGCTTTTATGTTGTTGTTCTGACCTGTGAAATTCTCTGGTTGGAACGGCAGTGTAGTTGCAGTAGGCAGATACACCCTGTGCAGATCATGGCTGACTGCCTATGTTGTAAAGGAATGTGATGTCAGCCCTGCAGAGGAGGAGCAGTATAGAGTGCTGTAATGGGAAAGGAGCTCAGCAGCCTGGCATAGCATCCAGGGCTGAGGGGTTGGTCAGCAGGTTTCTCTGTCAGTGTTGGCAGGTGTTGGGGAGAAGGTCACCTATCGGGGAAGTGTGTCTTTTCCCCAGTTGTCAGGGAAGTGGGGTAAGCAGATATCCCCGGTTGGGGGGACAGAGAATCCCAACTGGTGACTAGGAGACACTGAGCGGTGTCTTACATCACCAGTGACAGCGGTCTCATCGTGGCTACAGGACGGCACTCTCCTCCTCTTGTCTTGCTGAGCTTGGTTACCATTCCATTTGTCAGCACACAGCACAGACACTTCCCCATCCTGGGCTGTTCTCAACCCATGCCCCTCTCCATTCAGGAAATGGCTCACAGCTTCTCACATGCCAATGAGAACAAAGGGGTGTGGACTGTGCAAGGCAAAGTGGAAGCCCAGTACTGGAGTGTGGCTGTGGGGCCCTAGGGCAGATTGGAGCTGGACTTTATGAAGGATATGATAATATGACAAGGAGGCTGCACGGGTCCCCTGGAGCTAGGTGCGATTGTGACCCCTGAGACCCTTTATGCTACGCCCATGTGTGGCAGTGTTGAATTGCAAGTCTGTTGCGTGGCAAGTCTCTAGCAAGAGCAAAGTTGCAGCGGTGAGTCTACAGCAAGAGTTCTGCAAGTCTACAGCATGAAAATTCAGCCACAGTGACCCTCAGGTGTGCTTACCCAAGAGATCATAAACTGAAAACATTTCTATGAAATGATGGCAGCATCAAATTACTGTAAGAATATGTAAAAAGGGGTATTTGTACTGTTCTGGCATTTTAGGGCCTCAAGAAATGAGATAGGCCATCAGTACATCAGAATTGATCATTCTTTAAATATACTACCATAGTTTGTAGAGGCTTTAACTTTCATATTAACAAATTAATATACACTTATTGGGATTTATTTTACCAAAAACATATAGCAGAATACGTTTTGGAATAAATGTATCATGACATTTGATTGTATTGGATATGTTTTATGGCAAAAAGTAGAAAACACCTTTTTTCTTTCAAAGTTTTGGTATTTTTTTGTTTGATCAAATACCACCAAAATAATGCTCTATTTGTGTGGGAAAAAAATGATAACAATTTAATTTGCATACAGTGTTGCATGACCACGCAATTGACAATTAAAGTAGTGCAGTGCTGAATTGAAAAAAATGCTCTGGTCATGAAGGGAGTAAAACTTCCTGGAGTCCAAGTGGTTAACACTAATGAAAATGCAGCCATGGTCTAGTTTATTCTGTCAATAATTCCTCTTTCCAGGAGATAACAATGTGCACTTTCTGACTGGAACATTTAACCGGTTAGGAAGAGAAGTCACAGTGGAATCCAGCACTTAGCAGCTGTTGTAGGAATTTGTGTATTTTATTTTGGCCTCAATAGCTATACGTAAGGGCTTTCGATAAATGTATTCGTTCTATGAGGAACAATTAGACCTGAAGACAATTGTTTATTTATCTAAAATGCACATTTAATGAAACGCGCATTAGTTGACTCCCCTCTGCGTGGTGCAGAGAAAAATGGCAAGCATTTGATTTTAATGCTTCTTTTAGTTCTTGTGCTTTACAGATAAAGACGCCATAGATTATGCAATTTTCTTTCTTTCCACCATGGGTGGAAGGAAAGAAATTGCTCAATTCCCCCATCAATCCCTCCCGCAGCGCTATTGTGTTATGCCGGTGGGGAGTCTTCCCTGCCGGCAGAACACAATAATCACTGCTAGTGGCTATAACCAAGGTCAGTGATGGCATGCAAAAAATCTGATAGGCTGGAGTGCCACTAGCCTGCCCAAGGATGCCTGCTGAACCTGCTGAGATTTGATCCATCTATGGCCGCCTTTAGAGATAGTCAGGACACAGAAGACAGGATTGCTGAGTCAAAACTTTATACTCAACCTCTAACAAGAATAACTTGCATGGTTCTAGCCACACACTCAAAAGACTTAAAGAAATAAGGAGGTTGTCTTTGCTTCTCTAAATGCTACTTTCCTGGCTGTCATGCTGACCCTCCTGATTCAATACTCCAATATAGAAGTCACTAGCCCTGAACAAGTTTGCATATCTGGGCTAGCACCAGTCAAGTGGCATTTTCAGGAAAAGACCAGCACTGGCAGCCCTTATATAGTAACCAACATTAGATTGCAGTATAAACATTACAGGGGCCATCCACCCAATAAACCCACCTTATGTATGTCTCACGGAAACTCTATTGATAAGATGTCTGCACTGAGCTTCCTGGGTTAGCAATGATTACATACAGTAGTTACATAGTTGGTGAGATTGAAAAAAGAAAAAAAGTCCATCATGTCCAACCTGTGTGTGTGTGCTTTTATGTTAATATTACATTGTATATCCCTGTATGTTGTGGTTGTTTAGGTGCCCATCTAATAGTTTTTTGAAATTATTGATGCTCCCCGCTGAAACCACTGCTTGTGGAAGAGAATCAGCTGGTACCATTCCAGTCAGTAGACTGTTCATAAAAATTAGGAACAATGGTCTGGCAATCACTTGACTGAGTTCCTTAAGGACCCTTGGGTGCAAGTCATCTGGTCCTGGTGACTTATTAAAGTTACGTTTTTCAAGTCTATTTCTAATTCTATCCTCTGTTAGCCATGAGAGTGCTTCCTGTGACGTGTTATGAGGATAAACATTGCAGTCTTGGTTACTGAATCCCAATACTTGTGAAGACTGAGGAGAAGAATAAATTCAAAACCTTTACCATCTCCCTCCATTTCAGCGTCTGGTTTTGAGTGCCCACCTTAATTTTTGTGACTTTATAGGACCTGGCATTCAGCTCTCTTCTTCTACCGGAGAGACTGCGACTGACCCTCCACTAGACTTCTGGAGCAGTCTTTAGTTATGTAATCTTCTTTGCCAGTGTTCGCGTTCTCCGTATATACTTCGCCAGCTTACAGAACTGAAGTACATCTGCCATAGGAGGGAACCAATTCGGCATTGTCTTTCAATGATTTACTCCTCCCTAATTCGGCCAAAGACAGGTTATGTCCCTATGTTCCTTACTAAGTGGGAATCAGACCTTAAAACCCTATTCACTGACTCACAGAAGGAGAAAATCCTTAATTTTGCCCAGAAATCTTCTATAGCCACTAGACTTCAAGAGACCACTACTATGCACTGCTTTTTTCCTCGGGTCCCTAGTACATGCTGGTGATGTGGCAATGCTGAGGGAACAATGCTACATATTTTCTGGGATTGTCCCAGACTTAGGCCTTTTTGGCGGGAGGTGATCTGTACTGTCAAGCACTTGACTAACATTGATTTGGAGGGGAACCCTGTGGCATGCTTGTTACATCTATCGAAACAACCTATTGAGGAGTATAAGGCTTCGCTTACTATTCAGCTACTGAATGCAGCTAAAGTCAATGAACTTAGGGATATGGAGGATCTCACAGCTACCTTGAACAACTGGCAGGAGATCTTGCGTCACACCTGGAGACCTTGGCAGCATGTCATATACACTGATACCTATCATCCTCACAGCATGATGCTGCCACCACCATGCTTCACTGTAGGGATAGTATTAGCCAGGTGATGAGCGGTGCCTGGTTTCCTCCAGATATGACGCTTGCCATTCAGGCTCAAAGAGTTCAATCGTTGTTTCATCAGACCAGAACATTTTGTTTCTCATGGTCTGAGTGTCCTTTAGGTGCCTTTTTGCAAACTCCAGGTGGGCTGTCATGTGCCTTTTACTGAGGAGTGGCTTCCGTCTGGCCACTCTACCGTACAGGCCTGATTGGTGGAGTGCTGCAGAGATGGTTGTTCTTCTGGAAGGTTCTCTTCTCTCCACAGAGAAACACTGGAGCTCTGGAGTGACCATCATGCCACGTACACACGACCGGACTTTCCGGCAGACTAGGTCCGACGGAATTATTCAGTCGGACAATCCGATCGTGTGTGGGCTAATCCAATCATTTTCCGGTAAAAAATCAGACGGACCTAGAAATAGAACATGTTTCTAATCAGTCCGACGGACTCAATTCCTATCGGGAAAAATGTTCGTCTGTATGCTGGTCCGACTGACCAAATACGATGCAAGGGAAGCTATTGGCTACTGGCTACTGAACTTCCTTTTTTAGTCCTGTTTAAGTCATCACGTTCAAAACGAACGGACTTTCGAACGGACTTAGTCGGTTCGTGTGTGGCCAAATCCGTTCGTTCGGAAAGTCCATTGGAACTGCGCCGTTAGTTCGTCGGGAAGACCGTCGGGAAGACCGTCGGACCTAGTCTGCCGGAAAGTCCGGTCGTGTGTACGCGGCATTAGTCTCTAGGTCACCTCCCTGACTATGGCCCTTCTCCCACGATGGCTCAGTTTAGCCAGGTGGCCCGCTCTAGGAAAGTCCTGATGGTTCCAAACTTCTTCCATTTATGCTTGATGGAGGCCACTGTGCTCAATGGGACCTTCAATGCTGCAGACATTTTTATGTACCCTTCCCCAGATCTGTGCCGCAATACAATCCTGTCTCTGAGGTCTACAGACAATTCCTTGGACTTTATGGCTTGGTTTGTGCTCTGACATGCACTGTTAACTGTGGGACCTTATATAGACAGGTGTGTGCCTTTTCCAAATCAAATAAAAATCAACTGAATTTACCACAGGTGGACTCCAATCAAGTTGTAGAAACAACTCAAGGATGATCAGTGGAAACAGGATGCACCTGAGCTCAATTTTGAGTGTCATGGCAAAGGCTGTGAATACTTTTGTACCTGTGATTTTTTTTTTTTTTTTTTTTTTATAAATTTGCAAAAAATTCAAACAAATATCTTTCATGTCATCATTATGGGGTATTGTTTGTAGAATTTTGAGCAAAATAATGAATTTAATTCATTTTGGAATAAGGCTGTAACATAACAAAATGTGGAAAAAGTGAAGCGCTGTGAATACTTTCTGGATGCACTGTGCCTGCTCTGTGCAGTGGTTTTGCACAGAGCAGCCCCAATCCTCCTCTTTTCAGATGCCTCACTCCTGAGTCTTTGCTCTGTATGTTTATTCCCGCTCCCTCCTCATTGACTCACTGGCTGTGATTGACAACCAATGAGGAGGAAGAGACCTAGGGGAGCCGCTGCTCTCATGCACATCACTGGATCAAGATGGGGCTCAGGTAAGAATAAGGGGGGCTGGGGGAGAATAGAATGCATGTAGGTCTTAAGCCTTTACAATCACTTTAAAGTACCTAAACCCAAGAACATAAACATATTGCAGCTTATCAGTTCTTAGATGTGGTGGCTGCATTAGTTTTCATCATATTAGTCTTTTGCTTTGTTTATTTACCTGGTGATTCTGCCAGTAGCACGCAACGTTATCTCACGGTGCCATTACAATCAAGAGTTTAATGTTATACAGTATTTAACAAAGGGGAGCAAATGAGAGTTAACTGTTAAGATTTGCATACACTTTAATAAGAAGATATCTAATCTTGTTTTCATTTTTCTACCATCTCCTGCAGAACAAGGCTGATGTCAAATGTAATTGCCTTCACAGTTCTGTATTGCAGACCACAGGCTGAGCTAACAAATCATGAACTATTCAACTTAAACAAGTGTGTTATGATTAAAGACGGCCCTGTTCTTTATTACATATCGCATTAGGATGCAGACTTTGCACCATGGTCATTATGTTGTATAGCACTATACGTGAAATTATTTTTACTCCGGTGACCTCAGTTATTTGTGATAATGTGTGAGTGCCCATCCCAGCAATGGCATCTAACAGCCTGCTGCCTCACATACTTAGCATGTGAGGACAAATTTACTGCAGCATAGATGTCATCCGCTGTGAGTGGTAATCCAATATCAGCCATATTTCATTACACACAGATACATATTTCTATCTATCTATCTATCTATCTACAGTGCCTTGCGAAAGTATTCGGCCCCCTTGAACTTTTCAACCTTTTGCCACATTTCAGGCTTCAAACATAAAGATATAAAATTTTAATTTTTTGTGAAGAATCACCAACAAGTGGGACACAATTGTGAAGTGGAAAGAAATCTATTGGATATTTGAAACTTTTTTAGCAAATAAAAAACTGAAAAGTGGTGCGTGCAAAATTATTCGGCCCCTTTACTTTCAGTGCAGCAAACTCACTCCAGAAGTTCAGCGAGGATCTCTGAATGATCCAATGTTGTCCTAAATGACTGATGGTGATAAGAAGAATCCACCTGTGTGTAATCAAGTCTCTGTATAAATGCACCTGCTCTGTGATAGTCTCAGGGTTCTGTTGAAAGCGCAGAGAGCATCATGAAGACCAAGGAACACACCAGGCAGGTCCGTAATACTGTTGTGGAGAAGTTTAAAGCCGGATTTGGATACAAAAAGATTTCCCAAGCTTTAAACATCCCAAGGAGCACTGTGCAAGCGATCATTTTGAAATGGAAGGAGTATCAGACCACTGCAAATCTACCAAGACCTGGCTGTCCCTCTAAACTTTCAGCTCAGACAAGGAGAAGACTGATCAGAGATGCAGCCAAGAGGCCCATGATCACTCTGGATGAACTGCAGAGAACTACAGCTGAGGTGGGAGAGTCTGTCCATAGGAAAAACAATCAGTTGTACACTGCACAAATCTGGCCTTTATGGAAGAGTGGCAAGAAGAAAGCCATTTCTCAAAGATATCCATAAAAAGTCTCGTCTAAAGTTTGCCACAAGCCACCTGGGAGACACACCAAACATGTGGAAGAAGGTGCTCTGGTCCGATGAAACCAAAATCAAACTTTTTGGCCACAATGCAAAACGATATGTTTGGCGTAAAAGCAACACAACTCATCACCCTCAACACACCATCCCCACTGTCAAACATGGTGGTGGCAGCATCATGGTTTGGGCCTGCTTTTCTTCAGCAGGGACAGGGAAGATGGTTAAAATTGAGGGGAAGATGGATGCAGCCAAATACAGGACCATTCTGGATGAAAACCTGTTGGAGTCTGCAAAAGACCTGAAAGTGGGACGGAGATTTATCTTCCAACAAGACAATGATCCCAAACATACAGCAAAATCTACAAAGGAATTGTTCACAAATAAACGTATCCAGGTGTTAGAATGGCCAAGTCAAAGTCCAGACCTGAATCCAATCGAGAATCTGTGGAAAGAGCTGAAAACTGCTGTTCACAAACGCTCTCCATCCAACCTCACTGAGCTCGAGCTGTTTTGCAAGGAAGAATGGGTAAGAATTTCAGTCTCTCGATGTGCAAAACTGATAGAGACATACCCCAAGCGACTTGCAGCTGTAATCGCAGCAAAAGGTGGCTCTACAAAGTATTAACGCAAGGGGGCTGAATAATTTTGCACGCCCCACTTTTCATTTTTTTTATTAGTTAAAAAAGTTTCAACAATCCAATAGATTTCGTTCCACTTCACAATTGTGTCCCACTTGTTGGTGATTCTTCACAAAAAATTTTAATTTTATATCTTTATGTTTGAAGCCTGAAATGTGGCAAAAGGTTGAAAAGTTCAAGGGGGCCGAATACTTTCGCAAGGCACTGTATCTATCTATCTATCTATCTATCTATCTATCTATCTATCTATCTATCTATCTATCTATCTATCTATCTATCTATCTATCTATCTATCTATCTATCTATCTATCTGTCTATCTATCTATCTATCTATCTTTCTTTCTTTCAGATGGACATTTGCAGAGGAAATGAAAAAGATATACTAAATCAATATTGTAGCGCTACCCCCATAGTAGGGAATGCTGGTAATAGCTGGTTCTTCCCTAATAGAATAGAGGCTGTCCACCACCACAAGCACCAGTCCATACACTACAGCTCCAATAACCTAGTCTATGGGATGTCTTTTTGAAATGTATTGCTTGAAGAACTTTAACCACTTCAATACCGGGCACTTTCCCCCCTTCCTGCCCAGGCCAATTTTCAGCTTTCAAGGCTGTTGCGTTTTAAATGACAATTGTGCAGTCATGCAACGCTGTACCCAAACAAAATATTTTATCATTTTGTTCCCACAAATAGAGATTTCTGTTGGTGGTATTTAACCACTTGCCGACCGGGCCATAGCCAAAAGACGGCTACAGCGCGGTCGGCTTATTCTGGGAGGGCGCGTCCATGGACGTCCTCCCAGAATCTTGCTCTCGCACGCCCCTTGGGGTGCGCTCCTGGAAAAATCCGTGCCCGCCGCGTCTGGAAGACCCAGCGCATCACGGATCATGGTAAATGGTAGCGGCTGTTTACCACCTGATCGCTCCATCAAATGACAGAGCGATTACTTGTAAACAAACCAGCATAACATGACAGGGTTCCTCCCTCCCCTCTCTGTACCGATCTGTACAGTGTGAGGGGAGAGGAGGAGAGGGGTATAGATCATTTGCAGCGCTGTGGGCTGGATCTGTAGTGCTGCTCAGTGCCCATACTCTGCAGTACTCTGCCAATACTCTGCCAATACTCTGCAATACTCTGCAATACTCTGCAATACTCTGCCAATACTCTGCCAATACTCTGCCAATACTCTGCAATATATTTTAACAGAAACAAAGAATTTTTTTTTTTATCAAATTTTCAGTCTTTTTTGATTTATAGTGCAAAAAATTAAAAACCCAGCTGTGATTAAATACCACCAAAAGAAAGCTCTGTTTGTGTGAAAAAAAAGGACAAACATTTCATATGGGTACAGTGTTGCATGCTGAGTAATTGTCATTCAAAGTGTGAGAGCACCGAAAGCTGAAAATTGGTCTGGTTAGGAAGGGGGTTTAAGTGCCCAGTGTTCAAGTGGTTAATCACCTCTGGGTTTTTATTTTTTGGTAAACAAATGAAAAGTAAAAAAAAAAAAAAGTTTTTGTTTGTTTCTGTTATAACGTTTTGTAAATAAGTATGTTTACTCCTTCACTGATGGGCACTGATGAGGCTGCACTGACAGGCACTGATAAGGTGGCACTGATGAGGTGGCACTAATGGTTGTGGCACTGATGAGGTGGCACTGATAGGCATTGATGATGAGGCACTAATATGCAGCACTGATGGGCATTGATAGGCGGCACTGATGGGCACTGATAGGTGGCACTGATATGCAGCACTGATGGCCATTGATAGGCGGCATTGATGGGCACTCATAGGTGGCACTGATAGGTGGCACTGATGGGCACTGATAGATGGCTCTGATAGGAAGCACTGATGAGGAGGCACTGGCAGCCATTACTGATGGGCACTGATTGGCACCTCTAATGGCCACTGATTGGCACCTTTAATGGGCATTGATTGGCAACCCTGGTGGTCATGGGTGGGCATACCTGGTGGTCCTGGGTGGGCATTCCTGGTAAGCATGGGTGGGCATCCTGGGGGGGCTGCACTGATAATCAATCAACGCAGACCACCCTGTCAGGAGAGCAGCCGATCGGCTCTCCTCTACTCGAGTCTGTCAGCGTGAGAGGAGGAAAAGCTGATACACTGCTCTTCCTGTTTACGCTGTGATCAGCTGTGATTGGACACAGCTGATCACATGGTAAAGAGCCTAGGTCAGAGGCTCTTTACAGAGATCGGTGATGGGATGTGTCAGATTGACACACCCCACCAACGAACGCCGCGCTGTGCGCCCCCGCTGGCGTGCGATCGCGGCTTATCCTGCTAGACATCATAAGAAGTCAGGATAACTTAACCACTTTGCGCACATCATTCTACTATATGGTGGGCAGGAAGTGGTTAAACAGGAGAGGGGTTAGAGCAGGGGTTAGCAACCTTTTTCCACTTAAGGGCCGGATTCAATGTATGTGAATTAATGGAGGGCCGCATTCACCTGCTAATAAATGAAGATAATAAAAATCCTAACACAGTAATAATAACAGTACAGATTAGGCAATAGTGACATCACAGTTCCACTGAGTGAAATATAGTATATATTTCTGCAGTAAAGTGAGTGTGGATGACATTGCTTCACCGCTTATTATTTTGGATCTGATGATATCATGAAGCGTGTGGCTAATAATAAAGAGACTAGTGTAATTCATTCAGGTTTTTCTTCCTAAGGAATTAATGGGCTATCGTTCCACATTTACGTCAGCCCACAAAATGAATTACTGCTCCCAAAATGTAGGTTCTATCCAATGAAGAATTGGTGTTGTGTGCGCCAGCAGAGACATCAAAAATACCGACACTATTTTTATTTAGAGATATAAATAGGATTTAGAAGTGACTCAAATTTGGCCCAGAGATAAAGTCAGTAAAAGATCAGCATCAGTTTTCAAATACCACAGGTTGTATCAAGTATATGTGTATTAACTGGATTTATACTCCAGAGTGACAGCATACTCTGCTATGGCTCACATTTTCTGGTATTGGATGATAACATTTGAATCATGTACAAGCAGGAAGACATGTTTTCATAGTGCAGGCCATATTTACCATGAAGCATTGCAATGTCAAATGCAATGCTTAGCATACTTGCCAACGCTGGAATCTTGGTTTTGATATCCACCACTAATACCATTTTTTTTTCCCAATCAAAGTTTTTATTGGAAATAAGGATTAGTTACAGATCAACAAAATGATAGACATACAGTGGGAGAATCATACATCCAAAATCCATATTAAAACAAAACAGAAACCAGGATTCCAATTGAGGAGTATATCATATAGAACGACAAATAATTAGAGGTAAGCATCAGAGGATACTAACATCAGGAATACAGTGCGCTACTGATATGAGGATATCAAAGCTACGTGAGGAAGTATGTCAGCGGTGTATTCTCTCATCTGGAGTCTTATGCCGCAAACACACGGTCGGAATTCTCATCGGAAAAAGCTCTGATGGTTTTCCCGTCGGAATTCCGACGGAATTTTGCTCAAACTGTCTTGCCTACACACGGTCACACCAAATTCCGATGGTCAATAACACCACGGCATACAACATGTTCGACTGCACTATAAAAGGGAAGTTTAATGCTTCTGAGCATGCGTCAAACTGTTTCCGAGCATGCGTCGGAATTTTGCGTGTCGGAATTGCATACACACGATCGGAAAAATTAAGAACAGGTTCTCAATCCAAAGTCCGTCGGAAATTCCAACAGAAAAAGACCGATGGGCATACACACGGTCGGAAAATCCGATGAAAAGCTCCCATCGGACTGTTGCCATCGGAAATTCCGACCGTGTGTACGCAGCATTAGAAAACGGTAAGGGAATATGAGAAAGGGGTGGGGACAATAGGTACCATGCTCCTGGAAGGGGAAAGACGAGTAACTTGTAACGGCGGAGGGCATAAGAAAAATAAATAGCGTCAGATTACGATATTTCCACTAAGGCCAATGCAGTCCACCTAGATATAAGTTCCTCCAGGATATTGGTATCATTAGGGAAAAAAAACTAAATTGGGGGGGTGGGGAGTTGGGAGATAGGGGTTTAGGAAAGGGAGTTAGGAATCAAGAAGGTCCTCCAGAGAGAGGTTCCTTTTCTCCTGGGGTGGGGTTTAAGGAAATCGAACGAGGAGTTCAGGTAGCAGGCATATCCATTGGTTTAGGTGACGTAGGAGGGTTGTCCATAAGCTGGAGATAATGGTAAGTCGCCTGGAAATGGAGCCAGCAGGCCCATGTCTTTGTGTATTTCGAAAGGGAATCTTTTTCTGTGGAGATGAGTTCTCCCATCTCCAATGATTTGTTAAGGAGAGTGAACAACTCTGAATTAGAAGGAGTATGGGTCAAATGCCAGTGAGTGGGTATGCACTTCTTAGCAGCGTTCGCCATGTGCATCGCCACTGACTTGAAATATGCCTTGGCAGGGAGCGAGGTGTGGTGTAGTAGGTAATGTTCCGGAGAAAAGTCCAGGGTATATGACGTTACTCGAGAAATTACAGAATGCACCTCAGACCAGAAAGACATTTCCACCAGATATGTAGCAACCTACTGATCCTCACTATTATGATTATATAGCCACAACAATTTACTTTAATACTGTACATTCACACCAGTGCCTGTCCTCAAGGAGCTTACAGTCTATCTCACACGTATACATACACATAAGCTGACCATACACTAGTAGGTTTTTGAACTAACTTTCGTATGGACATTTGTAGTACAATTCTTAGTACATGCGATGACTTAACAAATTTTGGAATAAATTGATTTTATTGAAAGAAAACTGTGTACACTGTTAGAAATGTATTCATTCATGCAACAAAAAAATTCCATCCTTTCCTTTGAATTTTCTCATCACTACGGTCAAAAATGAACATCAATTAGACACCACTTACAGTGGTGTGAAAAAGTGTTTGCCCCCTTCCTCATTTCCTGTTCCTTTGCATGTTTGTCACACTTAAGTGTTTCGGAACATCAAACCAATTTAAACAATAGTCAAGGACAACACAAGTAAACACAAAATGCAATTTGTAAATGAAGGTGTTTATTATTAAAGGTGAAAAAAAAAATCCAAACCATCATGGCCCTGTGTGAAAAAGTGATTGCCCCCTAAACCTAATAACTGGTTGGGCCACCCTTAGCAGCAACAACTGCAACCAAGCGTTTGCGATAACGTGCAATGAGGCTTTTACAGCGTCCTGGAGGAATTTTGGCCCACTCATCTTTGCAGAATTGTCCTAATTCAGTTACATTAGAGGGTTTTCGAGCATGAACGGCCTTTTTAAGGTCATACCACAACATCTCAATAGGATTCAGGTCAGGACTTTGGCTAGGCCACTCTAAAGTCTTCATTTTGTTTTTCTTCAGCCATTCGGTGGTGGACTTGCTGGTGTGTTTAGGATCATTGTCCTGCTGCAGAACCCAAGTTCGTTTCAGCTTGAGTACACAAACAGATGGTCGGACATTCTCCTTCAGGATCTCTTGGTAGACAGCAGAATTCATAGTTCCTTTTATCACGGCAAGTCTTCCAGGTCCTGAAGCAGCAAAACAGCCCCAGACCATCACACTACCACCACCATATTTTACTGTTGGTATAATGTTCTTTTTCTGAAATGCAGTGTTCCTTCTACTCCAGATATACTTGGACACACACCTTCCAAAGAGTTCCACTTTTGTCTCATCGGTCCACAGAATGTTGTCCCAAAAGTCTTGGGGATCATCAAGATGTGTTGTGGAGAAATTGAGACGAGCTTTGATGTTCTTTTTGCTCAGCAGTGGTTTTCTCCTTGGAACTCTGCCATGCAGGCCATTTTTGCCCAGTCTTTTCCTGATGGTGGAGGCATGAACGCTGACCTTAACTGAGGCAAGTGAGGCCTGCAGTTCCTTGGACGTTGTTGTGGGGTCTTTTGTGACCTCTTGGATGAGTCGTCGCTGCGCTCTTTGGGTAATTTTGGGCGGCTGGCCACTCCTGGGAAGGTTCACCACTGTTCCATGTCTTCGCCATTTGTGGATAATGGCTCTCACTGTGGTTCGCTGGATTCCCAAAGCTTTGGAAATGGCTTTATAACCCTTTCCAGACTGATAGATCTCAATTACTTTCTTTCTCAATTGTTCCTGAATTTCTTTGGGTCTCGGCATGATGTGTAGCTTTTAAGGATCTTCTGGTGGACCTCACTGTGTCAAGCAGCTCCTATTTAAGTGATGCCTTGATTGTGAACAGGTGTGGCAATAATCAGGCCTGGGTGTGGCTAGAGAAATTGAACTCAGGTGTGGACAACCACAGTTATAGTATGTTTTAACAAGGGGGGCAATCACTTTTTCACACAGAGCCATGATGGTTTGGATTTTTTTTCACCTTTAATAATAAACACCTTCATTTACAAATTGCATTTTGTGTTTACTTGTGTTGTCCTTGACTATTGTTTAAATTGGTTTGATGTTCCGAAACACTTAAGTGTGACAAACATGCAAAGGAACAGGAAATGAGGAAGGGGGCAAACACTTTTTCACACCACTGTATGATTAGAAAATCAATTAAACTTTCTTAAAGTGGAGTTCCACCCAAAAATGGAACTTCCGCTTTAAGCACTCCTCACCCCCTTACATGCCACATTTGGCATGTAATTTTTTTGGGGGGGGGGGGGGGAGTGGGGGCTTAATTAGGAGGGGGACTTCCTGTCCCACTTCCTCCTTCCACCCAGGAACCGCCTAGGCGACTCCTCCCTCTAGGCGATCTCCTGGGACACGTGACAGGTCCCAGGAGATCGCCTATCCACTCCGGGAGCGCAGCGCGACTCGCGCATGTGCCGTGCGTGCCCGGCCGTGAAGACGAAAGCTGTCACGGCCGGGTGCCCTGAGTGGCAATGGAGGCACCAGCGAAGAGGAGGGGGAGAGGAGCGACACCCCGTTTGGCCGCATCGCTGGACCGTGGAACAGGTAAGTGTCTGTTTATTAAAAGTCAGCAACTACACTTTTTGTAGCTGCTGTCTTTAAAAAAAATTGCCTGGAATTCCCCTTTAAGATGATAAAAAACTGACTTTCCAGGCACCAGCTTGACAGTATACATGTGATAATAGCCCCACCTACTTCCGCCCACAGGACCAGTGCATAGCTATAAAGAGTCAACACCCACACAATGGCCCATTCCTTTTTTGTCCTCATGGAACTTACAGCCAGGGTCCAGCACAATATGCAGGCTTCGTAGTCCTTACAACAGCTGACTTTGGCGAGAAGGCAGTAACTTACTTGCTTTATTATAAGATAGGATTTGCTTAAGCTTCCCACCCTGGAAGCTAGGTACTGGTCTACCACATGTATGCTGCCACATTGGTGCCAGAAAATTGTATCAAATGCACCAATCCATGGCAGCATACTGAACCCACCCAGTTCGTTCCTGGTGATGTACAGGGAATGGGCTGTTGTGTGGGTGTCAACTATTTATAGCTATGCACTGGTCCTGTGGTCGGAGGTAGGCGGGGCTACTACCACATGTATGCTGCCATAGATTGGCACCAGGAAAAGAAAAATATGATACGTATTTGATACAATTTTAAATTTTTTTAGAAAGATTAGTGAAGTGCAGGACATTTTCACCATTTCCATGGATCCCCTGGAATCTAAAGCTCTGGCCAGCCTCCTGTTTGCCTGTATAGTCCGCCACAAATATTTCTTACGTATACGTTGTAGTAAAATGATCAGAAATTTGGTATGTAGACCTTGTTTTTGTAGAACAACATATATATAATATAGTTTTGTTTATTTACATGATGATGATCATGTTAGCAGCAACCCATCAAAATGTAATTTGTTCAGTGCAATGTTTAAAATGAATTATCGTGCATTTCCATTCGGTTCATGACAGTTTTTAATTATATTTTCTGCTTTGTAATGACTCCACCAATGCAGAAGTTTGTGCAATACCTTTTCTGCAGCTGTTCCTGTTGGGATTACCATCTGTGAAGGAGTTTAATCAATGTATGAGGACGGTTGCCTGGTATGTCATTGTTTGGAAGATAATTATACTTTCTGTGCTGAATTTCGAAGTAACTGGTAATAGGTTGTTTTCTGTACTGACTTATCCAATAAAAAAAAAGCAAGTTAAAGAGGAATTGCAGTTTGCTCACATAATTTGTAATGAAAACATCTTTGCCATTCTGAAGCTTCCGTCCAACCACTTTGCATATTATTTTACATATACTGCGATTCTCTACTTGCCAAATATGCTGCAGAAATCTCCCTCCACTGAGTCTGGCTGCAACCATTTTAACTGTGGGCAGCTGAAGCTGCCGCCTGTTCACTTCCTGGATTTACACAGACACACCTTCAGCCATGCAGCTCTCATTGGCCCTCTTATGACTCATCCCCGCTCCCTTCCTGGCAAACTCTCACGAGAGTGAGAGAAAGAGCTGTGCATAATGCCAAAAGCCTAGGCTTTTTACCAGACAAGAAACAGGAAGTGGGGTTATAAGGTATTTACTGGCAGAAAAAAAAATGTTACTATCCAAAGTTAAAACAAGGGCAGAGGATTTAATAGATGGAAGGTTGAAAAAATGGATGAAGTTCCACTTTAAGATTGGATTGGTTGATCAAAATGTTCCCGAAACACAAAGAGGTCATACATATGATAGTAAGAAAAAGAAAAATCAATAAAAAATTGTATTATTTTTTTCTTTGATGGATGGTGATGGAGATCATGGTAAACGAAACATAATTCCAGCCTAGAAATCTCTCTCCGCACAGGCGTCACATGATATTTCTATCTATGATAGTACCAATTGGCCTGGAAGGTATGAGGTCAAGAGATTGTACTGACTACCACCTATTGGGTGCCCCTGGCCTCGTTCCTACCCCATAGGATCGCAGTCCTATAAACCTGAGACCTAGGCTACAAATTTCTATTTGTCCTCCAGATGAGACCCAACAGGACATGCTGTGTAGACAGCTCCTGGTACCTTGCTGCGATAAATTTACTCACGTTTACCTGTTGCTCCCCAGGTGAAGGTCCAGTGTGAAATCCTTAAACAGGTTCTCTTGGGGGCATGTCTAGCTGGCATAATTTTGTTAAGGTGTTTTTATTAATATTACCATCAACAAAACAGAGAAAATGTACACATTGATAGGCCAGCAAGACATGTGGTCGAGATGGCAGGTCTGTGTCCGCTCTGCTGATACAGAGTGGACACAGACACAGCCTGCTGTCGTCTATGGGCTGTTGGATGGAAACGGACCGTTTCCATCTGACTGCCATCCAATCCACCAGACAGATGGGGAATCCCAATCCATCTGTTTTTAGCAGACAGGATCATATTGGATGTCTGTGGGTGTCAATAGACACATATCCGCTGAGATCCGCTGCTCCATAGAGAGCAATGGATGGCCCAGATACATGAGGCTCCAGACTTTAATTGCGGGCAGAGGCCACAAGCGCACTGTCCAGCCCTGCAGCGGGAAGCCTGTCAAAGTCTTTGAGAGGCTGAAAGCTGCTGAGGTGAGACAGGGCTGGATGATGCATGGAGCAGTACTTATATTTAGGGCAGTGTGCGTCCAGGGATGACTGCCCAGAAGGCAAGCAATCTGCATTCAAGGCATTTGTCCCTGGGTGCATATTGCCTTAAACATAAATACTCCTCGGTGCATCATCCAGCCGCAGCAGCTTCTAGGCTACATTGACACAAACGATTTAGGCCAGTGCGAATTATAGTGGCAGATTTCGACAACACTGCAGATGGCAGCCTGTCAAAGTCCATGAGAGGCTAAAACGACATTGATACCGGCAATTTAGGTCAGTGCAAATTGTAGTGGCAGGACGCTTCCTGCTGTGGCCCTGAGTGGCTTGGTGCAACCGTCACCCCCTTCACTATAATACCATGTAGCTGGTGGGCGCAGGTATTCACAGCTGTCCGCCCAGCCAGGGATTACCTGAGGTGATTACTGCTGGATACCCACAAAGTGGACAACTGCAAACATCTGTGGCCACTGGTAACCTGTCATTATTGTGAAGGGGGCCGATGGCTGCACCTAGCCATTCAGAGCCGCAGCAGGAATCAGAAGATTCCTGCAGGCTGCCGCTACAATTCGCATCGGCCAAAATCGCTGGTGTCAATGTACCCTTAGCCTCTCATGGACCTTGATAGGCTACCGGGTTCTGTGTTGGATGGTGCAGCTGTGCCATCTAAACCCCGGAGCCTCAGGCAACGAAGATAAATGCCAGTGTGCATGAGGGCCTTAGATCCTGTTCACACGAGGCCTACATAAGTGTACCCCATGGAAGGTAAACACGGCCCTCCACGAGTGTATCTGGGTTGCCAACCTCCCGCAGCATTTTTTACTGACAAAACATGGACAATTTACTAACGGAGCACATTTTTTACTGGCAACCTGAGAAATAACAGAACTCCTATTGAAAACTAACACAGTGAATATTTGAACAGTCTAAACATGATATAGAAACACTGACAATACCTATAACGAAGTCATTTGCTTGATGTACACTTAAAAAGTCAATACAGCATGAAATTATCAGCCCCTGATATTTACTGGCAGTTGTAAAAAAATAATCACATATTTTTACAAACTGTCAGTAAATTGACTGGCGGTTGGCAACCCTGTTTATGTTTGGCCTTTGTGAATGAGGCCTTTGTTGCATTGCCCTAAGCAGCACATCAATGTACACTGAGGGTTTATTAGTATTTTAATCAAAATGTGCAAGAAATATATAAATATTATATTATTATGAGGAAATAAGAAAAGGGTATTCAACAAAAACTTCATGGCGATGATTGAAAATCACACATTATTTTTATTAGCAATGATTGGAGATCACATATTATTATTATTATTATTGTTGTTGTCACTGTTCTTATTATTCCAGGCTGGGCATGTCTCCCTGTTCATGTGCCTCTTATATGATCTCTCTATCTCCGACAATACTAGTTGGCCTGGAAAGTCTGAGGTAAAGTGATTATCATGTAGTAGCTTCGCAGCGCCCTCTAGCCGCCGCAGCCACCTGTCATTATCCCCGCAGAGCATGCAGGGTATTGTAGTTGCCAGGCTCAGCCCTCCAGAGGCGGAGACACGAAGCGGCGCCCGTCAGAAGACTACACCTCCCAGCATGCCTCTCGCTCCCAAGCTGCGCTATAGCTGTCCCACTACCATTTATCAGCTGGGTGCTGAAGCTGGGGAGGAGGAGAGCGCAGCACAGGGCGCATCTGCCTTCTATCTCCTCGGCTGTCAGCTCCGCACACCGCACTGCCTGCATGGAGAAGCCGGGGGCCCCTTCATAGCCGGCAAGTGTCACCTCTGCCCTGGATGCGTAACAGGTAAAGGGGATCTTCAGATTACCTGCATGGAAGCCGGAGCCTGGCGGACTACAGCATGAGTGCGGGTAAGTCTTCTGATCGCTGCCATCGCTGTGCATTCTATAGCATTCTCCTATTTCCTCCATTATAACAGCATTCTCATATTTTATTGTTTGATTTTGCAATGTGACCCCTCCCCCTCCCCTCCAATGGTCCTGGAAGGGTTAATGCAGCATGGTGGGGTGGAGGTGCCAGCCATAGAGCTGGAAGGATGGCAGATCCTGGGTACACCCTCCACTCCATGCAGATGGATCCCATCTTCCAGAATAGAGGCTATTTATATACATGGGGGGTGGGGTGGGGGAGCTGTGCACACTATACAACCATTTATATCCTATATATGTGTAAATATAAGGGACAGGTGGATGGGGAGGCCTGGGAGGTTACTGGCCATGCTACATGAACTATCCTCTATCATAACTAACTCTATCATCCTGAAGATAAGGTGGCACTCTTGGGGCACGTCTTAATCAGGACCTGGCACAAGCTTGTCTTAATCAGGACCACTTACAAGCTTATCTTCTTCAGGATCTGACACACGCTTGTCTTCTTCAGAACCTGGCATAAGCTTGTCTTCTTCAGAATCTAGTATAAGCTTGTCTTCTTCAGAACCTGGCATAAGCTTGTCTTCTTCAGAATCTAGTATAAGCTTGTCTTCTTCAGAACCTGGCATAAGCTTGTCTTCTTCAGAACCTGGCATAAGCTTGTCTTCTTTAGAACCTGGCATAGGCTTGTCTTCTTCGGAACCTGGCATGAGCTTGTCTTCTTCAGAACCTGGCATAAGCTTGTCTTCTTCAGAACCTGGCATAAGCTTGTCTTCTTCAGAACCTGGCAAAAGCTTGTCTTCTTCAGAACCTGGCATAAGCTTGTCTTCTTCAGAACCTGGCAAAAGCTTGTCTTCCTCAGAACCTAGTATAAGCTTGCCTTCTTCAGAACCTGGCATAAGTTTGTCTTCCTTAGGACACGGCACAAGCTTGTCTTCTTCAGAACCTGGCATAAGCTTGTCTTCTTCAGAACCTGGCATAAGCTTGTCTTCTTCAGAACCTGGCATAAGCTTGTCTTCCTTATGACCCGGGACAAGCTTGTCTTTCTCAAGACCTGGCACAAGTTTGTCTTCCTCAGGTCCTAGCACAAGCTCATCTTCCTCAGATTTTGGCAGAAGGGCGTCTTAATTTAGAACCTGGTATTAGCTTGTCTTCCTCAGGGGTACAAGCTCACCTTTCTCAGAACCTGGTACAAGCTCATCTTCCCTAGAGCCTGGTACAAGCTTGTCTTTCTCAGGACTTGGTACAAGCTCACCTTCCTCAGAACCTGGTACAAGCTCATCTTCCCTACAGCCTGGTGCAAGCTTGTCTTCCTCAGGTCTTGGTACAAGCTCACCTTCCTCAGAACGTGTTAAAAGCTCGTCTTCCTCAGGACTTACCCCAAGCTTGTCTTTCTCATGACCTGGCACAAGATCGTCTTCCCCATGACTTGACACAAGCTTGTCTTCCTCAGAACCTGGCACAAGATTGTCTTCCATAGGACTGGATACAAGCTTGTCCTTCTCAGAATCTTCCACAAGCTTGTCTTTCTCAGGACCTTACACAAGCTAGTCTTCATCAGGTCTTGTAGCAAGCTCATCTTAATCAGGACCTGACATCCGCTTGTCTTCCTTAGGACCTAGGGAAGAAGAGCTTGTGTCTCATTAAAATGTCAGAGCAAACTTTTTCAACTTTATCACTGAATGTTCACCCTTCAAGTCCCATGAGTGCCTCCTTATCTTTTGGCTTATTCATATCTTATGCTTTCCTGAGCACCTGGGCCAATTTTCCTCTCTGATATATGTGCAGTGGCAACCACTGGAGGAACCCTTAAAATAACGTTCAGGTCTCCTAAATCCAACTCATTTATATTCATGTCCAGTAGGAAGAATGTCCCTCTTACAGTGGTGGTCAGATTTCCACGCTTTCAGATAATGCAGATGGCTATGCCAAGTGGCTTTGGCCTCAGGACTGTGCAGATACAATCAAATGGGAGGTCAATCGGCCACAGCTCAAGGAATCCCTAGCAACCTTTGGAGGAACCCTGGTTGAAAATATCTGTATATACTGTATGTGCGTGTGTATATGTCTTTCTTTCTATTTATCTATCTATCTATCTATCTATCTATCTATCTATCTATCTATCTATCTATCTATTTATCTATCTATCTATCTATCGTACCAGCTCAGTGATGGCTGAAAGTCCAGGTTCCTAGTTTACTTATACCTCCATTCATGCTTTGAGAGGTTGCCAGTTTTATATATAATAAGTATATATATATATATATATATATATGTGTGTATTGTTTGTATATATATTTAGTGCTAACTCAGTGATGGCTTGAAATCCAGATTCTTAGCTTACTGTAACCCCGTCCATGCTTCGAAATGCTGCCAGGAATGCATGGCCCACTTTAATCAGCACCACCCATTGCAGAGGAGAGGGAAATCGAATTATCTGTCTGTTGCATGTCTTTTTTTCTATTGCAAACCTCACGTAGCACATTTATTTCCCATATATTCAGTACTGTAAAGCAATGCAAAGATCAGCAATGATGCAGCAACCCACAACAATGGATCAGATGTCAGTAATCAGTGATCCTATATACTTGCCGATTGGCTGCTGTGAATTGCCACAATTTGCAAACTTTGCCATATTTAATGATCCTGCCTGTGTGCTCCAGCAAGCCTTGTTTATATATGTTTGTTCTTATGAATAGTCTATGAAAGTGATTCTAAAGAAAAAGTGAAGGTTGTGCCTGTAGCTGGAATCTGATTGGTTGTTGCAGGCACACCTCCGCTTTCCTTTTCCCTGCGTTCATAGAATACAGTCATCAGCTATGATATGATGCCGTAGCCAGTTAGATGGTAATGAAGTGCTATATGTAAAATATTGGACAGTGCCGTCTCTAATGGACGGATGATGTCAGAAAACGCTGTTGTGTTTGTGAATCAGGCTGCAGCCTTCAGATCTTTGAATTTACAGACATATCAGGAAATGAAGCACTGAGCTAAAAAGTTCAACATTTATTGAAGAAGTCGTTGTGGTTTCATGTGCAATTGCATCCCAAAATGTTTTGTCTTCGATGACTAGTCTAACAAGAGTCTTCATTGCTATTGCAGAGAAGATTGATACAAGTAACAGGAAACCTATAGGTTGAGCCTTGTGTCCCTCATCACGTTCATTTATTAAAGGCAAATAGACTGTGCACTTTGCAATGTGCTGTGGCTCCAGAGCTTAGTAAATGAGCAGGAGGTCTGCTGACTTCCATCATCCAATCATGTGCAAGCAAAAATGCTTTTTTTTATTTATTTTTTCCCTTGCACATGATTGGATATTCTTTGCAAAGTGATGCGTTACTTCATTTACTAAGCTCTGGAGCAACTGCACTATGCAAAGTGCACAATCTATCTGCCTTTAGTAAATCATCCCTTAAGCCTCATACACACTATTAGATTTTCCGCAGAGTTTTGTCTTCAGATTTACCAAAACCATGTAGTACAAGGGCCTGCCTGATTGCATACAAATTGAAACTCTTAAAGAGGTGTTTCACCTTACAAAATTTTTTTTTAAAAGTCAGCAGCTAAAAAAAAAAGTAGCTGCTGACTTTTAATAAGTACACTCCCAGGGCGCCCGCGATGTCGGTCGTGGAGGACGAGCTGTCCCTTGGCGATTCGGTTCCAGCGCCGCCATCCTCAGTAAGGGAAACGGCTTCACGTTTCCTACTGCGCATGCGCGACTCTAATTTGTGAATGGGGAACGCGATGTGTTGTGGGACATAGTTCCCATAACACACCGCGCCCCATTTACCAGTAGACGGAAGAAGAGAAGATCACCGCGGCGCTGGAGGAGGCAGATTAGGACGATCTGCCTAGCAACAGCCATTTCTGGTAAATAAAAAAAAATATTTAATTTTTTTTTTCATTTTAAATGGTTACTAACATTTTTTTAAGTTTTTGTTTTCAGGGTGTCCCACCACTTTAAGGTGTGACCTCATATTTTATGGTTTTGATAAATCTGAAGACAAAAATCTGCAGAAAATCTAATAGTGTGTATGGGGCTTTAGGCTCGCCATGCACTGGGGTTGATTTACTAAAACTGGAGCATGCAAAATCTGCTGCAGCTGTGCATGGAATCCAATCAGCTTCCAGATTTTATTGTCAAAGCCTAAGGCCCCTTTCACACTGGGGCGTTTTTCAGGCGCTACATCGTTAAAAATAGCGCCTGTATAGCGCCTGAAAAAAAACTCCAGTGTGAAAGCCGGAGGGCTTTCACACTGGAGCGGTGCGCTAGCAGGACGGTCAAAAAAGTCCTGCTAGCAGCATCTTTGGAGCGGTGAAGGAGCGGTGTATTCACCGTTGCTACCCATTGAAATCAATGGGGCAGCGCTGCTATACCGCCGGCAAAGGCGGTTTTAACCCTTTTTTGACCGCTAGCGGGAGTTAAAACTGCACCGCTAGCGGCCAAATACCGTTGCTAGAACGACAGTAAAGCGGTGCTTTTTAGCGCCCCTTTACCGCCGACGCTGCTCCCGCACCAGTGTGAAAGGGGCCTTATTGAAGAAGCTGAAGTTAGAAGCTGATTGGCTACCATACACAGCTGCACCAGATTTTGCACTCGCACTACATAGTTGATGGTAAATCTGAGGGATATTGTGCAGTCATATTGTATAGTGTATTATCAGCCTTAGAAAGGAACAGTTTGTGTAAATCTGTTGTACAATGAGGTTCTAAGGGGACAGACCACTTATGTAATCCAATGAGTTTTATAGAAACTTTGGATTCCAAAGAAAAAGTGGGTCATATTTACAGGGCTAAACCAATGTAGAGAAAGTCATTTTTTTATCAGTTACAGGCGTGTTCGGTGTTTGTTTTTTTCCATTTAGTATTTGTGTTGGAAACATTTTCTGAATGGTTGCCTGCTATATTATGGGAAAGGGGAAATATGACTTACAGGATCCATTCCATTCATTGTTGCTGGACCCCTTCCAATCGCCGTAGCCTGGCTGTTGATGAGGGCTGCACAGTCTGATCTTGGTAGTAGTTAAAAAAACGAAATAATGTTTAAAAAAAAAAAAAAAAAATTCTAACTCATAGCAACTTCATGATGAGGCTGGGTTCACACTAAAAAGGGATGCAGCTGACAGCAGGGTTCCATGCGTCCCTGTTCTCCATTTCAGGGGCAAATTAGGCACGAATTTCTGTTTGAATTCGGACCTGAAACGGAGCCAAAGACGCACAGGACCCTTGTGCAAAATGCTGCGCAGCCACCCCGGAGGTGTGTGATCTGACTCCATTGAGAGCCGGTCACAATCTCCTGTCATGCGAATTGGATGCGAGGAAACCCACATCCATTTCGCATAAGTGGGAACCCAGCCTAAAGCCTCGTACACACGGTACGATTGTTGGCCAACCGAGCGTCTGATTTTTGTCAAAAGGGCTTGTGCCAGTATATTGTTTTGCATACTAACGGTACACAATTGCTGTGGCACAAACACAAACCTAGTGACGTACTTCGAGGAATTTCAGATCTTGAGCGCCACCCTTTGGGCCCCTTCTGCTAATTTCGTGTTTGGCGAGCATTGATTCCGAGCATGCGTGTTTGTACTTTTGGCTTTTGTGTGACGGATTTGTCTACTGACCTTTTGAAAATCTGACATCCAACCGTTGTCAGCCAAAAATGTACTAGTCTGTCATCCAAAATTTGTTGGCCGAAAGTTGGACAATTATCAAAAGGAGCGTACTAAAGGTAAGATTTTAGGACAACAGTCTGTCAACAGACAATCCCCTGCCAACAATCGTACTGTGTGTATGAAGCTTTAGGCCCCTTGCACATTGGACAGTTCAGCTGCAGTGCATCCCTCTTGGCGCTTTGGCATGCCCAGGATGGACAGGTGCGCCATTTAACCCTCTTGCAGGCAGGCTGTCAAGGTCAATGGTGGGCTGCAGCTGGACGAGGCTGAATGCTGTACTGAGTGGTACCAGCATTATAGGGCCCTGTCCTTCCAGGGACGAGAGTTCCAGAACGCAGGTCTTCACACTGTAACTAAACGACCAAATGAACAATGGGCCTTTAAGCTGAACCCTGGGAGAATTAAAAAAACTTCCCTTATAGTGGGGTAAGTCTAAATGGGTATTTAGTTTCAGGGGACAGGATAAAGCACGATTATTTACGTAAAACCTTGCTCCCGCAGTAGGTTTGCCACCTTTTCTTCAAGCCAAACCCGAACACTTTGCTAGCGGCAATTTTTTATTTTAGTTTTTGTATACATTGTAAGACCTTGGACACGTTTCAGTGGCAGCAGGATGGACAAAGGGGCAGTGGGGTGGACAAGGAGACAGCGGGATGGACTGGGGGGGGCAGCGGAGTGGACTGGGGGGGCAGTGGGGTGAACTGGGGCGCAGCAGGATGGACTGGGGGGCAGCAGAGTGGACTTGAGGGCAGCCGAGTGGACTGGGGGGCATCAGGATGGACTGGGGGCATCAGGATGGACTGGGAGTCAGCCGAGCAGACTGGGGGGCATCAGGATGGACTGGGGGTCAGTGAAGTAGACTGGGGGGCATCGGGATGGACTGGGAGTCAGCCGAGTGGACTGGGGGGCATCAGGATGGACTGGGGGTCAGTGGAGTGGACTGGGGGGCATCAGGATGGACTGGGGGGGCAGCGGAGTAGACTTGAGGGCAGCCGAGTGGAATGGGGGGCATCAGGATGGACTTGGGGGCAGCCGAGTGGACTGGGGGGCATCAGGATGGACTGGGGATCAGTGGAGTGGACTGGGGGGGCAATGGGGTGAACTGGGGTGCAGCAGGATAGACCGGGGGGCAGCGGGGTGGACTGGCTGATGGCGCTCACCACGATCCCAGGGACTGTCCCTCAATGTCCAGAGCAGAGCCAAGGATTCTTCTTTGGTTCTGATGAGGTCAGGATCCTAGATCGGTGGAGCATCGGGGTGCAGATGCTGCTTGGAGCGGTCTAGTTGTGGGGAGGAGTGGAGGATCAGGTAAGTATATCTCCTTCTTTGTTCCCCTTGGCATTAATGAGCAAATAACCCTTGCAGCGTGGGCACAGCCATACTGCAAGGGATAGTTTTTTATTAGTTGGGTTTTAAATGTTAGTGGCCTGAGTTTTATGTGGAATGTATTTTGGGACACTAATGGAGAACAAGTATTTGGCGTAACTTCACTGCATACTTGTTCCAGGATGGGGATTCAGAATGAAGTGCGACTGCGGGAGTAACATGACAGCCAGGCGAGTAGCATTTTCAGTAGGAGGCCTCCCAACAGCAGGCCAATTTCTTATTTCATGACAGGTTTCCTTGAATCGTTTGCATTCTGTTGATCATTTAATCGCAGTGTAAATTGCCATCCATCCTACTGAACAGGTGGCCGACTTTACTAGTTCTGGTTTTACGTGTGTACAGAGAACGTCTGTGAGATTAACACGCAGGGCAGCAATGTAAAGCTATATTTAGCATTATGATGTATGGTTTGTATTAGAGAAATGTGATATAGTTTCACACATAGTCACCAAGCGACCACTCCTGCTTGCTGTACATTAATTAGACCATTAGAGAGAAATACCCGGCATGGCGTCATCTGCATACGAGGAGGAAGCATGCCCGGCACATCGCAGCACGATGGGACCAATAATTTAATGAACATTTTATTCATTACTGCCAAGCCTGGACACATGAAGATTGTTGTCATATCTCCTAATGGAAGGCACACTGCAGCCAATTGTCTGCAAGCAAAGGAAGTTTTTCAGACTGCGATCGCGAAGAGAGATTAACTGTTGTCACTCGCCTAGAGATTTGTCCTTATTCCGCTATCTGGATTTCTGTTCATAGGGCCATACACCATGAGAATGGGTTTGGTGCTGTTGGGCAAAAAGCTAATGTGACCCAAAGACATTGAGGTGGATTTACTAAATGAATGAATGAATGAATGACTTGTATAGCGCTACCTATGCGAACTGAATCGCCTCACGGCGCTTTTACCACTGGTGTCCATCTGTGGTATAGTGTGGTCCTTGCCCTGTGGGGTCCTGACACGCTTACAAACACATACACATACAACATACACATATTTGGCCAATTTTATCGACAGGATCTAATTAACCTACCAGCATGTCTTTGGAGTGTGGGAGGAAACCGGAGGAAACCCATGCAGGCACAGGGAGAACATGCAAACTCCAGGCAGAAGGTGTCGTGGTCGGGATTTGAACCAGCTACCCTATTACTGCTAGGTGAAAGTGCTAACCACCACACCACTGTGCTGCCCTAAAGGCAAGCACTAAAGGCAAACAGACTGTGCACTTTGCAAGCGCAGTTGCTATAGAGTAGGGGCCCCCAAACTTCCTAAACATAGGGACAGTTTACTGTCCTTCAGACTTCAGGGGGTCAAACTGTGGCCAATGGGAGTAGAAAATGTCCTGGTGTCAGTGTGAGAAAACTGCCTCAGGCTTGGTGATCAGTGGGAGGAATAGTGCCCCATTATTGGTGTCAGTGGAGGAATAGTGCCCCATCATTGGCGTCAGTGGGAGCAATAATGCCCCATCACGGGTGTCAGTGGGAGGAATAGTGCCCCATTATTGGTGTCAGTGGGAGGAATAGTGCCCCATCATTGGTGTCAGTGGGAGCAATAATGCCCCATCACGGGTGTCAGTGGGAGGAATAGTGCCCCATCATTGGTGTCAGTGAGAGGAATAGGGCCCCATCATTGGTGTCAGTGAATGGAATAGTGCCCCATCATTGGTGTCAGTGAAAGGAATAGTGCCCCAAGGGCCAGATAAAGACAAACAAAGGGCCTGCAGGCCACAGTTTACAGACTACTGCTCTAGAGCTTAGTAAGACCCCTTTCACACTGGGGCGTTTTTCAGGCGCTTTAGCGTTAAAAAAACACCTGTAAAGCGCTTGAAAGAAGCCTCATCTGCAATCTCAATGTGAAAGCCCAAGTGCCCTTTCACACTGCCAGCGCCCGAAAAACGCTCGTAAAGCGCCGCTTAAACTAGCAGCGCTTTACCAGCATTTTTCGAGCGCTAGTGGGGCGCTTTTAACCCCTGCTAGTGGCCAAATAAAGGGTTAAAAGCTCCCACAAAGTGCCGCTGGCAAAAGCGCTTTTCAGGCGCTTTGCAGGCGCTTCCCATTGATTTCAATGGAAAGGTGCACTTTAGGAGCGGTGTATTCACCGCTCCAAAAGCGCTGCAAAGAAGCTGCTTGCAGGACTTTTTTTGACGCCCTGCCAGCGCAGCACCTCAGTGTGAAAGCACTCGGGCTTTCACATTGGGATTGCAGTTGCGGCTTCTTTCAGGCGCTTTACAGGCGCTTTACAGGCGCTTATTTTACCGCTAAGGCTACTTTCACACTGGAGCGGTGGGGGCGCTGGCGGTAAAGCGGCGCTATATTTAGCGCCGCTTTACCGGCGTTTTAGCGGCGTTTTAGCGGCGCATTGCGGCCGCTCGCGGGGTGTTTTTACCCCCCGCGAGCGGCCGAAAAAGGGTCAATACCGCCCGCAAACCGCCGCTGTAGCGGCGTTTTGCGGGCGGGTTCGGCGCGCTCCCCCATTGTTTTCAATGGGACCGGGCGCTATAGGAGCGGTAAATATACCACTCCTATAGCGAGCCAAAGATGCGGCTTGCAGGACATTTTTGAGCGTCCTGCAAGCGCACCGCTTCAGTGTGAAAGCCCTCGGGCTTTCACACTGAAAGAACAGCAACAGCTGTTTCGGGTCGGTTTGCAGGCGCTATTCTTAGCGCAATAGCGCTTGCAAACCGCCCCAGTGTGAAAGGGGCCTTAATGAGGAGGAACTCTGCTGACTTCCATCATCCAATCATGTGCAAGCAAAAATGCAGTTTTTTTTTACATTTTCCTTGCATTTGATTGGCAATTTGTAAAGTGAAGCCTTACCTCACTTACTAAGCTTTGGAGCAAGTGCATTTGCAAAGTTCTCAGTCTACTTGCCTTTAGTAAATCAACCTCATTGACTTTCCCTTCAATATCAATAGAAAAAGGGAAAGGCTGGTGCCATGAAAATCGGCTAAAACATAAATTCTTTATTGATCGATCGGAAATTCCGACCGTGTGTACGCGGCATAACTGTCCTACAGACTAAATAATATACACTGATTTTGATTATTTTAACCCAAAAAATGTATTAGAATACCTTTTGGCCTAAATTTGTGTAGAAAGATTATTTATTTACAAAATTTTATATCACAAATGAAGAAATATTAGTTTTTTTTTCCTCCAATTTTTTGGTCTTTTTTAGTTTATTTACCAAAAAATAAAAACCCCGTAGGGTGACTAAATACCACCAAAAGAAAGCTCTATTTGTATGAAAAAAATGATAACAATTTTATCTGGGTACAGTGTTGCATGACCGCGCGATTGTCATTCAAAGTGCAAAAGCTCTGAAAGCTGAAAATTGTCCTGGGTAGGAAGGGGGTGAAAGTGGCCGATATTGAAGTGGTTATATTTATTTATGATTTAACGCACCAAAAAATTCAGCATGGGGGCTTCTTCCCAACACACTCCATCTCTATGCGTGAGCAGCCTCTATTGGAAGCAATGGACTCTTCTCTTGTCCATGCATTTTAGTGTGTTAGAAAATGGTTTGAACAAGACCTTAGGTGTGATTCCAACATGGGGCACAATAAGTGGTCAGACTTTGTTCTCTTTGTGTTTCCCACAAACCCCGAAAAATATCAATACACTGACCAATGTTTATTTGAATCATTTGCTTTATTTGGTATATAACAAGGACCATCAACTCAACCATCTCTTGTTTTAACAGTCCGTGATATACTGAAGCATGACTAGTACTATGAACATATACAGTATCTCACAAAAGTGAGTACACCCCTCACATTTTTGTAAATATTTTATTATATCTTTTCATGTGACAACACTGAAGAAATGACACTTTTCTACAATGTAAATGTAGTGAGTGTACAGCTTGTATAACAGTGTAAATGTGCTGTTCCCCTCAAAATAACTCAACACACAGCCATTAATGTCTAAACAGCTGGCAACAAAAGTGAGTACCCCCCTAAGTAAAAATGTCCAAATTGGGCCCAAAGTTTCGATATTTTGTGTGGCCGCCATTATTATCCAGCACTGCCCTAACCCTCTTGGGCATGGAGTTCACCAGAGCTTCACAGAAGCACCTATAGGACTTGTAGTGTGTTCGTGGCAGGCAGGCAGAGCTCCTATATTTTGTTCCCAGAAGCACCTATAGGACTTGAAGTGTGTTAGTCCCATCACACACACAGAGCTATATTTTCTTCCCAGAAGCACCTATAGGACTTGAAGTGTGTTAGTCCCATTACACACAAAGAGCTATACTTTGTTCCCAGAAGCACCTATAGGACTTGAAGTGTGTTAGTCCCATTACACACACAGAGCTATATTTTCTTCCCAGAAGCACCTATAGGACTTGAAGTGTGTTAGTCCCATTACACACACAGAGCTATATTTTCTTCCCAGAAGCACCTATAGGACTTGAAGTGTGTTAGTCCCATTACACACACAGAGCTATATTTTCTTCCCAGAAGCACCTATAGGACTTGAAGTGTGTTAGTCCCATTACACACACAGAGCTATATTTTCTTCCCAGAAGCACCTATAGGACTTGAAGTGTGTTAGTCCCATTACACACACAGAGCTATATTTTGTTCCCAGAAGCACCTATAGGACTTGAAGTGTGTTAGTCCCATCACACACACAGAGCTATATTTTGTTCCCAGAAGCACCTATAGGACTTGAAGTGTGTTAGTCCCATTACACACACAGAGCTATATTTTTGTTCCCAGAAGCACCTATAGGACTTGAAGTGTGTTAGTCCCATCACACACACAGAGCTATATTTTGTTCCCAGAAGCACCTATAGGACTTGAAGTGTGTTAGTCCCATTACACACACAGAGCTATATTTTGTTCCCAGAAGCACCTATAGGACTTGAAGTGTGTTAGTCCCATCACACACACAGAGCTATATTTTCTTCCCAGAAGCACCTATAGGACTTGAAGTGTGTTAGTCCCATTACACACACAGAGCTATATTTTCTTCCCAGAAGCACCTATAGGACTTGTAGTGTGTTAGTCCCATTACACACACAGAGCTATATTTTCTTCCCAGAAGCACCTATAGGACTTGAAGTGTGTTAGTCCCATCACACACACAGAGCTATATTTTGTTCCCAGAAGCACCTATAGGACTTGAAGTGTGTTAGTCCCATTACACACACAGAGCTATATTTTCTTCCCAGAAGCACCTATAGGACTTGAAGTGTGTTAGTCCCATTACACACACAGAGCTATATTTTCTTCCCAGAAGCACCTATAGGACTTGAAGTGTGTTAGTCCCATTACACACACAGAGCTATATTTTGTTCCCAGAAGCACCTATAGGACTTGAAGTGTGTTAGTCCCATCACACACACAGAGCTATATTTTCTTCCCAGAAGCACCTATAGGACTTGAAGTGTGTTAGTCCCATTACACACACAGAGCTATATTTTCTTCCCAGAAGCACCTATAGGACTTGAAGTGTGTTAGTCCCATTACACACACAGAGCTATATTTTCTTCCAGAAGCACCTATAGGACTTGAAGTGTGTTAGTCCCATTACACACACAGAGCTATATTTTCTTCCCAGAAGCACCTATAGGACTTGAAGTGTGTTAGTCCCATCACACACACAGAGCTATATTTTGTTCCCAGAAGCACCTATAGGACTTGAAGTGTGTTAGTCCCATTACACACACAGAGCTATATTTTGTTCCCAGAAGCACCTATAGGACTTGAAGTGTGTTAGTCCCATCACACACACAGAGCTATATTTTCTTCCCAGAAGCACCTATAGGACTTGAAGTGTGTTAGTCCCATTACACACAAAGAGCTATACTTTGTTCCCAGAAGCACCTATAGGACTTGAAGTGTGTTAGTCCCATTACACACACAGAGCTATATTTTCTTCCAGAAGCACCTATAGGACTTGAAGTGTGTTAGTCCCATTACACACACAGAGCTATATTTTGTTCCCAGAAGCACCTATAGGACTTGAAGTGTGTTAGTCCCATTACACACACAGAGCTATATTTTCTTCCCAGAAGCACCTATAGGACTTGAAGTGTGTTAGTCCCATTACACACACAGAGCTATATTTTCTTCCCAGAAGCACCTATAGGACTTGAAGTGTGTTAGTCCCATCACACACACAGAGCTATATTTTCTTCCCAGAAGCACCTATAGGACTTGAAGTGTGTTAGTCCCATTACACACACAGAGCTATATTTTCTTCCCAGAAGCACCTATAGGACTTGTAGTGTGTTAGTCCCATTACACACACAGAGCTATATTTTCTTCCCAGAAGCACCTATAGGACTTGAAGTGTGTTAGTCCCATCACACACACAGAGCTATATTTTGTTCCCAGAAGCACCTATAGGACTTGAAGTGTGTTAGTCCCATTACACACACAGAGCTATATTTTGTTCCCAGAAGCACCTATAGGACTTGAAGTGTGTTAGTCCCATCACACACACAGAGCTATATTTTGTTCCCAGAAGCACCTATAGGACTTGAAGTGTGTTAGTCCCATTACACACACAGAGCTATATTTTGTTCCCAGAAGCACCTATAGGACTTGAAGTGTGTTAGTCCCATCACACACACAGAGCTATATTTTCTTCCAGAAGCACCTATAGGACTTGAAGTGTGTTAGTCCCATTACACACAAAGAGCTATACTTTGTTCCAGAAGCACCTATAGGACTTGAAGTGTGTTAGTCCCATTACACACACAGAGCTATATTTTCTTCCCAGAAGCACCTATAGGACTTGTAGTGTGTTCGTGGCAGGCAGGCAGAGCACCTATATTTTGTTCCCAGAAGCACTTATAGGACTTGAAGTGTGTTAGTCCCATTACACACACAGAGCTATATTTTCTTCCCAGAAGCACCTATAGGACTTGTAGTGTGTTAGTGGCAGGCAGGCAGAGCTCCTATATTTTGTTACCAGAAGCACCTATAGGACTTGTAGTGTGTTCGTGGCAGGCAGGCAGAGCTCCTATATTTTGTTCCCAGAGGCACCTATAGGACTTGAAGTGTGTTAGTCCCATTACACACACAGAGCTATATTTTCTTCCCAGAAGCACCTATAGGACTTGAAGTGTGTTAGTCCCATTACACACACAGAGCAATATTTTCTTCCCAGAAGCACCTATAGGACTTGAAGTGTGTTAGTCCCATCACACAGAGCTCCTCTATTTTCTTTGCATAAGCACCCACAGGACTTCTAGTGTGTTAGTGGCATCACACAGAGCTCCTATATATTCTTCTCAGCAGCACCCACAGGACTTCTAGTGTGTTAGTGGCATCACACAGAGCTCCTCTATTTTCTTTGCAGAAGCACCCACAGGACTTCTAGTGTGTTAGTGGCATCACACAGAGCTCCTCTATTTTCTTTGCAGAAGCACCCACAGGACTTCTAGTGTGTTAGTGGCATCACACAGAGCTCCTCTATTTTCTTTGCAGAAGCACCCACAGGACTTCTAGTGTGTTTAGTGGCATCACACAGAGCTCCTCTATTTTCTTTGCAGAAGCACCCATAGGACTTCTAGTGTGTTAGTGGCATCACACAGAGCTCCTCTATTTTCTTTGCAGAAGCACCCACAGGACTTCTAGTGTGTTAGTGGCATCACACAGAGCTCCTCTATTTTCTTTGCAGAAGCACCCACAGGACTTCTAGTGTGTTAGTGGCATCACACAGAGCTCCTCTATTTTCTTTGCAGAAGCACCCATAGGACTTCTAGTGTGTTAGTGGCATCACACAGAGCTCCTATATATTCTTCTCAGCAGCACCCACAGGACTTCTAGTGTGTTAGTGGCATCACACAGAGCTCCTCTATTTTCTTTGCAGAAGCACCCACAGGACTTCTAGTGTGTTAGTGGCATCACACAGAGCTCCTCTATTTTCTTTGCAGAAGCACCCACAGGACTTCTAGTGTGTTAGTGGCATCACACAGAGCTCCTCTATTTTCTTTGCAGAAGCACCCATAGGACTTCTAGTGTGTTAGTGGCATCACACAGAGCTCCTATATATTCTTCTCAGCAGCACCCACAGGACTTCTAGTGTGTTAGTGGCATCACACAGAGCTCCTCTATTTTCTTTGCAGAAGCACCCACAGGACTTCTAGTGTGTTAGTGGCATCACACAGAGCTCCTCTATTTTCTTTGCAGAAGCACCCATAGGACTTCTAGTGTGTTAGTGGCATCACACAGAGCTCCTATATATTCTTCTCAGCAGCACCCACAGGACTTCTAGTGTGTTAGTGGCATCACACAGAGCTCCTATATTTTCTTTGCAGAAGCACCTATAGGACTTCTAGTGTGTTAGTGGCATCACACAGAGCTCCTCTATTTTCTTTGCAGAAGCACCCACAGGACTTCTAGTGTGTTAGTGGCATCACACAGAGCTCCTCTATTTTCTTTGCAGAAGCACCCATAGGACTTCTAGTGTGTTAGTGGCATCACACAGAGCTCCTATATATTCTTCTCAGCAGCACCCACAGGACTTCTAGTGTGTTAGTGGCATCACACAGAGCTCCTATATTTTCTTTGCAGAAGCACCTATAGGACTTCTAGTGTGTTAGTGGCATCACACAGAGCTCCTCTATTTTCTTTGCAGAAGCACCCACAGGACTTCTAGTGTGTTAGTGGCATCACACAGAGCTCCTATATTTTCTTCTCAGCAGCACCCACAGGACTTCTAGTGTGTTAGTGGCATCACACAGAGCTCCTATATTTTCTTTGCAGAAGCACCTATAGGACTTCTAGTGTGTTAGTGGCATCACACAGAGCTCCTATATTTTCTTCTCAGCAGCACCCACAGGACTTCTAGTGTGTTAGTGGCATCACACAGAGCTCCTATATTTTCTTTGCAGAAGCACCCATAGGACTTCTAGTGTGTTAGTGGCATCACACAGAGCTCCTATATTTTCTTCTCAGCAGCACCCACAGGACTTCTAGTGTGTTAGTGGCATCACACAGAGCTCCTATATATTCTTCTCAGCAGCACCCACAGGACTTCTAGTGTGTTAGTGGCATCACACAGAGCTCCTATATTTTCTTTGCAGAAGCACCCATAGGACTTCTAGTGTGTTAGTGGCATCACACAGAGCTCCTATATTTTCTTCTCAGCAGCACCCACAGGACTTCTAGTGTGTTAGTGGCATCACACAGAGCTCCTATATTTTCTTTGCAGAAGCACCTATAGGACTTCTAGTGTGTTAGTGGCATCACACAGAGCTCCTATATTTTCTTCTCAGCAGCACCCACAGGACTACCGACTACAATGGCTGGAAGACCGCCAAGGGGAGGCAGAGCGTGCAGAGCCAAGAACACAGGGCAGACAGTCTCTGTTTCTAGTGGACGTGGCCGTGGACGTGGACGTGGTCGTGCATCGTCATCAGCACGTGGCCATGGGACACGCGCGTCTTTGTTTTCGGCAGCTGGACATGTGGAGCCGCATCATGCTGAAGGCTTGGTAGAATGGATGACCAAGCCCTCCTCATCCTCCTCATCCTCTCTCACCCAGGCTCAGGGTACTGACAGAGCATCATCAGCCACCCCTTCCCTAGACCCACCATGTCCTCCTGAGGAGTCCCCCGAACTCTTTGAGCACAGTGTTGGGTACATGCTCCAGGAGGATGCCCAACGATTCGAAGGCTCGGATGACGATACCCAGCTTGAGGAATCTGGCAGTACAGTTCCACCAGCTGCAGCTTACTGCCAGGTTTGCTCTAGTGGTGAAGAGGGAGGGGATGATGAGGTCACTGACTCCACGTGGGTGCCTCAAGGGAGAGAGGATGAGGAGGAGGACGAGGAGGAGGAGGATGCGGCGTCACATGTCCAACGAGGCAGGATGCCCCCTGGAGGCCAGGTAGAGGCCAGCACAGCAACTGTACAACACCGCAGAGCTCCGCCTGTGCAGGGCGCTGCCTCTGCACGTTATCAGAAAAGTTCTTTGGTGTGGGCCTTTTTTGAGACGAGTGCAGCAGATCGCACCACTGCTATTTGCAATATTTGTCTCAAGCGTATCTCGCGTGGCCAAAACATCAGCCGCTTGGGCACGACAAGCATGACCAGACATATGGCGACCTGCCATGCAGCTCGTTGGCAGGCACACATAAAAGACCCACACCAAAGAACTAAGCGGACCTCTCCTTGCTCCTCCTCAGCTGGGATCTCCATCCCCACTACACCTTCAGTCCTCTCTGAAAGCTGCTCTGAGAGGACTGAAGGTGTAGAATTCGGTGTGTCACAACCAAGTACTTGCAGTACACCGACGTCCGAATGCAGCAGGCAAATTTCCCTGCCCCAGCTGCTGGACCGTAGAAAGAAGTACACTCCCAGCCATCCACATGCCCAGCGGTTGAATGCTAGCCTTGCTAAATTGCTAGCACTTCAACTGCTGCCTTTTCAGTTGGTAGACTCGGCCCCCTTCCGTGAGTTTGTTCAATGTGCGGTTCCTCAGTGGCAGGTTCCCAAACGCCACTTTTTCTCGCGGAAGGCGATTCCGTCTCTCTACCGGCATGTGGAGGGCAATGTCCATGCCTCGCTGGACAGGGCGGTCAGCGGTAAGGTGCATATTACCGCTGACTCATGGTCCAGCAGGCATGGACAGGGACGGTACCTTTCTTTCACGGCCCATTGGGTCACTCTATTGGCAGCTGGGAGGGATGCAGGACAAGGTGCAGTAGTGTTGGAGGTTGTTCCGCCACCACGCCTCCAAAACGCGACTACTGCTACTGGTTGTGACACACCTCTCTCCTCCACCCCCTCCTCTTCTTCTTCCTCCAGTGCTCTGTCCTTGGAACCAGCGGTGCTCCGTAGGCGTACAAGGGGCTACGCAAGTACGCAGGCAAAAAGATGCCATGCCGTGCTTGCGCTGGTGTGTTTGGGGGACAGGAGCCACACTGGGCCAGAGGTTCTGGCAGCTCTGCAGGGGCAGGCCGAGAGGTGGTTGACGCCACGTCAGCTTAAGCCAGGAATGGTCGTTTCTGACAATGGCACCAACCTCCTCTCCGCCCTGCGACAGGGGCAGCTCACCCATGTGCCCTGCATGGCTCACGTCCTCAACCTGGTGGTGCAGCGGTTCTTGGGCAGGTTCCCAGGCTTACAGGATGTCCTGAGGCAGGCCAGGAAAGTCTGTGTGCATTTCCGCCGATCTTATAATGCCAGTGCTCGGCTGACTGAGCTGCAAAAGGAGCTGAACCTGCCCAAGAACCGCCTAATATCTGACATGCCCACCAGGTGGAACTCAACGTTGGCCATGCTGCAGCGACTGCACACGCAGCAGAGGGCCATCAATGAGTACCTTTGCGACTACGGCACCAGGACAGGGTCAGGGGAGCTTGGGTTTTTTTCCCCACGTCAGTGGAGCATGATCAGGGATGCATGCACTGTCCTCTCACCATTTGAGGAGGCCACGAGGATGGTGAGCAGTGACAGTGCATGCATCAGTGACACTGTCCCTCTTGTCCACCTGTTGGAGCATACGCTGCGTGGGATAATGGACAGGGCACTTGAGGCAGAACAGAGGCAGGAAGAGGAGGACTTCCTTGCCTCTCAAGGCCCCCTTTATCCGGACAGTGTTCCTTCTGTCCCACCCATCACACAGGAAGAGGATGAGGAGGAGGAGGAGGAGGAGGAGGATTGTGTGAGCATGGAGGTGGAGCCTGGCACTCAGCATCAGCAGCAGCAGTCTTTTAGGGATGATGTACAGTCCCAACAAGCCAGTGGACTTGTACGTGGCTGGGAGGAGGTGTCTGGCGATCATGTCATCCTCAGTGACCCAGAAGACTCCGGACCGAATGCCTCAGCTAACCTACGCTGCATGGCCTCCCTGATCCTGCAAAGCCTGCGGAAGGATCCTCGTGTTCTTCGGATCAAGGAGAGGGACCATTACTGGCTGGCCACTCTCCTTGATCCGCGGTACAAGGGTAAGGTTGCGGACCTTATCTTGCCGTCGCAGAGGGAGCAGAGGATGAGACATCTCAGGGAGGCCTTGCAGAAAGGTCTGTGCAACGCGTTCCCAGAAACTGGGAGGCTACAAACTCCTGGTCCTGGGCGACGAGTTGCTGAGGCTTCGGTCAGTGGCAGAAGGAGCGGTGGGGAAGGTGGACGTCTGACCGATGCGTTCAGACAATTTTTTAGTCCGCAGCCCCAAGGTATGATCGGTTCCAGCAACCATCGCCAGCGTCTGATATACATGGTGCAGGAATACCTTGGGGCAAGGTCAGACTTGGACACCTTTCCCACCGAAAATCCTCTGGCTTACTGGGTCCTGAGGATGGATCACTGGCCAGAGCTTGCACAGTATGCAATTGAGCTACTGGCCTGTCCTGCCTCCAGCGTTCTTTCCGAACGCACATTCAGTGCTGCTGGAGGATTTGTGACTGATCATAGGGTGCGCCTGTCCACCGCCTCGGTTGATCGACTGACATTCATCAAAATGAATCAGTCTTGGATCACCACCAGCTACCAGGCACCTGAGGCGGATATAACCGAATAATTTTTAATGTCACATCCCTTCAAGACTGCCTATGCTGATGCTGAGTGACTGTCCTCTTATGTTCACTGACTATCCTCTTCCTCCTCCTCAATGATCCATGCCACAGCACCAGTGCCTAAGGCACAATTTTTCAGCCCCTGTTTAACAGGGGCGTGTACTTACAATTTTTTAAAAAAATGCTTCGCAACACGTGTGACTGCTGTGCTCCAAGTACAGTCTCTGTGAGGGCCGTGTTGCAGTGTTGTGGCACCAGCACCAGTGCCTAAGGCACAATTTTTCAGCCCCTGTTTAACAGGGGCGTGTACTTACAATTTTTAAAAAAATGCTTCGCAACACGTGTGACTGCTGTGCTCCAAGTACAGTCTCTGTGAGGGCCGTGTTGCAGTGTTGTGGCACCAGCACCAGTGCCTAAGGCACAATTTTTCAGCCCCTGTTTAACAGGGGCGTGTACTTACAATTTTTTAAAAAAATGCTTCGCAACACGTGTGACTGCTGTGCTCCAAGTACAGTCTCTGTGAGGGCCGTGTTGCAGTGTTGTGGCACCAGCACCAGTGCCTAAGGCACAATTTTTCAGCCCCTGTTTAACAGGGGCGTGTACTTACAATTTTTTAAAAAAATGCTTCGCAACACGTGTGACTGCTGTGCTCCAAGTACAGTCTCTGTGAGGGCCGTGTTGCAGTGTTGTGGCACCAGCACCAGTGCCTAAGGCACAATTTTTCAGCCCCTGTTTAACAGGGGCGTGTACTTACAATTTTTTAAAAAAATGCTTCGCAACACGTGTGACTGCTGTGCTCCAAGTACAGTCTCTGTGAGGGGTTGCAGTGTTGTGGCACCAGCACCAGTGCCTAAGGCACAATTTTTCAGCCCCTGTTTAACAGGGGCGGGTAATTACAAATCTTGATCTAATAGTTCACAGCAGGGCCCATTCCTGCGCCCACCAAGAGTAACTATGAGGGCCTACAGTCTTGTGGCAACACCGTCCACCACCACCGCCAAAGGCCCAATTTTTCTGCCCTGTTCATCAGGTGCTTGCAATTACAAATCTTGATCTAATAACTCACAGCAGGGCCCATTCCTGCGCCCACCAAGAGTAACTGTGAGAGCTTACAGTCTTGTGGCAAAACCGTCCACCACCACCACCCCCAATTTTTCTGCCCTGTTCAACAGGTGCATGCAATTACAAATCTTGATCTATTAACTCACAGCAGGGCCCATTCCTGTGCCCACCAGTCTTGTGGCTACACCAACATCTAATAGGGCAAATTTCTGCAGAGTATATACGCCAGGCCCCTACTTTCAAACATCCAACTTACAAACGACTCCTACTTGCAAATGGAAAGAGAAAACAGGAAGTGAGAGGAAATCTACCCCTAGGAAGGGAAATTCTATCCTGTTAGATTTAATTTGGGAAAAAGGTATCTCCTCTCTACTGATACTTTATCACCAATCCTTGTTTCAATTAAAACCCCACTTTTCCAAAAACATTTATCATTGGGACGGAAAGTGAGGTGACATGTTCTGAACAGATGTGCAAAGACAGCAAATGTTACAGGGGTGATAACCCCTCCCTATGTTCTCCAAAAAGCTTAAAAATAGATTTTTTTGGGATGGAGCTACACTTCATAATGTACCTGTTCAGATTCTACTTAAGATCAAACCTAAAGCCGCAAGTGGTTTTAAATGGCTTCTTTTTTTCCTTTACAAATGTCATTTTGTGCAAGGACAGTTCTAAACACGGGAAACACATGCCACTTCACAGGCATACTTTGGACACCCCCCAGGTACCATATTTAAAGGAAAATGTCACTTTTTTTTTTTTCACTTTATGCATCATTAAAATGACTGCTCCCGAAAAAACGTTAGTTTTTAAAAGTTCTTTTTGCATTGATATATGTCCCCTGGGGCAGGACCCGGGTCCCCAAACCTGTTTTATGACATTAACATGCATATTGGCCGTTGTAATTAGCACTTTTGATTTCGAACGTTCGCGTCCATTATAACGTATAGGGTTCGAAAATTCGCGCGAACTTTCGGTCCGTTCGAAGGTTCTGGTTCGAACCGAACCCGGGGGTGTTCGGCTCATCCCTAGTTGCCACTAGAGTCCTCTTCCACTCCTCCATGACGACATCACAGAGCTGGTGGATGTTAGATACCTTGCACTCCTCCACCTTCCATTTGAAGATGCCCCACAGATGCTCAATAGGGTTTAGGTCTGGAGACATGCTTGGCCAGTCCATCACCTTTACACTCAGGTTCTTTAGCAAGGCAGTGGTCGTCTTGGAGGTGTGTTTGGGGTCATTATCATATTGGAATACTGCCCTGCGGCCCAGTCTCTGAAGGGAGGGGATCATGCTCTGCTTCAGTATGTCACAGTACATGTTGGCATTCATGGTTCCCTCAATGAACTGTAGCTTCCCAGCCCCAGACCATGACACTTCCACCACCATGCTTGACTTGTCTTTGTACTTCTCACCTGGTTGCCGCCGCACACGCTTGAAACCATCTGAACCAAATAAGTTTATTTTGGTCTCATCAGACCACAGGACATGGTTCCAGTAATCCATGTCCTTAGTCTGCTTGTCTTCAGCAAACTGTTTGTGGGCTTTCTTGTGCATAATCTTTAGAAGAGGCTTCCTTCTGGGACAACAGCCAAGCAGACCAATTTGATGCAGCGTGCAGCGTATGGTCTGAGCACTGACAGACTGACTCCCCACCCCTTCAACCTCTGCACCAATGTTGCCAGCACTCATACATCTATTTCCCAAAGACAACCTCTGGATATGATGCTGAGCACGTGCACTCAACTTCTTTGGTCGACCATGGCGAGGCCTGTTCTGAGTGGAACCTGTCCTGTTAAACTGCTGTATGGTCTTGGCCACTGTGCTGCAGCTCAGTTTCAGGGTCTTGGCAATCTTCTTATAGCCTAGGCCATCTTCATGTAGAGAAACAATTTTTTTTTTCAGATCCTCAGAGAGTTCTTTGCCATGAGGTGCCATGTTGAACTTCCAGTATGACCAGTATGAAATAGTGAGAGCGAAAACACCAAATTTAACACACCTGCTCCCCTTTCACACCTGAGACATTTTCACTTAGGGGTGGCATTTGTTGCCAGCAGTTTAGACATGAATGGCTGTGTGTTGAGTTATTTTGTGGGGACAGCAAATTTACACTGTTATACAAGCTGTACACTCACTACTTTACATTGTAGCAAAGTGTCATTTCTTCAGTGTTGTCACATGAAAAGGTATAATAAAATATTTACAAAAATGTGAGGGGTGTACTCACTTTTGTGAGATACTGTATTTATTGCCTCCAGTTTACAGTGTAAGTGCCGTAAAATGAATCAAAGGTACATGGGGATTAGAATTCTTCTATGTATGTTTTCACTTGCGGACTCAGCAAAAATACATGATATATGGCATGAAGAAAAAATACATTTTTTGTAGCTTCTTTTGAAACTCAGGTATTAAAGGAACATATCAAGCAATGTTTGTTAGGTTATTATATTTTTCTATCTTTGGTTATTTTAATTCATGTAGTTATATTAGAAGGTTGGATTATCTTCTTGAGATACAATGCAAAACAGCTGTTTGTCCTGTAAGGAAGCAAAGGGCAGGACTACAAGAGTGCAGAGGGTTCAGCTATCTGGGGTTATGAAGCTCAAATATGGCTGCTGCTTACCTGGTTTTATATTCTGTACAGAATAAAGCAGTGATTATTTTCTTCACATTTTGTTGTTTGTTCTCTGCTAGGCATATCAAACCAGAACTTTTGTAAGGCCTTATTCACACGGGCATACCTAAAGTGATTGTAAACCCCCACCTTGTAAAACAACTCATTCAGAGGAGAAACAGCAGTACACCGATCTTCCCAGTGAATGGCTGCAGGAGAAGAGGGGGGGGGCAGGACAAGTTTTATCATTGGAGGAGAGCACACTGAGTTTCCAGCATAACTAGAAAATTGACCATGGAGTGTTTTCCTGCTTAGTGTGGTCAGTTTTTAACCTCTTGCCGCCCGAGCTATAGCTGAAAGAAGGCTTCAGCGCTGGCCTAAATTGCCGGGAGGGTGTCCATGTAAGTCCTGTGGGGTGCACGCGGCACGCTCTGTGATCAGCAAGTCCATGAGACTCGGCTGATCACAGATCGGAGTAAGGGGCCAGTCCCAGCCAGTCCCGACCCCTTACCACTTCATCAGCTGTCAGCCAATAACAGCTGATCACGTGATGTAAACAGAAGCCGGTAACTGCCTTTTTTTCCCCTCCCGCTGACAGGAGAAAAAAAAAAGCAGATTACCATCTTGTGTAAGCAGGACATCGGTCCCGCACACTCCAGACCCACTGCTGCTAAGCAGTGCCCACCAATGCCACCTACCAGTGCCTACCCTCACTTATCAGTGCCCATCAGTGCCTCATCATCAGGGACACCTATCAGTGTCACCTATCAGTGCAAGCTCAAGTTCACCTATCAGTCCAGCTCATCTTTAAGGGTCTGGGGGCCCCTCCTCAGGCTCCTGCTGGTTTTCTCATGCCCTTGCCCATCCTTAAGAAGCCTTTAGTCCTCAATAAATCCTCTCGTCCTCTCCCTACCTCGGTTCCGGTCTCTGAGGATAATCTAAAGTACGAGGTTAGTCAAGTTCTGGATTCTCGGCTCTGTAAAGGCATTCTTCAGTACCTTGTGCATTGGAAAGGTTTTGGTCCTGAGGAGAGGTCCTGGATCACTGCATCTGAAATCTTCACGCCTCGTTTTCTGAGGAAGTTCCATTTGAAGTTCCCCTCCAAGCCTGGTCCCAAGCGGGGGAGGGGGAGGCCTCATAAGTTTGGGGGTACTGTCATGAATCTGCAGTAATACTTTCATGCCCTGTCTGTCTGCTTACCTCTGGTTGTGTATCAGCCTTAGGGCCTGCACTCTCACACCTGTCTGCTTAAGTAATCTTCCCTCAAGCATGGTTCCACCCTAGCCTCTAACTGGGAACACTATTAACCTGTGCACTGCAAGCCAGCCTCGCTGATCAATATTGTGTGTTTGGCTTCCTGTGTGCTTATTGCCATGTGCTCTACGTCTGCTTCTGTTTACCATTCTTGGCTTGTTCTTGACTATCCTTGTCGGCTTCATAACTTGATCTTTAGCGTGTTCTTTGACTACCCCTGTCTGCGCGTTGCCCCGACCTTTTGGCTTATCTACTGACTATACCTTGTAGCCACCGTGAGCGTGAGCTTGACAAAGGAGCGCGCCCTGAGTCCCATCTACCAGTGCGCATGCTCCGAAACGCCGTTGCAACCCACCAGTGACTTCATCACGCCCATCGCTGTGTCCCAGCCCTCACCATCGGCCTAATCCAAGCCTTGGTTTCATCGCGGTGGTCCCAGAGATTCTGGTGGCAGATCCCCCACAGGCAGAAAAATCAGCTGTTCAGAACGCCGCTCTGCAGTGAACGCCACGCCAGTGAGGAGGGACTTGTGCCTTACTTCCTTAACCTCCATGTAGGTGGATAATGCATCTGTATCTCATTAAAATTTTTACAGTTTTAACCTAGAGGCGCCTGTGTTTCTCTTCTCATTTGCATATCGGGAGTCTGCTTTCATCTCCTCCCTCAAAGGCTGCCAAGGTTGTTTTGGACTGCTAAAGTAATCTATACAGGTCTCCCCTCTTCATCTCTCCCCCTCCACATATACTGAGTATCCACTTCAAGGACTTATTGATGGACTAATGTATCAGAGTGAAAGCAATAATTCGAGAACTCTTCTGAAACTCTAAACCGGTAACCTGTAGAAATCTTCAAAACGTTTCCTATGGAGAATTTTAAGTACCATAGTTTATTCCACGAGTGTGCGCAATTTCAAAGAATGACATGTTAAGTATCTGCTTATTCTGCGAAACATCATCTTTCACACTATACAACAAAATTGGGCTAACTTTACTGTTTTTTTTTTTTTTTTATTCATGAAAGCTTATTTTTTCCCCTAAAAAATTGCATTTAAAAGACTGCTGCGCAAATACCATGTTACATAAAATATTGCAATGATCGCCATTTTATTCTCTAGGGTCTCTGCTAAAAAAAATATATATATGTAATGTTAGGGGGTTCTAAGTCATTTTCTAGCAAAAAATACAGATTTTAACTTGCCAGAAAAAGGCTTAGGCATGAAGGGGTTAATAAAATCAGTGTGTCAGAGAGCACTATGGATTGTCCTTTGTTTTATTGAGCTCAAGACTCGGATAATCATTGGGGATTGACATCCTAATTGTGCACCTTTCCTCCATCGATTGGATCCATCTGGTTCACCTTTGTAGTGGGGGACTCAGTACACCATTGGGGGACCTGGGGGAGGATTGACTGTACTTTTTCACAGCACGCTTTTGTATTTTCAACACTGGTTTGTGTTTCTACAGACTTTGAACACATCTGTTTCATGGACATTGAGCACATTTGTATGCATTCAATTATATTAGTTTTCAACTGTTGTGGTCAATGACCATTGATGTTTGTTTTGCAACATTGACACATTTATTTGATAATAGTTATACTTTTGTGTATTTGTATTTTTTAATACTATGTTTATTCATTATTATCTGTCAGTGACACACAGAGCTATTCACGTTCATTTCACAATATTGATATTTTATTTTATTTGATTGATATTAGGTTTAGTTATAATAAACGCAGCACCTTTATATTCAATGCAATGCCATCTAACCTGGCCCAATACTCTTATGCCGTGTACACACGGTCGGACATTCCGACAGAAAGAGTCCGATGGGAGCTTTTCATCGTATATTTCGACTGTTTGTATGCCCCATCGGACTTTCTCTGTCGAAAATTCAGACGGACTTAGATAGAGAACATGTTCTATATTTTTCTGACAGAACAAATAACTAACCGCTGGTCTGTATGCTGTTCCGACGCACCAAAAACGACGCATGCTCTGAAGCAAGTACGAGACGGAAGCTATTGGCTACTATTGAACTTCTGTTTTCTAGTCCTGTCATACATGCTGTACGTCACCGCGTTCTAAATGGTCGGAATTTGGTGTGACCGTGTGTATGCAAGACCGCTTGAGTGGAATTCCGTCGACAAAACCTTTAGAATTTATTCCGACGGCAAAACCGGTTGTGTGTACAGGGCATAAGGGCTGTTTTTGAGTCAATTTTGGGGTAATAAAGCAGAAAAAAAATACCTTGCTGCCCAGGCCAATGTTTAGCTTTCAGAGCTGCCACAATTTGAATGACGCTTGTGCGGTCATGCAACTCTGTACTCATATCAAACGTTTATCATTTTTTTCACACAAATAGAGCTTTCTTTTGGTGGTATTTAATCACCATTGGGTTTTTAATTTTTTAGTAAATAAATGAAAAGAATATGAAAATGTTGAAAAAAAGTGTTTTTCTTTGTTTCTCTTATAAATAACAGTTTGCAAATAAATAATATTTCTTTATAAATTTAGGCCAAACTGTATTCTGCTACATTTCTTTGGTGAAAATAACCCAAGTCAGCCTTTATTATTTAGTCTGTAGGAAAGTTATAGGGTCTATAAACTATGATATAGTAATATATCTGAAAATTGATCAATCCTGATGTACTAATGGACTATCTCATTTCTTGAGGCCCGAAAACACCAGGACAGTACAAATACCCCCCAAATTACTCATTTTTGCAAAGTAGACAGTCCAAAGTACTTAGTAAGAGGCACGTGAAATTTTTGAAGTTGTAATTTTTTTTTAATAATTGTCATGTGATCTGGTGTAATTGGTCACAGCGATCACATGGTACCGGCAGCAGCCAGGTATAGTGATCTGTGACAGATCGCGCAGCCCGTTCTGGGAGGACAACATATGACATCCACCCAAAATGACGAACTGGGGAAACTGGTTAAATCCTAAGGAATTCTTCACACCAGTTTGCTGCAAGTGCGCTGTGTTTGTAAAAGTCCTGCGTGCTGCATCTTTATTGCGCTTTTCAAACACAGCAAAAATGCATCAACGGAGCATTGTGAAAGGATCCTTACTCCTATGCTGATACTAAGGCATTGAATCAGCAACTGTTCAGCTTCACCACAAGTGCCTTGGAAATAGTAAGGTGCCCAGCAATCAGCAGATGGGACATCCTTGGGCTTCTTACATGGGTACAATGCTTTGTGGCAGATTCCATTTCAAATTGCCTTCTGTTTTTTAGACATTACTGAATACTTTCTACCGCTGCTCTCTAACGCCCGTAATTCTTTACTACAACAAGATAGCTCAGCTATGAGGAAAGATTAGAGGAACTGAATATATTCTCTCTTGAGAAGAGGAGATTAAGGGGGGGATATGATCACCATGTATAAATACATAAGTGCTCCATACAGTGAACTTGGTGTTGAGTTATTCACCTTAAAGTGTTACTAAACCCACAACAGTAAAATCAGTCTGTATACACAGTAAAGCATGCTTGTTATACTCACTGTGGAACCTAAGGGGTTAATCCTCTGCATTGTGTAAAAAGGCTGTTTGATCCTGTCTTCTCTGATTCTCCCCTTCTTCCACTGACTCCAAATAATTTCCTGATAACACAGAGTCTATGGAGTCAGGCTGCCCATGCTCAGTTTGGTGTGTATTGCAAGAGAGGTTTTTTGTTTTCTTGGGAGGGTTCATGTGATCAGCACAGGGCCAATCAGCACTGTCCAGACAGAGGGTCAAGGGTCTTGCAGTCTCATAGGTCAGTCAGAAAACTCCTCCTACATGCTTTAACCAGTGCTTGGCTGGACACTGATAGAAGCCACAAGACTGTTATATACTGCTGATGGGAAAGGCTATTTAGCAGTTTATATTTACTAAAATAATTGCATTTCCAGGTTCTGTGTACTGTGGGAGACCAGATATAGTGAATGCAGGGTCCTGGGTTTAGTAACACTTTAAGGTCATCACAGAGGACAAGGGGGCACTCTTTACGTCTGGAGGAAAAATGTAATCTCCAAATACGGAAAGGCTTCTTCACAGTAAGAGCTGTGAAAATGTGGAATAGACTCCCTCCAGAGGTGGTTCTGGCCAGCTCAGTAGATTGCTTTAAAAATGGTCTGGATTATTTCCTAAATGTGCATAATTTAACTGGGTACTAACATTTATAGGTAAAGTTGATTCAGGGAATATCCGATTGCCTCTCGGGGGATCAGGAAGGAAATATTTCCCCTGCTGGACCAAATTGGATCATGCTTTGCTGTTTTTTTTTTTTACTACCTCTGGATCAACTGTGGGTATGGGATTGTGTATTTTAGATATGTGCAATTATTTTCGTAACAAACCGAAATTCTGCCAAATTTAGCATCTTTCGGACATTCGGATGCATCCGAATAAAAAAATAACGTATTTCAGCGAGTACGAAAAAATACGAATATAATACGAATACGAAATAGAATAAGAAATTATAGCAAATATAACGAATTAATTCGACATGATTCAGTAATTCATTAAAGATCTAAAACAAAAGGTCAACTCAAAGTAAATCTTACAGTCCAATCAGCTGATTCATTTTGTGCTGGAGGTTGGATTACTGGCAAAGTGCATTCCTGAGAACTGAGTGAGAAGGGTATTGTATTGTATTTTGAGCCGAGGAGAAGAGATATTATCATTGTGTGTGTTAATAGATTCAATAAACAAACGACTTTCCAAACTACGAATCATTATCACAAATCAATATACATACATAAATATCAAATTTCAACTAATATGAAAGAAATGATAGCGGATATAACGAATTAATTCGACATGATTCGAGATTCAGTATAATGAATATCTACACTCTACAGAAATAACAAATTAACGTAACATAACGAATATAACAGAACCAAATTATGTATTTTACAAATGACAAGGAACCGAAACTAAACACAATTTTCCGTTGTGCACAAGTCTAGCGTATATAGGATTGTATATATATTTTTTTCCCATTTTAGTGGTTGAACTGGAAGGACTTGTGTCTTTTTTCAACCAGACTAACTATGTAACTATATAAAAATGTAATCATGCATGGGGATGGTTGATGTTTGAAACCACCTACGTTTTCTCAGCTCTAGATTTACAGAACACCATGAAAGGATGGTCATGACATAATCATTTGCTCACAATATGAAATATTTCATTGTATGTCTTTATTTCTGTAGAGAGCAGAGAAAGTGATGATTTCATATGGTCTTCAATCGGATTGGCACCAGGAGCTTCAACTGATTGGGAGTCGTATTAATGAGCTGTCTGAGTGCTGCTCTGTATTCTCTGGTAGCTCAGTAATAGAATGATGGAAAGACTTTTCTCCTTTTATGTTTTTGAAGAAGTTTAGCTTAAAGCAGAATTATTCGATAAAGTACAGTTAATGGAACATGACAGGAGCGTTGATTCTTGATTCACATCTGTTCAAGGAGGGGAAGTACAAATTGATCTGTGCAACAAAAATATCGCTTCACGTACATTTGAGATATTTTTGGTTACTATTGGCTTGTTCATACCAAAACGTATCAGAGGGGATTTGATTTAAATCAAGTTGATTTAAATCACGATTTAAATCACTAGTAAAAATGCTTGATTTAAATCAACTCGATTTAAATCATCATTTTTAAAGAGTAACTGTCATCTCGGTCCCACAGCGGCTCCTCCTCTCATCTGCTGTTGACTCACCAACAGTCCCATTCACATTAATGGGACGGCTGGTGATGTGGCAGGGACACAAAAAGATGAGGGACATGGCGGCAGCAGGTAAGTGGATGCCCGCTAACAGGTGCTGCCATGATGGATCTGAAATGACAGGTGCTCTTTACATGTAAGGACTTATTCTTGCTGGTAGTTGGAATCTTTAATATTTGCAAACAAATTTAAGGTTTCCTATTTAGAATAATAAGCGGTCAGGTTAGTAAAACAGCGATATCAGAACTGATTCAATCATACAGTTTGTAGTGTACATAGATTTGCAAAACAATGGGATAAAGGAAAATTCCTGAACTTTGTTTTATCTCATAGTTACTGTGACATTGTGTGAATGCAACAATGCGGTGCATGTCATCTCAGCTTGCAGAGTTCAGATTCATTGAATGATTTTACCAAAAATGTAAATATTGCAGAATATACAGCCTCATGCTACATAACTAAGCTCCATTTCATGCTGAATAAACTAAAGTATTAATGTATCTTAAATAGAAATCTATCTTTGGATCGATTTTTACTCCAAAAGCATTTTATTAAAATAAATTTGATAAAAATCCAAAAAATGTATTAAAATCCCAAAAATCTGATTTATATCCATCCTGAAACATATGTCAAAACATATGTTATAGCAACCATTACAATAATGCATGCCAATGTACTATAGGGTTGTTTTACTAAAACTGGAGAGTGCAAAATCTGGCACAGCTCTGTATAGAAAACAATCAGCTTCTAGTTTTTTGTCAAAGCTTAAGGCTCCATGCACACTGAAGCTCATAAACTGCAGTTTATTGGAGTTTGGGCGTTTTTTTTAAAAGCCCATAAACTCCACTTTATGTTAGCCTATGTGTCCATGCACACATGGACGTTTTTTAGCTTTAATGAGCAGTGGAGTTTATGGGCTTTTTTCTGAAAGCCAGAAATTTGCGTTCAAAGTGCTGTTTTTCACCGCCAAAAAAAGCCAAACGCTGATAAACGCTCATGAACGCGCTTTAATTAGCGTTCGGCATTCTATTTTTTCAATGCATTGGGGGAGTTTGGAATGCATTGTGGGATTTTTGGAGTGTCCTCTGTGTATTTTTATTAAAAACGCCCATTAACGCTAACGCTAATAAACGCTAGTACAAAACGCTGTTAAAAGCATGTTATTCAACCAGCTTTTTCTGCCAGCAATCTAGCGTCCAGAAAAAGCTTTTTTGAGCTCCAGTGTGCATGGAGCCTAATTGAATAAGAGGAAGTTATAAGCTGATTGGCTACCATGCACAGCTGCACCAGATTTTGCACTCTCAGTTTTAGTAAATCAACCCCATTGTGTATTGTAGTACATTGCTAGTTAATGTTACTTGGATTCCTTTACAAATCTACAGTGCTAGAGCACATATTGAAATCCTCTGTGTACTGTGGAGCAATGAATTTTGAAAAATTGTGCAGGACATATTTATTCATGTGCTGTAAAAATGAATGGGCTGCCATACACAATGCAGAAGACGTATGCATTGCAGATCACCATGCTATGGTATGAACAAGCCCTAGGAGCTAATATACACATGGGACAGACCCTGATTGAAGTCAGTCCAGGATGCTTTTATGGTGCATTTGCATTTATTTATATGGAGGAATAAGAGCAAAGCAAATCATGACAAAAGCCAAAGTTAATGGAAGTGTACACTGCTCTGTAAGATCCAACTCAATTCAAACATTGCATTCTACCTGCCAAAAGTGATTTACAACCTAATATTTGAAACATCACACGTATCCATGTACATTCTAAATCAGTAATGATTGATTTGCAGCTTAAAGTATATATAAAGCCAATGTTTTTATTTTTAATAGAGTAGGAAATGATAAATCTCAGGTTTTTTTTTTCTGTGTATGTTACATTATGGAGTCTTCCCTTCAATTCCTGCAAACACAACAGAAATTGCAGAGAAATATCTGCAAAGTTGCCAGAGCTATTCATGTGTATGAGCATCTGTATGCAGCACCTGGGCTACCCTGGCATGGCGCTTCGTTCCCTACCCACACATGCGCCTGTCCACTCTCTCCTACAGCATCAGCTGATCTCAGTGTTCTGTGCGAGTTAAAGAGAGCGGATTGGGCATGTGTAAGTAGGCAATACAGCCAAGTGCTTATTCGTGAAGTGCTGAGACGGTGGATCATAGGCAGGGTGAAGAGGGAAGCCCAATGGAAAAAGAAGGCCAGTAGCTATAGCAGTAGAAAGGTTCACATAGAGACCAGCAGGATAAATACACAAGCAGGTCCCCCTGGTAGGTGGCGAGGGCTCCCCTAAGGCATTAGAATTCTAAGCTTTAACCGGTCTTCACCAGAGCTCCTGATGGTGGAAATGGGTTTCACTGCGTGGTAGGACCAGGTTGCAGTCCTCACGATATCCTCACGATATTACCAGGAGGTGAGCAAGCCAGGGTCCACTCGCAGAGTTGGGTAAACAAACCAAAGGTCAGTACCAAGTGGTTGCAGTTTGGGATCAAGTGGGAGAGTAGTTGAGGAACAAGTCAAACACAAATGGTAACAAAGATATGGATAGCAACAGGAGCACAAGGAGCAAGCTATTGGCTGAAGAAGAGCACAACAATCTGGCAAACAGGAAATGCAGAGACATGGCTTAAATCAGGAAGTTCATGAGAGGAGCAAGGAGTTCAAAATTTACCAGAAAAAAAAGATAGGAAGTAAGGTTGTCAAAGGGGTCAGGCAGGGAGCTGTCCAGCATGTCAGGTGGTACAGTAAGAACAGTTCCTGACAGACACAACAGAGGTCCTGGGTTCAGATCCTGGCAAGCTTGAAACGTGAGCATTATTTTACAAAACGGAAGACTGCTTACTGAGGACTGATTTTTATAGCGCTGCAACTGCGAACTGAATCGCCTCGAGGCGCTTGACTGCTCTTGTTGGGATGCCATGTTTAGAAGAGGTGGGTCTTGAGTTTTTTCCTGAAGGCCTGATGGTTTTCTTCCATGCGGATGTTGTTTGGTAGAGCATTCCATAGCCGGGGTCCCTGTACTGCGAATCTTCGTTCTCCCTTCGATTTGTAGCGGGCTTTGGGGATGAGAAGGCGATTTTGGTTTGTTGATCGAAGGCTGCGATTCGGTATGTATTTTTCTATTTTCTCACAAAGGTATTGAGGCGCATTTCCTTGTGTACATTTGTGGGTGAGGCAGAGGGTCTTGAATGTGATCCTGTCTTTTATCTTGAGCCAATGGAGCATCCTTAGGGATGGGAGATGGATTCCCAGGGTTTCTTTCCGGTGATTAATCTTGCTGCTGTGTTTTGGACAATTTGAAGGCGCGCAATCTGGTAATCCGGTAATCCTATGTAGAGTGAGTTTGCGTAGTCGAGCCGTGAATTGATGATGGTTCCTACTACTACCGCTTTTTCCTTTTCCGGGATGAAGGGGATGAGTCTACGTAGCATGCGGAGGAGATGGTGGGATCCGCTGATTACGGATCCTATTTGTGCCTCCATTGTCATCTCTGAATCAAAGATTACTCCGAGGCTTTTGGCTTTGTTGCTTGGAAGGATGGTCTGTCCCAAGATGGTTGGTGGTGTCCAAGGGGTCTTCGTCTTTTTCCTTGAGTTTGCGTCAAGGAGCAGTAATTCTGTTTTTGATCCATTTAGTTTGAGGGAGCTAGTGGTCATCCAGTCATCTATCAATGTGAGACATTTTTCCTAGTTCCTGGTACTGGTCTTTTTGTCCGGTGATCCGGAAATACAGTTGAGTGTCGTCCGCGTATGAGTGGAAGCACAGATCCAGTTTGCTAATAATTTTGAAGAGTGGTCGGATGTAAATGTTGAACAGTACTGGTGACAATGGTGATCCTTGAGGGACTCCATAAGTGATTGCCCGGGTTTCCGAAGTGAAGGCTCCTAGTTTCACTGTTTGTGACCGGTTTCCTAAGAAGGAAGCGAACCATGGCAGATCTCCATCTGTAACTCCTGCCACTTCCTTGAGGCGGCTGAGAAGCATGTTGTGGTCCACTGTGTCGAACGCCGCACTGAGATCCAGCAATACCAGAAGACACGATTCTCTATCATCCGCTGCTTCTAGGGCGTCATCCCATATTTTCAGAAGTGCCGTTTCTGTGCCATGGCCTGGGCGGAAGCCCGATTGTAGTGGGTCCAGGAGCTTGTGTGTGTCCAGATGAAGTTGAAGCTGTTGTACTACTGCTTTCTCCATGATCTTGGAAATGGTGTTCAGGCTTGTTACCGGTCTGCGATTGTTCGGATCCTTGGGGTCGAGGTTGGGTTTCTTTAGTAATGGTTTGATGATGCCTTGCTTGAGGGAATTCGGAACCAATCCTTCTTTGAACGACTGATTTACACGGTGTGTGATAGCGGGGGCCAGAATGTCGGAGCATTCTTTCAAGAGTTTTGTGGGGATGATGTCGTTTGGCGAGGTGCTGTCTCGGAGGCTCTTGATGACATTTTTGGTTTCATCCGTTGTGATTGGGGTAAGTGAAAAATGTGGTGCTTGTGCGCTGTGGATGTAAAATTCCTTACCTGGGTTGAGTTGAGTAGAGCTGGTTGTTGTTTTTTTTTGTTGAATTATTTTCTGAATGTTGTCTATTTTGTTGATGAAAAAATCGGATAATTTGTTGCAGTATTCTTGAGTTTCGTTTCCTAGGGGCTCAAGGCAGGTGGGGTTCATAGTCTGGGCGACTAGTTTGAAAAGTTCCCGTGGTCGGTTTAAGGCTTTTGAGAGGGTGTTTGAGACATGTTCTTTTTTTGCTGTGAAAATTGCTTTATGATATCTCTTGGTGAGTATTCTGTAGTTTGTGTGATTTTCCTTTGTGGTGTTTCTTCTCCAGGCTCTTTCTGCTCTTCTGTGTTCCCGTTTCAGTAGAGTAAGCGTGCCATTAAACCAACCAGAATTTTTCTTGCGGATGGGTACTCGATGTTTCGGGGCGACTGCTGTTTGTAGAAGTGCCTTGTTTATGAAGCTGAGTATTCGTTCTGTTGAGTGGTTTTGATTTAGTGTACCCATTTTGTGTGTTAGTGTGGTTTTGAAGATTTCCAAATGTAGTTTCTTCTGCGATCTAATCCAGTGTGTTGTTGCTGCTGGGTTTGGTTTTTGCAGGGAGATGTTGGTGGCGATCTCAAATTTGATAGCGTGGTGGTCTGACCATGGTAGCGCTATGTTGTCTTGAATGCTGATGTCCGTATTTTGCTTGAAGATGAGGTCCAGGATGTGACCCGACCCATGTGTGGGAGCCTTTACTAGTTGTTGAAGCCCTAGGTCTTCCAGTTGATTGATGCAGGTGTGGCGATGGGGTCTTCGGTGGAGTTCGCCCAGAGGTTGAAATCTCCGAGTACCAGAATCTTGTTGTTTTTCAGGGTGTGTGCCGAGATGAATTCCGTGAGTGGTATCGGTAGATTTGTCTTTGGTCCTGGTGGTCTGTAGCATAGCAGCATGTGGATGGTTTCTTGTGGTGTGGTTTGCATCTGTAGAGTAAGTGTCTCCATAAACGTTGCTTTGTTCTGTACCGTAGGTTTGACGAGTGCTAGATGAGCTTTGAAGATCACTGCTAGGCCTCCTCCTTTTTTTCCTTTCCGATGCTCGGTTAGGATCCTGTAGTTTTCTGGCACTAATTCTGTTAGGATGGTGTTGCAGTCGGGTGTTAGCCAGCTTTCCGTGATGAAGAGGCAATCTATGTTGTTTTGTGTGATGAAGTCATGGATTTCGTGCCTGTGCTTGACTGCCGATCTGGTGTTAATCAAAGCGCATGCTAACTGTTGCGGTTGAGTTGTAGTCTTCTTGCGTTTGATCGTTGCTTGTGGATCGATTCTTAGTAGTCGTTCTTTTTGTAATATTTTTTGAATGTCGGTCGGTAGAGTTGCGGTCAAATTTCTTAGTCTGCATAGGGACTCTGCTGAGTATTTGAAATTGCACATGTTGAGGTGCTCCAAAAAAATTTCCCTGCTGTGGACGAGATGATGCGTTGAAAAAACGCTGATGATGTTGTTGAGGCGATAACGGTCTTGCGCAGGCTAGTTGAAGATGTTGCGGATCTGTGGGAAAACCCTGTAGACCTAAACCCTCCCTCCCGTTGATCCAGAGGAAGGCGAAAAATCCCTACTAGCGCGGCCAATTGCTGTAGCAGAGGAAAAAATTCCTTCCTGACCCCCCGAGGGGCGGTCGGATGTTGGTCCCTGGATCAACTGCTAAGTGGTGGTCCCTGCGTTACTTACCAGAATATTTACCTTACCGGGTGATCCAATGATGGCGATAGGGTGGATCCTGATGTTGATCTCCTGGGGAAGAAAAGGCGGCTTTATAGGCCGGAGCCGGGGGCTATCCTAAAGGCTGATGCCCGTAATGCATAGGAGATCTTTTTTTGCAATTGTCATTAAAGGTGAACTAACATTTTCAGCTGACAGCCAGGAAAATGGAACAAGGGATAAGTCACTGGTTACTATGACACCACTGACTGCCAGCTTCATAGCAACCAGAGAGCCCTGAGACGGAAGCTGTCATGTTCAGTACCACTTCCCAGCACAAAATGCCCAACTCTGAGCACTGACCTCGCTCTGTACTGGTATTAATTGCCACCAGTTTGCTTATCTGTGAGCTAGTGGTAATTATTTTAGAATCTGTTGCAACCATAGCGCCTAAATGCAGTGGCAATAAGAACTACCTGAATCAGGCACATGTGTTGGAAAGCTTCGCCACCAATAGCTCTTACTGAAATGTTGGACCTCAGAATTCAGGAGGTCAAGTCACACGTGAGTATTGAGATATCGGATCACACAGGATCCCACACACAGGATCCCACACAGGATCCCACACAGGATCCCACACAGGATCCCACACAGGATCCCACACAGGATCCCACACAGTATCCCACACAGGATCCCACACAGTATCCCACACAGGATCCCACACAGGATCCCACACACAGGATGCCACACAGGATCCCACACACAGGATCCCACACAGGATTAGTGAAACCCGCTAGCTGTACTGCAATTTGCAATGAGACACAATTCCTCTCCTGTTTACATGAGAAGACAGAAGGAAGGCCCCGGATAGGGCAGGTAAATACAAGGATTTGATTTAAAATACATCTAAAACTTGCAAAAGGAAACATAAGTTGCTACCTTGCAGTCCCAATGGGATGACATCAATGTGCTATGCTTCGCAAGGGAATTCTGAGATCCAACATTCCGGTTAAGAGTCTCTGTTGCTTTTGGTGGTGAAGATTGTGTCACAGAGGAGTCTCACTTCTGATGCTGAAAGAAGGCACTTTGGAGAGAATACTTTCTTGGACTTTACTGAGCTTTTCTTTGCATTTAAAATGGACTTAATTTGGACATTTGTTTTATTTAAAGTTATGGTGGCTTTAATTTTAAAGGATAGTGCTATTTAGCTTTCAGCACTGTCACACTTTGAATGACATTGCGCGGTCATACAACACCAAGATGAAATTGTTATCATTTTGTCCCCACAAATAGAGCTTTCTTTTGGTGGTATTTGATCATCTCTGCGGTTTTTATTTTTTGCGCTATAAACAATAGAAGAGTGACAAGTTTAAAAAAAAAAAACAATATTTTTTACTTTTTGCTATAATAAATATCCCCCAAAAAATATATAAAAAAAAATTTTTTTTCCTCAGTTTAGGCCGATACCTATTCTTCTACATATTTTTGGTAAAAAAAAATCGCAATAAGCGTATATTGATTGGTTTGCACAAAAGTTATAGCGCCTACAAAATAGAGGATAGATTTATAGCATTTTTTTATTATTATTTTTTTTTTAACTAGTAATGGCGGCGATCTGCGATTTTTATCATGACTGATATATTGTGGCGGATCATATCGGACACTTTTGACACATTTTTGGGACCATTCACATTTATACAGCAATCCGTGCTATAAAAATGCATTGATTACTGTATAAATGTAACTGGCAGGGAAGGGGTTAACACTACGGGGCGCTGAAGGGGTTAATATGTTCCCTGAGAGTGATTCTAACTGTAGGGGGGAGGGGACTCACAAGGGGAGGAGACCGATCGGTGTTTCTCTGTACTGAGAACACACCATCGGTCTCCTCTCCTTTGACAGGATCGTGGATCTGTGTGTTTACACACACAGATCCATGGTCCTGCTGTGTTACCTGGCAATCGCGGGTGCGGCCGCCAGGCGCGCGCATCGGGTGCCCAGTGACACGGCGCGCGCGCTCCCTGGAGGGTGAGGTCGTCATATGACGCCCTCCCGCCCTGAGAGCTGCGCCGCCTGGCCGTCAAATGACAGCCGGTGGTCGCAAGGCAGTTAAAGTAATATTAAAGGCTATTTTCTTTTATTTTTTCAAACAACAAACATGTCATACTTACCTGTTTCCTATTCCTCGGCAGTGGCGCATTTCAGACGATTTTAACCCTTTTTTTCAGCCACCAGCATGGGTTAAAAGCACCCGAAAAGCACCACAAAAACGACGGTAAAGCGGCATAAAACTAGCGGCGCTTTACTGCCAACGCCTCCCGCGCTGACAGTGTGAAATGGCTCTACCCCCAGGTTACCAGAAGTAGTATCCCCATTGAAAGATTTCCCCTTTGTTACTTTTCTGGGGACAACCCAAAATTTGGGCTTTTCTTTTACTTTCACTTTCAATGATTATGGTAAACAAGACAAATAAAGACGGCAAATCTCCTTAACAGGGGCACAGACAGCAAAAAAAAATGGCCAGCACCTCCATTCAATCCAAAACTATAAATAAAGTTTTGCTTTTAGTTATACTTTAGGGTAAACACCCCACTATCTATCCTAGCCACCCCAACCCCACACTCTGAATACTTTCTTGGCTTCCCTGACTTCTTACTTTCACAGAATACACTGAGGGCAGTAGACAGTGTTTGTAAACATAGGTTGCTCTCTGTCAAACTCCTGTGAGGAGGGAGTGGGGGTGTGACTTACTGACTCTGTGTGTGTCTATGGACGCACACAGCCTTACTCAGGCCCCTTTCACACTTATATGACTTGTCCCAGGATTTGGGACTGCAAAGTAGCATGACAAGTCGTTCCCTATTATTTCCAATGACAGCCATTCATATTAGTACGACTTCAAAGTAGTTCCTGCACTACTTTGGTCTGATTTTGATGCCAGTTACACAGGCATTCCTTAAAAACAGGGCGAATCGCGGTAAAAGTGAAGTCGCACAAGTGTGAAAGGGGCCTCAGGAATGTGCACTCACTGGTACCTTCTTAGCCCCCGGCTTGCAAGAAAGGCACCTGAAGAATGGAGAGCCCTGGCAGTGGACTTCCAGAAGAGGAGGTGAGGGACCTTTCTGTGCAATATCATTGCACAGAGCAGGTAAGTAGAACCTCTTAAAAAAAAATAATAGACTTTTGTATCATTTTAATACTACTTTATAGTTTTCTTGGGTTTCATTTTGGAGGGAAGCACTGCAAATATTATTGTAGCTAAAATGTGATTGTTTGAGCAGTAACCCATAATGGAGTCTGAGGACAATCCCTTATGGCCCGAACACACGATCCGAATATCGTACGAAAACTGTCGTCCGAGGAAGAATTTTACGATTTTCAGATCGTGTATACACTAATTTCGAGAGCCAATCACGAAAGTTCAACCAATATTATTCGATCGGACAAGCACAAAGATTTTCCTTGTACAATACCAGATCGTACGATTTTCGTTTAGTCAGTATAGTTGTTGTCCGAAAATACAATACAAATACATTACAACACATGACATCACTTCCGATTTTTTTTTCTGTCGTATGAGAATTTTCGTGACTTTATTTACCTATTCAATTTCTACTTGCGACTAATAAACGAAAAAGGTCGTACGATATTCGGATTGTGTCTATGGGCCATTAGTGGGAGTTTCACGTAAGCTGTGCAGAATATGTGAAAAAATGATGCTCTGTTACAATGCCTGGCTTTTACATGATGGCTCACACAGTACGGGTCCTACAGACTTGATATAAGCGGTGATTGTTTTTTTGTGAAGAGTAATGTGTAATTTCACTGAATTATTCACGGCGTGAGTCACAAGTACTTCTCACTATGTGTGGATGAGCTCCTACAATAAGGGGGTACATAGCATATGTTGAAGTTTAAGGCCGTTCTCTCCCTCCCGCCTCTGTCTATGGCACAATAATAGGCAATGTCAGGTTGTTGGAGCGCTCTGTACGGCGACGGGAATTTTACTCTCATCCTTTCACTTGCTGGAGGGGTAAATATTTCAGTAAGCAGATGATCCCTGGGCTAAGAATAGAGGCAGCGGCATCTAATTTAGACAACCTGCAAGTGTGAGGATAACCAAGAGCCGTACACTGATTTCACAGCCTGTGAAGTTCATCCAAAATGAAATTTGTCATTTTGGTTACTTTAATTTCCTTTAAAAAAGAATCACCAGGAAAATGACAAAAATCTGGACAGTCCCTTTAAAGTTGGGACTGTTGGAAGCTATGTGAGTCCACTGAACTATAAATTAAGAAATGGGTTGCTTTCTACGGTAAACAAATTCCTCCTATCAGATACACTCCTTTCATTGATCAGACCCATAATACCTTTAGGCCGCTTTCACACTGAGGTGGTTTACAGGCGTTTTAGCGCTAAAAATATTGTCTGAAAAAGCGCCTGTAAAGCGCCTCACCTGTCACTCCAGTGTGAAAGCCCGAGTTCTTTCACACTTGAGCGGTGCGATTGCAGGACGCTAGAAAAAGTCCTGCGAGTTTGGGGCGGTGGAGGAGCGGTGTATACAGCCCTCCTAAACTCGCCCCTGCCCATTGAAATGAATAGGCAGCGCTGCCGAAGCACCTCTTCGGCAGCGGCGATACATGGGCGGTATTAACCACTTCAGCCGCTAAAAGCGCCCTGCTAGCGGCCAAAAAGCGCTGCTAAAACGGCGGTAAAGCCCTGCTAAAGCTAGCGATGCTTTACCGCCGACACTCTCACCGCCCCAGTGTAAAAGTAGCCTTAAAGTGGTTGTAAACCTTAAAAAAACAACAAACAAAAACCTGCAAGACAAAGGCATAGCATACTAGCTCATTATGAATTACCTGAGATTGAAGCCCCCACAGAGGTCCTTGTTCACCCCTCCAGTGGCTGACATCGCTCCCGGAGTTACTTCCGGGTATCGCGGGCTACGTCGCTGTGAATGGCTGGAGCCGCTATGACGTCACTCCCGCGCATGTGCACGGGAGCCGCCGGTAACGGCATTGGCTAACTGAAGCAACGGCATGTATGTGCCATTGCTTCAGTTTGCTTCAGTGCGCATGTGCCGATGACATGGGCACATGCAAATACAGGGATATATATATATATATATTGTAAAGGGTTTGCAATACAAAATAATAGGTAGAATATACTGACCTTTTCTCCGTTGGAAGTTTCAGTTGCCAGTCTTTGTATCTTCTCAGTACTTTCATGGTGCCAACTTGTCTGAACTGAATGGCATTCATTGTGAGTCATTGGATTCAACAGGAAGTGTGTAAAACAATGGATTTTCATTAAAGTGGAACTGCAAGAAAATTCTATTTTTAAAAAGCTAGATTGGGCCAGTGTAGTTACCTGTATTCATAAGTAACATCTGGAGGAATGTAGGAGATGCTCAATTTTCATTTCTAGTTTGTCCCTCATGCAGTGTGTCCTTTGATCTTTTGGGCATTGCTACAGCGATTTGCTGAGCACCTCCTAGAAACATAGAAAAGTGACGGCTTTTGTTTTTTATTTGTTTTGTTTTTTGTTTTTTTGTGAAATTTGTTTTCTGACTATAGATCTAGGTTTATCCCAAGCATTTTGAAGCCATTTACTAAATAAATGAAAAAAGTGTGGCGCTAGGATAAAACGTGTGAGAACATTTTTAGTGGGCAAGCATGGGAAAATCAAGACCACTGTTGAGTGTTCAAATTTTAATATAAAACAAAAAGGAAAAAAATGGAAGGGACGTCAGTCCTTTGTGCACGCCATGAAAAACGTGTACCATTCAAAACAAGTATCATCTAGTGCACATGTGAAAATGAACGGGATCAGCCGATCTCCAGAAAAGGGAAGGGGATACTGTAAGTCGACACTGTGCGCTGTTCATAGACACGCGTAGCAACCAGTGTCCATGGAGAGTGAACTGTAGGGTCAGGAATCAAATCAGACACTCTGAGCGAACGGTGGTGGCAAACGAAGTCACCTAGATAAAAGTGTCAACGCTGACTCACAGAGCAGGGCAGAAAAACAAAACACAATATATATGTAAGTTATGGTGGCCCAAAATAATTTTTGAACAAAAAATGTGTAAAATGACTGTCTGTGCATTTAAGCATTGGATAGCATCATTCAAGTCAATGAAAACATAGGCTGGGTTGCACCAAAAAAGACTTAGATGTCTAAGGTCTTATGGAAGGTATTTATGTGTAAACATAGCAAGATAACCAACTATGGATGAATTGTCTCTTCAGAACTATTCAGACGCCATTTAAAACCATATAATAATGTCCATGTCGTAAATAAGTATAATAAGAAATTGCTTGAAAACTGTGTCCTCTAGATGTCGGATTCAGTTGCAAACAGGAAAATGTGAAAATGGATTTAGTACGCTTACCACATCTGGTGGACCCACTAACCGGCGGTGAGGGGTCAAACGAGCCTGGAATTTGTAAGGCCAGAGCCTATACAAGATCGATGTGTGCAGTGAAGTTCAGCGGCAGTTGTCACTCACCAACCAGCAATGGATCAACAGGAACCGATCAAAGGGCTCTCACCAAAGTACACGGGACATCACGACATGTAAGGGTATGTGGATAAAGAAAACAGAGAGGGCCTCCTCATCGCATAAAAAGGTCCGGGCAAGGACTCTATTTATTGCTTTAAAAATTTGCATTAGCTTCCAAAATACATTTTGGTAAAAAATATTAAAAGCAAAGCAAAATATTGAGCCCCAGTTGAAGTCTGTGTAAGACGAAACGCGTCGGGAGAACCTTGCAGATATACTAATATCAGTGCGTTTTCATATTTTGCTTTGCTTTTAATATTTTTTACCAAAATGTATTTTGGAAGCTAATGCAAATTTTTAAAGCAATAAATAGAGTCCTTGCCCGGACCTTTTTACGCGATGAGGAGGCCCTCTCTGTTTTCTTTATCCACATACCCTTACATGTCGTGATGTCCCGTGTACTTTGGTGAGAGCCCTTTGATCGGTTCCTGTTGATCCATTGCTGGTTGGTGAGTGACAACTGCCGCTGAACTTCACTGCACACATCGATCTTGTATAGGCTCTGGCCTTACAAATTCCAGGCTCGTTTGACCCCTCACCGCCGGTTAGTGGGTCCACCAGATGTGGTAAGCGTACTAAATCCATTTTCACATTTTCCTGTTTGCAACTGAATCCGACATCTAGAGGACACAGTTTTCAAGCAATTTCTTATTATACTTATTTACGACATGGACATTATTATATGGTTTTAAATGGCGTCTGAATAGTTCTGAAGAGACAATTCATCCATAGTTGGTTATCTTGCTATGTTTACACATAAATACCTTCCATAAGACCTTAGACATCTAAGTCTTTTTTGGTGCAACCCAGCCTATGTTTTCATTGACTTGAATGATGCTATCCAATGCTTAAATGCACAGACAGTCATTTTACACATTTTTTGTTCAAAAATTATTTTGGGCCACCATAACTTACATATATATTGTGTTTTGTTTTTCTGCCCTGCTCTGTGAGTCAGCGTTGACACCTTTATCTAGGTGACTTCGTTTGCCACCACCGTTCGCTCAGAGTGTCTGATTTGATTCCTGACCCTACAGTTCACTCTCCATGGACACTGGTTGCTACGCGTGTCTATGAACAGCGCACAGTGTCAACTTACAGTATCACCCTTCCCTTTTCTGGAGATCGGCTGATCCCGTTCATTTTCACATGTGCACTAGATGATACTTGTTTTGAATGGTACACGTTTTTCATGGCGTGCACAAAGGACTGACGTCCCTTCCATTTTTTTCCTTTTTGTTTTATATTAAAATTTGAACACTCAACAGTGGTCTTGATTTTCCCATGCTTGCCCACTAAAAATGTTCTCACACATTTTATCCTAGCGCCACACTTTTTTCATTTATTTACTAGTCCACAATTTGTCACATTGTTGTGTCGGCAGCTTTAATCTTTGTAGGAAAGCGCAGCTATCCACCCACACTATGAAGCCATTTACTGTTGACTATCTCACTACCTCTGCTGGAAGTCTGTTCTAAGCATCAACTACCCTTTCAGTAAAATATATGTTTTATCCCCCAAACCTTTCACCATTTTTGTTACCTGTCTCTGGATTTGTTCTATCTTATCAGTGTCCAGTGTGGTCTCCAGAACTGGACACAATATTCTAATTGAGGTCTCACTAAAGATCTATATAGGGGAATCAGAACCTCCTTCCTCCGGCGGGTGATCCCTCTAGTGATGCATCCTAGAATTCTTTTTGCTTTTCCCACTCCCACTTGCTCATTTTGCAATCATCTGAAGTAGGTACCCCCATTCCTTCATTCAGAAAATGTTTTGTATTCCTTTTAATGAATACAAGGTGTTTTCTGATTCAACAAGGTGGAGAGGAGGAGCAGATATTGGATATCTCCATTCACTAAAGCATATCGCATGCAGTATTTGGCTCACGTGACACAATTTACTCAAATATCACATGGGATACTGAAAGGGTCAATTCACTATCCCTTTATGCAGTATTTACCTCAAAAAGCAAAAACACCTGCTAAATAAAACACCGGTACATTCAATTCACTAATGGAAATAAATAAATAAATGCATGTGTTCAAAAAGAAGTGGTCCAGGCATGCGATAGTTAAAGAATGTATTTTATTTCAGCTGGTTGTCAAGGAGATGTCACCCGCTGGCATCCTTAACAACCGGAGAATAGCTGGTTGTTAAGGAGTTGGCACCCTCCATACCAGGGGCATCCCCATCCCCTCCATACCAGGCCACATGCCCTACACATGGAGCAGGCACTACCACCCATTGATGAGGGTAGCATGTTGATGAGGACAAGGCCCTCTTCCCCTCAACCCTGGCATGATGGTTTTTGGGAAGTGGGGGATGACTTATCAGAATCTGGAAGCCCCTTTAACAAGGGGGCCCTCAGATACTGCCCCCCCCCCCATGGCAATGAGTATGGGGTACACAGTAATTCTACTCATTAAAAAAAAATGGGCAAAGTAAATAAATATATAGTAATGCTCTGGGTCCCATGTTTTCTTTTCTGCAAAAAATTGGGCTTTGTTTAGACTTGCATTTGGGGGGGCGTATTTGCCACCTGCCAACCGCTGCTCCTTAAGCTGCAATAGGCAGCAGGTGGGGTTTACAAGGCGTGGCCGCAATGCATCACTTTGACCTGACATGTAGCGATTGGCAAGCCCGTCGAACGCTACACATTCAAGTAAATGGGGAAGCACAGCAGCTGTGTGCAATGCACACGGTTGCAGTACATTTGTTAAAATAGGTGGTCAGGAGGCGTCACATCTCTTACCGTCTATCAGTTGCCTCTGGAGCGCGATCCAACCGCAGAATGGGCTTTAGAGGCAAGAGCGATTTGGACGCATGTCTAAATCTACCTTTAGGGAAATTTTGTGGGTGCCCACATTGCTGCCTGGTGATGTGGACACCTGGTATTGGGTCCATCGATGGGTTTTGTCATGAAGACTCCAGTAATGTGATCATAGAGAGGAGCGGAGACAAGATGGTTCAGCAGGGGGCCTGGACTGCTGAGGTGGATCACCAGTCTTTACTCCTCTGAAAGGTGACACAGAGGGGCAGATTTACTAAAACTGGTGCACTCAGAATCTGGTGCAGCTGTGCATGGCAGCCAATCAGCTTCTAAATTCAGCTTGTTCATTTAGGCTTTGGCAATAAAACCTGAAAGCTGATTGGTTTCTTTGCAGAGTTGCACCAGATTATGCACTCTCCAGCTTTAGTAAACAACCCCCAGAGGGTCACATGATGGTTGATTCAGATACGTGAAGAAGGCTTAGAAATGGTGAATAATTGGCACTACATTACAATGGTGTAAAATGTGCAAGTGGCGCTCTAGAAGATCATCTTCATATTAGACATTACGCTGTTATGTAAATGAGGACAATCTCTTTATGTAGTGTATGCATAATTTAGCCTTTTTAACCAAGCAAATCCTAATAAATCTTACATTTGGACGATGCAACCGTTTTGTTTAACATATTTATTGGAATCTTTACTGTAAATTAACAATTTTAAATCAACTTAAAACATGTTCAGTGGTGCAGAAAATGACTCAATCATATTGTTCTTTTCAAGTTCATGTTCTTTTTTTTAAATATCATTTATGCAGATAGACCTTAAATTATAACTCCAGTTTTATTGAGAAAAATGCAGTCCCTTCTAGGTAAAGGTTTTAGAAAACGTTGTTGTACAATCCTTTTTTTCTTTTTAAAGTGGCTGTAAATCTCTAAAAGGAAAAATGAACAAAGCTGATCCTTCTATAGTGTGTACCAGCCTCAATCCAAAGCACCCTAGTGTGATTTCTGTCTGCGGTCTCCTTACTCTGCTATCTGCATGAATCACTTGTGACAGGTTATGGTGACTCCAAGAGATCAGGGGGAGTGGCAAGGGGAGCTTCAGCACACCACCTGTGATTGACATCCTCATGTAGGAGGATTTGTTTCATCTCTGTGTATCACCTCAGGCCAGTCACTTGAGTGGGTATATGTAAGTAATAGAGGGGTTGGGAGCCCGCTCCCCAGCCAGGTCTCACCAAAAGGAGAGAATGGGGGCAAATGGACTATCTCGGTACAATGCAGTAAGAGTACATTCAAACATATGAACAATTGTATAAAATAGTAGAAAAATGTATTAATACATAACACATGACAAAAAATGTTGATAGTGTCCTGGAAATTTATAGATAGGCAACTCCTATCCTCATATGGATTAGTGGTTCCAAATTATTAATAACTACTGCAGTAGGGAACAGACACAAAAGATACGCTCAGCATCTTTCCAAATAACCGTTCTGCTTTATTATGACGCAATTGAAGGTTTTTATATACATGATTACGTAGGTATCACATTAATATTACAATTGGTAACAAGGGGCGTATCATAGGCAGGCTAATTCTAATCAGGACTTGAAAGAATGTAAACATGTACTGAAAACATTATTAGTGCCATGTGCACAGTGAGGGCCGTGTGCAATACATACAGAATAGAATACAATTATATACAGAACTTACAAATTTCCATTACAATAGTGAATTAAAAACATAGGTGACAGTCCATGTGTATCACCAAGATAATACTCCCCTGACGGGGAAGATCACAGTGGGATAGTTGGTCACGGACAGCATTTCAACTAGTTTCGTGGACTGGGCCGCTTCATCAGGAAAATATCTGCAATTTAATCGGCACATGATCAATAATTGAGATGAGGGGAGAAGAAAAAGGAGAAAGGGGGAGGGGTAGAATGTCCCGCAGTGGGGAGGGAACCGTAATTTGCCACAGTCGAGTTCCAGACCAATGTATAAACGTAGGACATCATGGGAGAAAAAGGGATTCATTAAAATTGGAGGGGAGGTAGTGTTAAACCCAAGCGTTCGAGCCCTTCGTATTTATGAACTCTGTCTAGGTATACTGCCTTTATTTTAGCATGGATCAGGGCCCTGGTAACCCTGTTTTTGGTTTCTAGATGGCTAAGGGGACTTCCAGGACTTGGCAATTGTCTGCTTAGCTGCAGTTGTAACCTGCAGTAGAAGCTTGAATTGTCGAAAAGGAAAGGTCAGGGTTTTTTTTATTGAGCAGGGCTAATGTTGGATCAGCTGTTAGCTGAGTATCAAAAAAGTGTAGACAATATATGAAAGAATTCAACCCAAAAAGTACAAACTGCTGGGCAGTCCAATCAGAAATGGTATAGTGTAACCATGAAAACGGGAGGGGGAGTACCCGCACAGTGCTTTGTTTAAGATGGTATTAAACCCCTAAAATGTAAATGTGGCTCACCTCACTACTTACCTTGGTTGCTGCTTCTTCTTTTTTAAACACTAGCGTGTCTATTTAAATGTCCGAATATCTCTTCTGCCGCGTACACACGAGCGGAATTTACGACCGAAAAATCTTGGATGGTTTTTCTGACGGAATTCCGCTCAAGCTTGTCTTGCATACACACGGTCACACAAAAGTTCTCTGAACTTTCGACCGTCAAGAATGTGGTGACGTACAACACTATGACGAGCCGAGAAAATGAAGTTCAATGCTTCCGAGCATGCGTCGAATTGTTTCCGAGCATGCGTGATTTTTTGTGCATCCAAATTGCATACAGACGATCGCATTTTCACATAGGAACTTTTCCCGACCGAAAAATAGAGAACATGCTCTCAATCATTTACTGGCTGGAATTCCGCCAGCAAAAGACCGATGGAGCATACACACAGTCGCATTTTCCGACCAAAAGCTCACATCTGAGTTTTGCAGGTGGCATTTCCGATCGTGTGTACGCGGCATTCCCCAGGCTTCTGGCTCCCACGTGGTTCCATTGACTTGCATGGATCTGTGGAGCCACCCTTTCATGTGTGCTCCTGGAAGAGAGGCTCCAAGCTGATGTTAAAGTGATATTAAACCTTTTTTTTTTTTAAGCATTTTTAGCAGCTGATTTATTCACTTACAGCAGGGGTCCCCAACCCCCGGGCGATGGACCGGAAGCAGTGATTGCTAGGGGCACTGTAATGTAAAGGGGACTGCACTGTAAAGGGGCACTGTAATTATTACAGTGCTTTTATATCACAGTGGCCCTTTACAGTGCAAAGGAATGGTATGATGTAAAGGGGGGCTTTGATATGTGATGTGAAGGGGAACTGAGGACACGGTGGGACTGCTTTAAAGGGGGAACTGTGATAAAAACTGGTGCCAAAAGGCTGTGGACCGCTAACTTAGTATGCAACACGTCATCTTTAATTCTTACCAATATTCCAGTTTAAACTGGTGCCGTGATCACTTTTTCAGGCTTCCTGTCTTAAAGCGGAGTTCCACCGAAAAGTGGAACTTCCTCTTTAAGCCCTCCTCGCCCCTTGACATGCCACATTTGGGGGGGGGGGAGTGGATACCTAGTTTTGACAGGTACTTCCTGTCCCACTTCCCGCTTCCTTCGCCTCGCCGCCTAGGTGACTCCTCCTCTCCCCCTCCCTCTCTGCAATCTTCTGGGTGACGTCACAGGTCCCACAAGATTTCCTGGCCACTAAGAGAGCGCATGCGCAGTGCGCACCCCGCTGTGAATCCGCATGCTGTTACAGCCAGGTGCCCACACTTGAAATGACGGCGCCGCAGGGAGAGGAGTGAGGCATCGGGCGGCCGCATCGATGGACCATGGGAGTGTCTGTTTATTAAGTCAAAAGCTACACTTTTTGTAGCTGCTAACTTTTAATAAACTTACAAACAAGTGAAACTTTGAGGGTGGCACCTTTCTCTTGCAGCATCCTATGGAGTCACCCTTGCATGTAAGAACTAGATTTGTGTCTCCTATACTGCATGCAATAATAGAAGCACACAGCCCCATAGTCTAGGATAGCAAGGCACTTCCCTGCTCCTTCCTACTTCTCCCTCCTCTCTCTCTCCTTCTAGCAGAATTGCCCTATTTAGCATGTGAGCACTACAAAACAACTTGTTTCTCATTCTGAGCTCTTGTCACGTACCTTAAGGCAGAGCCCGTGTTGCAGGGAGCGGCCACTCGTAAACCCCTGGTTCAGGAACCCCTGATAGGGAAGACAGGAGCTCGAGAGCACAGGGGAGCACAAGTGCCTGGCTGGTAAGCTGGGTAGAGGGCCGGAGATCTGTGCGGACGGGAACCAGGAGGTGACCTGTAGTCCAGCGGCAGGAAGCAAGCAGGTGATGCGCAGCAGACACAAGGAGGTGTCCTGTAATCCGGCAGCAGGAAGCAAGCAGGTAATGTGCAGTAGACACACGGAGGTGTTCTGTAGTCCAGCGGCAGGAAGCAAACAGGTAATGTGCAGCAGACACAAGGAGGTGTCCTGTAGTCCAGCAGCAGGAAGCAAACAGGTAATGTGCAGCAGACACAAGGAGGTGTCCTGTAGTCCAGCAGCAGGAAGCAAACAGGTAATGTGCAGCAGACACAAGGAGGTGTCCTGTAGTCCAGCAGCAGGAAGCAAACAGGTAATGTGCAGCAGACACAAGGAGGTGTCCTGTAGTCCAGCAGCAGGAAGCAAACAGGTAATGTGCAGCAGACACAAGGAGGTGTCCTGTAGTCCAGCAGCAGGAAGCAAACAGGTAATGTGCAGCAGACACAAGGAGGTGTCCTGTAGTCCAGCAGCAGGAAGCAAACAGGTAATGTGCAGCAGACACAAGGAGGTGTCCTGTAGTCCAGCAGCAGGAAGCAAACAGGTAATGTGCAGCAGACACAAGGAGGTGTCCTGTAGTCCAGCAGCAGGAAGCAAACAGGTAATGTGCAGCAGACACAAGGAGGTGTCCTGTAGTCCAGCAGCAGGAAGCAAACAGGTAATGTGCAGCAGACACAAGGAGGTGTCCTGTAGTCCAGCAGCAGGAAGCAAACAGGTAATGTGCAGGCGGGTCTCGAACAGGCAGAGTCAAACACAGATGGGCAGATCAGGTACAAGGGAGCATCCAAAGGGGTAGTCAAAGTCCAGAACCGAGATCGGGGCAGGCAGAGGTCAGAAGAGTCAGAGACAAGCCAGGTTTCAGCAGGGATCAGATAAATCAGGTTTTGCAGGTTGACCAAGCACATACAGGAAACACTGTTGATCGGGCGGCAAGGCAACAGGGATTGGGTTGGGCTTAAATAGCGCTCTTGGCGCCAAACAGCGTCAAGGAAGCCGCGCGTGCACGCGCGCGCCCCCGCGCGCCCCGCGCGCGCGCCCGCGCGCGCCCGCGCGCACCGACAGCCGCGCTATTGCGCATGTGTGGGCGCAGCAGGCCCGTTCTGAGCCGGGGAGTCCTTCTCCTCCTGGGGATGTTGGGACGTCTGCTGGAGGGACTTTCCTGACATTGCCCCCCTCCAATGGGCAGCCTCCGGATGCCCAACTGGGCCCACTTACTTGGATTGGCTCTCCTGAAGGCCGAAATTAGCCTCTGGGCATGGATGTTGGCCTCTGGCTCCCAAGAATTCTCTTCCGGCCCATAGCCCTTCCACTTTACAAGGTATTGAACCTGGCCATATCTCTTCCTGCAGTCCACAATAGTTTCCACTTCAAATTCCTCCTCACCATCGATAAGCACAGGTTCAGGAGGGCCGGTGTTCCGGCCAGCAAAGGGATCCGGAGTTGACGGTTTTAGGAGGGCAACGTGAAAGACTGGGTGGATTCTGAATGAGTCGGGCAGTTTTAACTCGTAAGCCACGTTATTGATTTTTCTAGTTATAGGAAAAGGACCCACAAACTTTGGCCCCAATTTCCTGGAAGGACACGCCAATTTCAAGTTCTGGGTGGACAGCCAAACCAAGTCTCCCGGCTTCAGGTTGAGGTCCCCTCTCCTCCTCTTGTCAAATGTCGCCTTGTTTCGTTCCTGGGTCTTCAGTATCGTCTCCTGAAGTAATTTGTTATTGGTGCTGAAAAAATTCAGGGTTTCCTGGGCTGCCGGCACGGGGCACTCTGGGATGCTGTTGGACAAGAACAGGGGATGAAACCCGTAATTCGAAAAAAATGGAGACTGGTTGGTTGCAGAATGAACGGAGTTATTGTATGCAAACTCGGCAAGAGGTAGGAGGGGGACCCAGTTATCTTGAGAAAAACAAGAGTAGCAACGCAGGTACTGTTCCAAGGTCTGGTTGGTACGTTCAGTTTGACCGTTGGTCTGAGGATGGTAAGCAGAGGAGAATAGGAGGTTGATCTTCAGGGCCGCACATAATGCCCTCCAGAACCTGGACGTAAATTGCACCCCTCGGTCAGATACGATATTGGCGGGGATTCCGTGAAGCCTCACAATCTCCTTGATGAAGACTCTTGCGGTCTCAGGAGCTGAGGGGGTGCCTTTCATGGGTAAGAAATGGGCCATCTTGGAGAACCTGTCTACTACGACAAAAATGGTTGTGAAGTCTTCAGAAGGGGGCAATTCGACAATGAAGTCCATGGAGATCATCCTCCATGGCTTCTCCGGGACTGGAAGGGGGTTCAGCAAGCCCCAGGCTCTCGTCTTGCTGCCCTTGTTCTGGTTACATGTGGTACATGACTCGACGTATGCCCTGCAGTCCTTTAGAAGGTTGGGCCACCAAAAGGTGCGCAGGAGAAGATCAGCGGTCTTGCGAGCACCAAAGTGGCCGGCCAATTCGTGGTCGTGGCAGGATTTCAGGGCGGCCATCCGTGACTGTTGGGGGACAAAGATCTTCTCCTCATGCCACAGTAGACCGTCTCTAGGCTGCAAGGAACTGCCCGGCTGGTGAGGGATCGAGGCGGAGGTTTGTTTAATTTCGGATAGCAGGTCCTCATGCAGAAGAAGGAAGTTACCTGGGGTAAGTATGGTGTCTGGAGGTGGCGGAACTGTGGGCTCACTGAACATTCGTGATAGAGCATCAGGTTTAGTATTCTTGGATCCGGGCCTGAAGGTGATGTGAAATGAAAATCTGGTGAAGAAGAGTGCCCATCTAGCCTGGCGGGGTCTCAACCTCTTGGCTACTTTTAAATATTCCAGGTTCTTATGGTCCGTGTAGACCAGGATAGGATGGGCGGCTCCTTCCAGAAGATAACGCCACTCCTCGAGCGCGGCCTTGATGGCCAGTAGCTCTCTATCCCCGACATCGTAATTTCTCTCTGCTTCGGACAGCTTACGGGAGAAAAAGGCCACTGGGTGGAGGAGTGCCTTAGGGCCTTGTCTCTGGGAGAGAACTGCCCCTACCGCCACTTCAGAGGCGTCGACCTCCAAGATGTAAGGGAGTGCAGGATCCGGGTGTTTTAAGACAGAGGCCGACACGAACTGGTTCTTTAATGTTGAAAAGGCAGACTGAGCTTCAGGAGACCACTGGAACTTGGTACCTTGCTTGGTCAGCCTCGTAATGGGAGCAATGATGTTGGAAAACCCCTTAATAAATTTGCGATAGAAATTCGCGAATCCTACGAATCGCTGAATTCCCTTCTTGTCCGTGGGGGCAGGCCAATCCAAGATGGCAGACACCTTTTGCGGATCCATCTTAATCCCATCTACCGAGATAACCAAACCTAGGAACTGGATACTTTGACGTTCGAACTCGCATTTTTCAGGCTTCGCATATAGGCCGTGCTGGCGCAGACGGGTCAGGACCTTCTTGACGTGTTCCCTGTGAGTAGTCAGAGAGGGGGAGAAAATCAAGATGTCATCCAAGTAGACAATAACAAATAAATCAAGATAGTCTCTAAAAATGTCATTTACAAAGTGTTGAAATGTCGCAGGGGCGTTGCAGAGCCCAAATGGCATCACCAGGTATTCATAGTGTCCGAAGCGGGTGCGAAAGGCAGTCTTCCATTCGTCCCCGCTTCGGATACGGACCAGGTTATATGCCCCACGGAGGTCTAATTTGGTAAATACCACAGCGGTACCAAGCCTCTGAAATAGTTCCGGTACCAGGGGCAGAGGGTACCGATTCTTAATTGTAATTTTGTTCAAGTCCCGGTAATCTACGCAGGGGCGTAGAGAGTGATCTTTCTTCTCTACAAAGAAAATCCCTGCCCCGGCCGGGGAGGTAGAAGGTTGTATAAACCCCTTTCGCAGGTTGTCATCAATGTATGCTTTGAGGGTCTCCAACTCCAGTCCTGTTAAAGGGAAGATCCTCCCGAAGGGAATTTCTGCACCTGGTAAGAGTTCAATTGGGCAGTCATAAGGCCTGTGTGGAGGGAGTGTCTCTGCCCCCTTTTGACTGAAAACGTCCAAGAAACTGTGGTATTCCTCCGGGACAGCCCTACGGGCCTCAACATCAACCTCTAGACAGAGCAGAGAGGGTGAGACATTGGTGGTCTCTTGCAGGCAGTGCTGACAGCAGTAAGGAGAGAGGAAACTGATGCTCCCCGTGGGCCAGTCGATTTGAGGATTATGGGCCTTGAGCCAGGGCATGCCCAGGATAACAGGAAACAGGGGGGACTCAATGATGTCCAGGCAGAGTAGCTCACTGTGGTTACCCGCAATGGTAGCGTGTAGGGGAGCCGTCTCTTGGGTCACAGGTCCAGATCTGATAGCCGACCCATCGGCTAAATGTACCGACAGTCCTCTGGCTCGGGGACGTAAAGGAACTCGAAATTTGCGGGCAAAAGTCTGGTCCATGAACCCACTACAGGCTCCAGAGTCAATTATGGCGGGGACCAGAGTATTCCCTCCTGGGAGCTGTAGGGAAAGGGAAACAGTCAGGTGAGACGCATTATTAAGTACTGCGGGCAAAACAGTGGAACACAGAGAAGAGTGCTTACAGGACTTCACGGGGCAGGTCCTCACATAATGTCCGGGTTCCCCACAGTAGAGGCAAAGGTTCTGGACTCGCCTGCGTTGTCGCTCCTCTGGGGTCAAGGAAGGGCGGAGGACGCCTAGTTGCATAGGCTCAGAAGGTGCCGTTGTGGTGCGGCCAGAGGGGTAAGGTACCCGGGGTAGCATCCATACCGGACGGGAAGAACCGGTCGTACGCTCAGTCCTACGCTCCCTCAGACGCCTGTCTATCTGAGTGGACAGGTTGATTAAGTCTTCGAGAGTCTCAGGGATGCCCACTCTGGCCAACTCGTCCTTCAAAGACTCGGAGAGGCCCATACGAAATTGATGACGCAGAGCTGCGTCATTCCAACTCGTATCGGCGCTCCAGCGCCTAAACTCGGATGCATAGTCCTCTGCCGCCCTACGGCCCTGTTGTAGGGAGAATAGAGCTGCTTCGGCCGTCGCTGCCTGTTGGGGGTCTTCGTAGAGGATGCCCATGGCTTGGAAGAAGGTGTTCAGATTGCTAAGGCATTCGTGTTTCTGTTCCACCAGGCGGTGGGCCCAGGCCTGGGGCTCCCCTTGTAGCAGGGAGACCACAAACCCCACCTTGGTGGACTCGAGGGAAAAGGTTCGGGGTTGGAGTACAAAAAAGAGTTCACAGGCGTTGCGGAATGCCCTATATCTGTTCCGGGCCCCGGAGAATCTATCCGGAGTAGGGACCTTGGGCTCAGGAGGCAGCATAACCACCGAGGGTGTAGGTGATGCGCTGAGCGCTGCTGGGCCTGAGGTGGCTAGGGTCTGCACACGTTCCTCTAGGCGGGAGTACCCCTCTTGTAGGGAGTTGACGGCCTGTGTCAGTCCGGCCAGGTGACGGCATAAGTCCTCCCTAGCCGTGGCTCCCTGCATAGGCTCAGTCATGGCTGCCCGATACTGTCACGTACCTTAAGGCAGAGCCCGTGTTGCAGGGAGCGGCCACTCGTAAACCCCTGGTTCAGGAACCCCTGATAGGGAAGACAGGAGCTCGAGAGCACAGGGGAGCACAAGTGCCTGGCTGGTAAGCTGGGTAGAGGGCCGGAGATCTGTGCGGACGGGAACCAGGAGGTGACCTGTAGTCCAGCGGCAGGAAGCAAGCAGGTGATGCGCAGCAGACACAAGGAGGTGTCCTGTAATCCGGCAGCAGGAAGCAAGCAGGTAATGTGCAGTAGACACACGGAGGTGTTCTGTAGTCCAGCGGCAGGAAGCAAACAGGTAATGTGCAGCAGACACAAGGAGGTGTCCTGTAGTCCAGCAGCAGGAAGCAAACAGGTAATGTGCAGCAGACACAAGGAGGTGTCCTGTAGTCCAGCAGCAGGAAGCAAACAGGTAATGTGCAGCAGACACAAGGAGGTGTCCTGTAGTCCAGCAGCAGGAAGCAAACAGGTAATGTGCAGCAGACACAAGGAGGTGTCCTGTAGTCCAGCAGCAGGAAGCAAACAGGTAATGTGCAGCAGACACAAGGAGGTGTCCTGTAGTCCAGCAGCAGGAAGCAAACAGGTAATGTGCAGCAGACACAAGGAGGTGTCCTGTAGTCCAGCAGCAGGAAGCAAACAGGTAATGTGCAGCAGACACAAGGAGGTGTCCTGTAGTCCAGCAGCAGGAAGCAAACAGGTAATGTGCAGCAGACACAAGGAGGTGTCCTGTAGTCCAGCAGCAGGAAGCAAACAGGTAATGTGCAGCAGACACAAGGAGGTGTCCTGTAGTCCAGCAGCAGGAAGCAAACAGGTAATGTGCAGCAGACACAAGGAGGTGTCCTGTAGTCCAGCAGCAGGAAGCAAACAGGTAATGTGCAGGCGGGTCTCAAACAGGCAGAGTCAAACACAGATGGGCAGATCAGGTACAAGGGAGCATCCAAAGGGGTAGTCAAAGTCCAGAACCGAGATCGGGGCAGGCAGAGGTCAGAAGAGTCAGAGACAAGCCAGGTTTCAGCAGGGATCAGATAAATCAGGTTTTGCAGGTTGACCAAGCACATACAGGAAACACTGTTGATCGGGCAGCAAGGCAACAGGGATTGGGTTGGGCTTAAATAGCGCTCTTGGCGCCAAACAGCGTCAAGGAAGCCGCGCGTGCACGCGCGCCCCCCCGCTGGCGGCCCCCGCGCGCGCGCAGGCGCGCGCGCGCGCGCCCGCGCGCACCGACAGCCGCGCTATTGCGCATGTGTGGGCGCAGCAGGCCCGTTCTGAGCCGGGGAGTCCTTCTCCTCCTGGGGATGTTGGGACGTCTGCTGGAGGGACTTGCGCATGCGCAGTAGGATTCCCGGAGTTTAAAGATGTATCAATAAATACAGAGCTGTAATAATTTACGGTATGTCTTATTTCTGCCTGGAGTTCAGCTTTTAAATATCAAGCTGCATAAGCCTGAGCCCAAATCTTTCTGTGTAAGGTTAGCTGTAATGTTTCCTATAAAACGTCATTGAAGTAAAATGATGTTTATGAGACATCTGTATTGTCCTTGTGTTCTGCAGGAGGTAGACCGCTCAGAGGATTAATGGTTCACAAGGTCAGATGGTATTCCCTATGGACATCATTATTATTAGTGTTCATGTACTGAAGAGCAGAAAGATAAAGTGATTTGTTAAGTTCCTTAATGTGTAGCACTTCCCGCTGCCCCGAGACTAATTGATAAGGCTGAAGGAGATGGGTCTGGGTATAACCGCCTGTGGTGGCCTATAGCTCCAACCTACCTTATTGTTCGCTTCATAGATAAATTGGGCAATTTGTTTGTGGTGAACAAAATTGTTGCCGCTTTTTTCCAGTCTCTACATCATCTGGTTTAGCATGTGATAATGTTCTAAAATCATAATATAGTTTTCTTTCTTAAACTAGACATGTTCCAAGACCATTTTTGTATGCATCTGCTTGTGCACTATATTATTATTATTATACAGGATTTATATAGCGCCAAAAGTTTACCCAGCGCTTCACAACATAAGGGCAAACAGTACAGTTACAATACAGTTTAATACAGGAGAAATCAGAGGGCCCTGCTTGTTAGAGCTTACGATCTAAAAGGAAGGGTCAAGAGATACAAAAGGTAATAACGGTGGGGGATGGGCTGATGGAGAAACGAAATGTACAGTTTCGTAAGTGGGGGTCAGATAAGCCTCTCTGAAGAGATGAGTTTTCAGGGATCGTCTGAAAGTGAACAGAGTAGGAGATAATTGGGCAGATTGGGGTAGGGAGTTCCATAGGACGGGAGAGGCTCTGGGGAAGTCCTGGAGACAAGCATGGGAGGAGGTGACAAGAGCAGGAGGTCTTGGGAGGAATGAAGAGGTGGTATTTTGAGACTAGGTTAGTAATGTAGCTGGGGGCAGAGTTGTGGATGGCTTTGAAAATCGTTGTTAGTATCTTGAATTTAATTTGTTGGGTGGGCGGAAGCCAGTGGAGGGATTGGCAGAGAGGGGTAGCAGACACTGAATGGATGGTGAGGTGGATGACTCTGACAGCAGCGTTCATGATGGACTGAAGGGGGGAAAGCCTATTTAGAGGAAAGCCAATGAGGAGGGAGTTTCAGTAGTCAAGGTGAGAGATGATCAGGTTGTGGATTAGAAACTTTGTGGTGTCATTGGTTAGGAAGGGGAATATTTTGGAGATGTTGCGGAGGTTGAGGTGGAAAGCTTTGGACAGTGATTGGATGTGGGGCTGAAAGGGGAGTTCAGGATCCAGGATTATTATTATTATACAGGATTTATATAGCGCCAGCAGTTTGTGCAGCGCTTTACATCAGGGTAGACAGTACAATTACAATACAATTCAATAGAGGAGGGATCAGAGAGCCCTGCTCGTTAAAGCTTACAATCTAGAAGGGAAGGTGGAAACAAAAGGTAATAACTGTGGGGGATGATCACATGGAAAAAATTAAAATACAGTTGTTAGGTGTGGGTAGGATAGGCTTCCCTGAAGAGGAGAGTTTTCAGGGATCGTCTAAAAGCTAATAGAGTAGGAGATAGACGGACCGATTGGGGTAAGGAGTTCCATAGGCTTGGAGAGGCTCTGGAAAAGTCCTGGAGACGAGCATGGGAGGAAGTGATGAGAGAGCTATAGAGCAGGAGGTCTTGAGAAGAACGAAGAGAATTACACCTAGAACCTTGGTGTGCGGGGACGGGTTGATAGTTGAGCCGATGATTTTGATAGAGAAATCGGGAAGATGCACGTGGGGGAGAAAATATTCTGAGCTCAGTTTTGGATAGATTCCAGTTTGAGGAAGTGGTGTGACATCCAGACTGATATGTCTGTTAGTAAATTAGTGATGCGTGAGGAGACTGAAGGAGTGAGCTGAGGGGTAGAGTGATAGATTTGTCATCAGCATAGAAATGGTATTGAAAGCCATGGAAGGCAATCAACTGACTCAAGGAGGAGGTGTAGAAGGGAGAATAGGGGAGGTCCAAGAACAGAACCTGGTGGAACCCTGACAGTTGCCACTCTATGGCCAAAAGTATGTGGACACCCTCCAAAATACATATTCAGGTGTTTCCAGCGAAGGGTATTTATGATAAGTTCTCACTTCTGCAACGCGCTTTCTACAGGTAGTGCAGCCCAATTATTTCAGTGGGTTGCCCTACCTGCAGAAACACAGGTAAAGAAGTCCTGGACCCTTTTTAAAATCGCTGTACAAAATCGCATGGTGCACCCCTGGGCATCTGCAGAAGAGTGCCTTTTGCCAGTTGGTAGGAAATGCATGTAATTTTGCAAGCCTTCCCAGACCACACAAATGTGAATCTAGGCTTAGTGCTACAGCATATAAGGTCAGTAGAACTAGAAGGCAAACACTTTTTTTCGTTTGCATAGAGTAAGGGAATTTTTTTTTTTCCCGCCTGTGTTTTTATTGGGTAGATTTTCCTTCACGCTCTTTGATTGGGGGGGGGGGGCGGGCGCATCTGGGGGCCCACTGGTTAAAGGGGCTTTCAGATTACGATAAGCTCCCTACCTGCAGACCCCCATAACCAAGGGCCAGGGTTGTGGGGAAGAGGTCCTTGTCCCCATCAACATGGCGACAAGGTGCTTTGCGGGGGAGCCCCCCTCTACCCCAAAGCACCCCCCCATGTTGAGAGCATGAGTACTGGTATGGTTCAGGAGGGAGTGGGTGGGCGCTTGCTTGTCCCCCCTCTTTCCTCTCTGGCATGGTATGGATTTTGGGGGAAGCCCCAAAGCCATTTTTTGCTCTGGGGTCACCCAAGCAGGCGCACTCCCAAGCCACGGCTCTGTGTGTCCACTCACACACAGACCTGCACCTCGGCCCCACCCCCTCCATCTCCTGATTGGTGAGTCCCCAGAGCGAAGGTTCTCGTGGACATCGCTGGATCAAGAGGTAGCTCAGATAAATATTAGGGGGGGGGGGGCTGGGGGGGATGCTGCACACATGAAGGTAAAAAACCTTGTGCCTTTACAACGGCTTTAAGACTACTTTCACACTGAGGTGCTTTACAGGCGATATAGCCCTAAAAATAGCACCTGTAAAGTGCCTCTCCTGTCACTTCAATGTGAAAGCCTGAGCGCTTTCACACTGGAGCACTGCGCTGGCAGGACGCCCAAAGTCCTGCAAGCCGCATCTTTGAGGTGCTTTGAAATCAATGGGCAGCGCTGCCGAAACGCCGCTGCAGCAAAGCTTTTAACTTTTTTTCGGACACTAACGGGGTTAAAAGCACCCTGCTAGCGGCCGAAAAGCAACGGTAAAGCGCAGCTAAAAATAGTGGCGCTTTACCACTGATGCCTGGCACGGCTCAATGTGAAAGTGCCCTAGGTAATAATTTTTCATTAGCCTAAAAAAAAAAAAAAATAGGCAGTAATTGGTATCGGTGAGTACTTAAGAAAAAGTATGGGGACTCGTACTGGGTCCTAAAAAACTGGCATCAGTGCATCCCTAGTTTTTAAGGTCTGCACAGGATATCACCATTCTCCAGTTTGACCAAAATACTGTAGCTATGACAATGCATTTTATTTTTGCTGAAACATTGTACTACTTGCAAATTGGAATCCGTATGGCGGCCATCTGAACTTCATATGACTTTAGAGTGTACGAAAAGTACACAGCTGTGATAGTTTTTCAGCAAGGCTGACTTGCCATTGGCTGTCTCTCTCCTCCAGATGGTGAAGAATTGTGTTTTTGTCACTCTGACTTGTACATCCTCAGGTGTTGGAATAGGAAAATGCAGAAGTTTGATTTCTGTGGTAAAGTGGTTGTAAAGCCTAAACATTTTTTACCTTAATGCATTTTTTGTTTAGGTGTCAGCATCCCCCCTCCCCCCCATTTACTTACCTGAGCCCTCATTTGATCCAGCACCGCACACGTCTGCAGCTCTTCTCTCCCCTCATTTCTGGGTCTCGCTGGCTTTGCTGGGCACCAGTAGCCATTGGCTCCCAGTGCTGTCAATCAAAACCAGTGACAGGGTGGCGGGGCCGGTTCTCGCTGTCTATGTCAATAGACACAGCAGAGGGGCTCGGGTGTGAGCACGCACGTGTGCCCCCATGGGAAGTGGCTTCCCATGGGGCCACTAGACAGAGGGGAGGGGCCCCGATGGCGGGGGAACCAAAAAGAGGAGATTCGTATGCCACTGGAATTGCACAGAGCAGGTAAGTATAGACATTTGTTATTTATTTATTTTAATTTAACTTTACAATGACTTTAAGATCACTGCGATCCACGCAGACTGAGATCTCTCCCTCTCCTCTCCGCGGTGCCGGCACCACTACTATGCACAACCAGCTGAGATAGCTTGCGGCTTCACAGCCGGGCCTCCTGAATGGGACCTGTGACGTGTCCCAGAAGATTGCAGGGAGGGAGGCCCGAGCGGAAGTGGGAGCTGGGTACCTGTCAACTCTAGGTACCCACTCCCCCCCCCCCCAAAAAAAAATTACATGCAAATGTGGCATGTCAGGGGGTCAGGATTCCTTAAAGTGTAAGTACCACTTTTGGGTGGCACTCCGCTTTAACCGCTTCCCGACCGCCTCATGTAGATATACGTCAACAGAATGGCATGGGCAGGCAAAAGCACGTACCTGTACGTCCCCTTTAATTTGCCTGCCCGGGGGGCGCGACCCGGTCGGGAGCTCCGTGACCACGGCCGCGGGACCAGCGGACCCGATCGCCGCTGGTATCCCTTGATCGGGTTACGGAGCTGAAGAACGGGGAGAAGTTTGTGTAAACAAACCTCTCCCCGCGCTTCCTACACTGACTGTCAGTGATCGGCGGTTCCCTGTCATCGGGAACGCCGATCAATGACGTCAGACGTACAGCCACGCCCCCCTACTGTAAAAAAAAAAACACAACACAACACGTCACACTGACTCCTCCCCGCCCCCTAGTGGTTAACCCCCTAACTACAACTGTCATTTACATAGGAATCAGTGCTATTTAAATAGCAGTGATTGCTGTATAAATGACAAATGTCCCAAAAATGTGTCAAAAATGTCCGATGTGTCCGCCAAAATGTTGCAGTCACAATAAAAATCGCTGATCGCCGCCATTACTAATAAAAAAAAAAATATTAATAAAAATGCTATAAAACTATCCCCTATTTTGTAAACGCTATAACTTTTGCGCAAACTAATCAATAATCGCTAATTGCGATTTTTTTTACCAAAAATATGTAGAAGAATACGTATCGGCCTAAACTGAGGAAAAAAAATGTTTTTTTATATATTTTTTGGGGATATTTATTATAGCAAAAAGTAAAAAATATTGCATTTTTTTCAAAATTGTCGCTCTATTTTTGTTTATAGCGCAAAAAATAAAAACCGCAGGGGCGATCAAATACCACCAAAAGAAAGCTCTATTTGTGGGAAAAAAAGGACGCCAATTTTGTTTTGGAGCCACGTCGCATGACCGTGCAATTGTTAGTTAAAGCGACGCAGTGCCGAATTGCAAAAAGGGGCCTGGTCCTTTGGCTGCCAATTGGTCCGAGGCTGAAGTGGTTAAGATGTGAAAGGGCAGGTGGAATTTCATCTATATCAATAATGTTATTAGGATAAAGAGTTGGTTATCTGTGTTCCTAAACCGCTTCCTGTTCTAGGATGAAAACAATGTTCCTCCATAGATACAGTACAGTGTGTGAGCGTAGTCACCCTAGGACAGGACTGAACTGGCCTGCTGGTCACTTACTAATCTGGATGGTGGGGAGGGGTGAGGGCTGAAGTCCGGGAGAAACATGCTGTGCCGTCATGTGTAAATACATTTCGGGCCACAGGAACATCAGGTCTTACCACAAACCTCTCCTAATCCTGACAAGCTGTAAAATTCTGAATCAGAAAAAGTTTGTACAGCTTGTCAGGATTGGGAGAGGTTTGGGGTGAGTCCTGGTGCTTATGTGGTCCTGATTTTATGTACACTTCAGCATTTAAAGCGGAACTAAACCCTTTTATTTAACAGTTTAAAAGAAAAAAAGTGTTACATTCCCGGCACATGGAAGTAACTGTCCCATTTACTTGTACTTTCAACCAAACTTCCAAACCATCCAATGGCTGGTGTCATAACTGATCACATGTGCAGCACCATGCCAGTTAAAGATCAAACAGAAGCTAAGATGGCAACTTCCTTGGCTCAAAACGATAAGAGGGTTTAGTTCCACTTTAAGCACTTAGCACAAATCGCTGCTATTGTACTTAAGTACTTTGACGCTAAATACCGTTGTTATGGGTGCAGCTAGCTGCCATAACCCTGGTATTTTCAACAACGGCGGGCGGCTGGCTTTCAGATAAGAATGGTTCGACGCAAGAATACTTTTATCGGAGGCAGGAGATCCCGTCCCTCCCCCTGACAGGCATGGAGCCAAGTGAGGGAAAGATGGCCCCCCGCTTGGCTGCATAACATTGAATGGCGGAAGCGACATCAAACGTCCCTTCCGCCCAATGGTCTTAAAGGGGATTTTTTATTTTTATTTTTTTAAAGTTGTATTGCATTTTAGTGTAAACGTTAGATCTGAGGTCTTTTTGACTCCAGATCTCACATTTAATAGGTCCTGTCGTGCCTTTTTTCTATTACAAGGGATGTTTACAGTGTAAAAATAAAAAGTAAAATAAATAAGAAAAAAAAATGAAAGTGCCCGATCCTGCTGAGCTGTCGTGCAGAAGCAAACGCATACGTAAGTCGTGTCTTCATATGGAAACGGTGTTCAAACTACACATCTGTAACTCTAAACATGTAACATGTAGAAATTTTTAAACGGATGATAAATAGAGATTTTTAATGCCCCGTACATACGGTCGGAAATTCCGATGGAAAATGTCCGATCGGACCATGATGTCGGAAAATCCGCACGTGTGTGGGCTCCATCTGACTTTTTGCGTCGGAATCTCCGACGGAAAAAAATTTGAGAGCAGGATCTCAAATTTTACGACAACAAAATCCGATCTGACTTTTTCCGATCATGTGTCGAGAATTTCAATGGACAAAGTGCCACGCATGCTCAGATCAAATAACGAGACCAAAGCTATTGGCTAATAGCCTCTTTGTAGTTCCGTCGTACACAACGAACGTCACCACGTTCAGAATCATCGAATTTTCCCGACAACATTGTCCGACCGTGTGTATGCAACACCAGTGTCGGACAAAATGCGTCGGAAAAAATCTGACAGATTTTGTGGTCGGAATTTCCGACCGTGTGTACGGGGGCTAAGAGTAAAAGTTTGTCGCCATTCCACGAGCGGCCACAATTTTGAAGTGTGACATGTTGGCTATCAATTTACTCGGCGTTACGTTAGCTTTCACAATTTAAAAAAAAAAAAAAAATGGGCTCACTTTACTGTTGCCTTATTTTTTTAAGTCAAAGTGTATTTTTCCCCAAAAATTGTGCTTGTAAGACTGCTGCGCAAATACGGTGTGACATAGTATTGCAACGACCGCCATTTTATTCACTAGGGTGTCTGAAAAAAAATATGATGTTTCTAAGTAATTTTCTAGATAAAAAAAATATTTTAACTTGTAAACAACAAGCGTCAAAAAGAGGCTCGGTCCTTAAAGCGGAGTTCAGCCCATTAATGGAACTTCCGCTGATATGGTCCCCCCCCCCTCCGGTGTCACATTTGACACCTTTAAGGGGGAGGGGGAGTGTCTAATACAGGTATTTGCTCCCTATTCCGGCTTAAGAGCGCCGCAGAATCCACGGCGAACTACGCCATGTCTGGCCCCTCCTCCACCCCCCCGCTGTCTTCTGGAAGACACACAGGTCTCAGAAGACAGCATGGACCATTCAGAATGCACAGCGCAACTCGTGCATGCGCAGTAGGGAACCAGGCTGTGAAGCTGCAAGGCTTCTCTTCCTGATTCCCTTACTAAAGATGCCGTCGCCTCCACCCGGAGCCGAGGGACGGGCCGGCTTCAGGTGAGGACATCGTGGGTGCCCTGGACAGGTAAGTGTCCTTATTTTAAAAGTCAGCAGCTGTAGTATTTGTAGCTGCTGACTTTTTTTTCGGGGGAATTCCGCTTTAAGTGGTTAAAGGATCAAAAGTGTACAGCTTGCGGACATGTTTCTGACAGTGCCCGTATGGTACTGACTGATTTGAAGGGTATCATTTATTGAAAAAGCCTTCCAAGGGGTATTCAAGTGGAAATGGTTGGGAAGCTCTGTTCTACGGCATCCATGGATCATTTGTTACTGTTATGTGGAGGTGAGAGAGAATGTCCCCCACGGCAAAGGCCATACAGAAATGTATTTTGGTCTAAGTTGGTTGGTAAGGCTTTTTTTATTTTTTTTTTTTTTTATTTTAGCCTTTCCATTTCTACGCTTCTGACAGCTTGTTGCTATCCACTGCACATTGTCCGTTGTTTTTTTCCATTCTGTGCTGATGACAGTTCTATATCTTTGCACTTTCTAAAAGTTTCCTCCCTTTTTCTCTGCTCTTGCCAGACTCCACATTCACGGTCTCCATTATTCTGTTATTTTTCTCTATAACAATATTATCTTCTTTTGAAACTCCCTGGTGAGATAGAAAGTTCCTATAGTTTCCAGGCCTGTAATCAGCCCTTCAGACGGTACACACCAGGTCCTGGAGGCCTTCCTGAGACAGGATATCCTACTCTGGCAACAAGTGTCAATCGGAATCTTTTAATAATGGTCCTGAGTTACTACCAAATGAAATCACAGTTTTATAATTCAGGGGCTTTCTTCTGAAATGAGCTCATTGTTCTCATGCATGAAATAATATACAAGGAGAAAAGAAATCTCAGAATTACAATAAGAATAGGATTGAAGGGGAGATTACAAACGTAGTTTTCAGTAAATGATACGGTATGTAAAGGAGATAAAAAGATATTCACATGGGTGTACTTATTGTTTTTGGATGAATTACGTGAAAGAAAATCATATCCAAAATAATTCTGGGCCCGCAGTAGGAAATGTCTTATTTTAGACAGCATCCTGCTTCAGTCTTCTGCACAGTCATTAGGCACAATGAGACTTTATCCAAAAATGATCACCTTCCTTTGATCAGTCCACCCATCGCATTACCTAGAGAATTATTTCCTCCTAAAAAAATTAAAAGAGAAGTACAGTAAACCCCCGCTCTATCGCGGTTCACTTTTTGCGGTCCCGGTATATGGCGCTATTTTAATTAGGACCTGTTATTCTGATATCGCAGTAATATTTCGCCATTTCGCGGTTATGTAACGGTGAATCAGAGCGAGGCTGCGGTGGAATGCATGCCTCGCTCGTGAACCACACCGAGCGTGGTGACGTTAGAGGGGGCGGTAACTTTGCCAACCACAAGCAAGGATAGCCGCAAGGATGCCACCCAAACGAAACATGCCTAGGGTGTATTTAAATAGGGTCTTTCTTTATCGTGGGTGGGTTCAGGAACATAACCCCCGCAATGGAGGGGGTTTACTGTATGGGGTTTTGTTTTTTTCCAGAATCATACTTACCTAGGTAGATGCAGAATTGGTCCGATGCTGTGTTTCTATCCCCCCACCAGATCTAAGACTGAGAACCGAGCGATCGAACACCGCCGATCGCTCACTTCTCAGGGCTCCCTGAGCAGAGACAGTCACCGGCTCTCTGCACTGCCCCCCCATCCCCTCGCTCACTGGACCGCTGAGCTGTAGAGGGGGTGGGAGTAAATAAAGAAGGAAAATTGGAACCACTTGACCACTGGGCACTTAAACCCCCTTCCTAACCAGACCAATTTTCAGTTTAATTACTCAGTCATGCAACACTGTACCCATATGAAATTTTTGTCCTTTTTTTCAAACAAATAGAGCTTTCTTTTGGTGGTATTTAATCACTGGGTTTTTAATTTTTTGCGCTATAAATCAAAAAAGACTGCAAATTTTGGAAAAAAATGAATAAAAAATGTTTTGTTTCTGTTAACATTTATTGCAGAGTATTGGCGAGTATTGGCAGAGTATTGGCGAGTATTGGCAGAGTATTGGCAGAGTATTTCAGAGTATTGCAGAGTATTGGAAGAGTATTGCACAGTATGGGCAGAGTACTGCAGAGTATTGTCACAGAGCAGCGCTGTGGGCACTACACATCCAGCCCACAGCGCTGCTGCAATCTCTCCTCTCTCCCCTCGCACTGTACCGATCTGTACAGAGAGGAGAGGGAGGAACCGGCGTCATGTCAGGTTTGTTTCATTTGACGGAGCAATCACGTGGTAAACTGCCGCTACCAATGTTTGCGAGAGCCCCAGGGGGCGCGCGAGAGCAGGATTCTGGGAGGATGTCCATGGCACTGTATGTATATAGCAAGGGGGCCATCTTTTGCTATCAAACAAATGGCTAATATTAAAGTATATCTAAAGCCTAGGACTTATTTGTACCATAATGCACAATACTTCAATGCACAGGAATGCAGTGACATCAGTTGCCACTAGAGATAATGACACCCCAATGCACATCCACAGTGCACTGAAAACAATTGCGCAGAACCAATTATTTAATGCAATGAGGTGTATTGATAGCCCTTTAAAAATAAATGAGCTGCCTTACACAATGCACCTCAAGGCACAAAAATGCATGCTTTTCCACACACTGCGATATGATGTATAAATGGGCACCTAAATAGGGTGGGTGAGGTTTAACAAACCTGTAAATTTGGTATTGCTGGCTGTGCCCCTGCTGGGGTCATTCACTGTTTCTTTGTACTGCAGCAAGTTTCTACATACAGGTACATACTGGTCACATATCACTGGTGGATGCAATGTGGTAGATTACACTACCCAACTGTCATAGTGATTGCCTTGTATGGCGTTCTCACACTGTTTTAAAAAGAAAATGAAAGGTCCACATATCTCCTAGCCCCCACCTGCAAAAAAAAAAAAAGCGAAAAAGTATAAAACACTCAGAGGAAAAAATAAACTAAACAAAAACAAATCTTACACCTGATTTCCAGTATGCTTACCTAAGCAAAGGTTGATGTCCCTGACCTACAGCCTTTAAATAAATCACTAATTTCAGCTCCTGTATCTCTGCACTGACAGATTGCCTTCCCATCAGCTACCAGTATGGCTGAGGCCAGATTCATATGGACATTTGCATGGGTTCACACACATTATAATGCATGTAAATAACGGTACAACGATGCACATTGCAGTGTGTGTCTTTATTTTTAAAGGCATGCAGACACTTACATATGAGCAAAACAAATGCACCTAACCCCTTAAACTGCTTTGCATGCAATAAAAAATAATTGTGTGGCCTTGTTGTGCCCTTGTGGTGCCCTAGAAAAAATGCCAGGTGTGTTTTTGATGTGTGGACACGAGGGAAAGCAGATCTTCACTCACCTTTACTTCTTTCAAGAATCCTGCTCAGCCCCCTACTTTCGGGGAATACCTTTTTTTGGGAGCTAGCCTAGACGAGAATGACTCCCCCAGTTGCTCGGAGCCTCCTGGTATCCTCACATCACCCATCCTAGAAGAGTTTGGGGCAATCTTGAAGATACTATACATGCACCTCTGTGCCTCATCACCCAGTAGAGGTGGACAACTCCCAATAACTTAAAGAATATTGCAGCACAGGATCTTGCTTACAGCAGGACAATGCTGGATTCGCTGGATATGTGTGTTTTGAGGATAACACAGGAAAAAATTAAAATAACATGGGAGTGAAGTTCCCGTTTAGGGGGCACATTGGAAATAAATGGATCTGTTCAACTCAACTTGCCTTGACAAACCCAAAAATGAATGTTTTCCAGAGGTCCTAAAACCATCCTTGAAAGCCTGAATCTGGTGGTTTTTGAGAAGTGCTTCCAGTTCTTAGAGGAAAGGTGATGTGTTCATGCACTGGGACACCGATGTGTTGGTCAGCAGCATTAAATTCATACCCTGTCTTGTACTGCAGATTCCAGCTTGTTACTATGTTTGGACATCCTACTTTTCCACAGCAGTAGAATTTCTGGAACCCTGCTTTGAAGTGTACGGTGTAACAAAAGTCTACATCTACTTTACCCTAGGTTCACATTTATGTGGCGGGTGTGGGAGTTGCACCTCTTCCTGTACCTGCAATCACCCGCAGCCAAAACTTAATGGCACCTTCACGCATCTCAACCCACAGCGCATTTTAACCACCATGTGTTTTCCACGTATTAAAAATGTGCAAACACTTTTTTTTTTTGCAGAAAATGCAGGCACAGGAGGCCATAATAAAATAAAATGGGCTGCTACAAATGCTAACACGCTAAGGTGTGCACCAAGCGTTAAACCCCAACTCAAGGATATTGGCAATCCCTTTCCCTCCTTTCCCTCCCACACCCTTTACTAATTGCTGGCATGGAAAAAGAACTATCTAAAAGCTATTTTTACTAACCCTGAGCCATGGTCACACGAAAGTCCTTCTGTTTACTTATTGGGGTCCTTTTTTGGGTGTCCACATCACTGCCTGCTTAATGTGCATGTCTCCTATTGGTGAAGACAACACTTCCAATGGCTGGGTCCTCTCTCATAAGCTCCAGAGGGAGGAGAACAGATGGGGACAGTGAACGACCAGTGCTGAAGAAGATAATGAGCAGGGAAGAGGTGTTTGGGATCAAGGCCGAGGAGTAAAATAATTGATGCACAATTCACTACTTAAATTTCATTTTTTCCTGGCTTTAACTAGTGCTACTTTCAGGAACCTGAAATACTGAGCAGTTTTGCTAGAATTAGAACGGTTTCTGAAATGACTGCTCATGTGTATTTTTTCAGGGTAGTCATGGCATACGTTGGGGCTCTATAAACAGCAGTATATGGCTGTCAGCTTCCCTTTTCTTGTTTGGAGCTGCAAAGTGTACTTTCAGAAAAGGTCTACAAAGACGTAGAGAAGAAAGCGTTTCCTAAATGTTACTTGACAAATATTTGCTCATCTTCCATACAAGCCCTAATGGTACTTTCCAAGCGTTATTTGTATTATTCCCCTGCACTGCCAGCTGACAAGAAAAATAATCAGATTTTGGAAGACAAGCTTGTTTTGATGGAGCAATTTGCTTGAAATTGTTTGCCCTTTACACGTTTGACATTTCGGCTCATTCCTCTTACTCTGTTTTAGTGGACGCCAAGTCTGCACTGAACAAGTTTTCAATCAGCTGGCTACATTTGCTTTATGAGTGAAATAAATTTTAAAGCGTCTGATTATCAATGTCATTGGTAAAAAATGGTCAACCTTTCCAATAAGTTACCCAGAACATATTAACCACTTACGGACCGCTGCACGCAATATAAGTCCTAACTTTGAAGAAGAATATCGTTGTTATGGCAGCAGCTAGCTGCCATAACCCCGGTATCCTCTTCTTCGGCCGGCGGTCCGCTTTCCGATAATAGTGGTCTCTGCGGCGCATTCACCGCAAGATCACTTTAATCGGCGGGAGACAGAATTGATCTGGTCGATCCTGGAAGCACTTAACTAGGTTTAAAAAGACATCCCCATGAAATTCAACATTTAACATCACAGTGGAGCAGGGGAAGGCAAATAAAATCCCCCAGTAATAACTGAAATTTTCTTTTGGAGATCTGCAGCAGACAAAGATTTGGGCATAGAAAGCTGAATAACATTACTCAGTGCCAGGCAGATACTGCTGCTAACAAAATTCTGGCTTAAAGCTAAAGAGTAATGGGATCAAGTTGAGATAGAATGGCAATTCTTATTAGGACTGTTTGAAAGACCTGTCCTTTGCATTACCATGCAATTTGCCTGATATAGCCAATAAAGGAATGCAGTACATACGCAATGGCCACTTAGTTTCCTTTTTAAATAGATTTAGAATAGAAATGGGAACAGTATGCACCTCCTCACACACAGAGACCTCTATATAAATACAGAACATAGCAGAGCTGAAGAGGGTTTGTGTTCAATCTTAATTTATTGAAGTTTAAAATAACAAAACGGAGTGTACAGTACAAATACACAAAAGGTACAGAGGTATGGTACAGGGTAAACAAAAACATAAAAATATATAAAAAAAAGGTATTTTTTTTCCATATATATATATTACATGTTTACCTATATATATATGTTATTATGTATGTATACATATACATATATGTGTGTGTATATATATATATATATATATATATATATATATATATATATATATATATACACACATATACTGTATATGTATACATACATAATAACATATATATAGGTAAACATGTGCACCAAAAAAACACGAGTGCACGAGACATTCCGACCCCCCAATACAAAACAAAAGATACAAAATGCTGGGGCCAAATATATTATGGATAGATATACCCAGATATGAGGATTACAGGGGATGTTGATGGACATCGAACAACACCAGGGGAACAGCCCAGCAGGGGTACCAACAGAATAGGGGTACCAAAGTGCAGTTGTAGGTATAAACCATAAGTTGGGTCTTGTGGCCCCAAGCCCAAGCAACGTAGGTAGAGGGAAACAAAAAAATGGGGGGGGGGGTGAAAGAGAGGAGTAGTAATAAACATTGAAATGGAAAAGAGAGGAGAAAAGTACAGAAGTGGGCAACCAGATAAAAGATCACACATCCATACACTAGGGCCAGGGCTTACCCCTGCCCTCCAAGGAGGTCTCGTAGCTCAGAGGATTCACAAACCATCTTTCAAGGGAGACAAATTTGGTGGCATTATTCGTTAGTATCCAGTTAACGAGCCAGAAGGGATTCTATCCTCTTGATATGGTCCATGCTGAAGAGGATTTGGAGGCAACATAATTAGTTAAAGGGATGGTGAGTACATGCTTTACCAAAAGAATATTCAAGCCGTGTACTTTTTCTCGAAAAATATAACAACCAAACACCCTCGAGCAGACATAGCAACTTATGACCATAAACACATACGCAATGGTCATACTGTATATTGCTTATGTAGGACCCCTTAGCCTACTTCTCATCCTCAGCGAGGCACCACCAGACAGGGTTTTCATGCAGAGCTACAACGGGAAAAGAGTGGGAAAATCCCTGTCTGGTGGTGCCTCTTGAATACAACATCAGCCTCTCTTCCACCTGATGAAGAGTTCTGTACTAGAGGCTTCCTCCATTCACCTCTGCTATTGTGTCACCTCTGCTATGGTGTCACCTTTGCTATGGTGTCACCTCTGCTATGGTGTATGTGAAGCATTACACAAAGTAAAATTGAAAAGTTTAAAACAATTTACTAAATGGTCATCTAAAATCTTGCCATTTGTAAACATGTTGGGTCCTATAAAAATTTCATCAAGAGCTCATTTATGAGTTTCTGATGAAGTCTTCATTGGCCAAATAGGTTGAATCATAAAAATTGGTTGATGCGTACCCCTTGTGTGTGGGTGTTTAATGGTGGCTATTGAATCTGAAGAGTGTCTTTATTTGGATTTTATGTTTTTTTGTTCATTTATTTTTTAATCTGCCCCGAGTAGCTCTGAGTTTTTTTTAGAACTATCTGGTTGGGTTTACTTATCAGCCTAGTAAATGGTTATCCACCATAACCGGGGTGAGTAATTTACTATTGTTGCCACTATTATCCTGTACTCATAAATCAGCAGCATATCTAAAAATGCTCACCAAAGGAGTTGGTGAAATTTGGACAGGGCACCAAATTATCTTCAGCTATAATTACTACAGTTCATCAGTAAAGTGAATGATCCGTGGAATTGATGTGCCTGCCACCGGAGTCAGGGAGATTTTTAAATTGTCAGCTTCTTTACTAGTGTTTTGCTTTTGCAGTCTTGTGTATTAGAACAGAATTAGAATAGGAAGAGTATGAGGACCTTGGCTCTTTTTTTTAGTCCTGCTTACTATGGTACCAACCTCTGCGTTTTATCCCAGAACCCCCTTTTATTGTAAACATGCCAATCAGGTCAGCTTTCCTGTACAAAAATAGCTATTTCTACATTGCAAGTATCAATTTGGCAAGAGACGTACACAGACTTGCATAAATCTTCTAACTCCTTTATTCCGAATAATGTTCCTCCTATGTTCCTATGCCATTCAGCTTTTGTGTCCTTACCTGATCAACATTTGTTGGATCATCAAATAAGTATTCATAAGAGAATAAGATGTAAGCTCCAACCATTTGTGTAGATATCAATATGTCTTGGAGGTGGGCCATCAAATCACTAATAGCAGGGCAATTGGGCATGGGGGCATGGGGGAACACAGTTCTGGCACCTCCAGCAGTAAATGTGTGTAATGGCAAGGGGTGCTGCAGTATGCTGGAGGGTCCATTGAGTCTGGTTGCTGGGGAATCTGTTTTTGCTGGGGGGGGGGGGCTATTGTTAAAGGAGGGGTCTATTTTTGCTGGGGTTGTCTTATGTTGCTGGGGGGGGGGGGTAAATTGTGGCTGGGAGGGATCTACTGTTGAGGGAGGGGTCTATTGTTGCTGGCTGTTGGAGGGTCAATTTATGCTGGCTGCAGGGAGATCTACAGTTGGCTGGCTGGTAGGGTTTGCCAACAACAGGCCTCCCAGCTGCCAATGCTGGCTGGTAGGGGTCTATTGTTCCTGGGGTGGAGCTGTTGTTGCTAGGGGGTATTTTGCTGCAGGGGGTCTATTGTTGCCCAGGGGGATCTGTTGTTGCTGGGGTGGATCTATTGTTACTTGAGGGGAGCTATTTGTACATTTGCCCACTGACAAAGAAATGATCAGTCTATAATTTTAATGGTAGGTTTATTTTAACAGTGAGAGACAGAACAATAACAAAAAGCCAGAGAAACGCATTTGAAAAAGTTATAAATTGATTTGCATTTTAATGAGTGAAATAAGTATTTGATCCCCTATCAATCAGCAAGATTTCTGGCTCCCAGGTGTCTTCTATACAGGTAACGAGCTGAGATTAGGAGCACTCTCTTAAAGAGAGTGCTCCTAATCTCTGCTTGTTACCTGTATAATGATGTGAATGTGGGCGTAACTGCACTAACCTCAAGATAAAAAGGAAAAAAGCAGCTACAAAAAAATGTGACAAACATATAAAGCATAAATGGTGGATATTGTAGCTCTAACACATATACACATATATTGCTATATAAGTGAAACCAGGCAAAAGTCAAATATACAAAGGTGACATGTATAAAAGAAAAATTGTGAGAAAGTCCAATAAATTAGGAAATCTATTGAAGAAGGCCTGTGCATCAACCACCAAATAATGATGAATCAAAGATTGAATATGCTGCCACTGTCCGGCAAGAAAAACATCAAGGGTGGTACATCTTCGACAAAGGGGAGAGGTATATGTACTCTTACCAGAACAGGTGGACTCAAATATCAGCGAAAAAGAGTCATACAGGCATGGGTGCCGAAATCGGCGGATAAACGGGACTCCAAAGGATTCGGGACCTCCAAAGATGAATCCAGGGATGTTATGGGTGGCCACCAAACGAACCTCGCATAACCATCCTACTGGCTCTTTCTCTGCTCCGGGGGCTGGTCCCTGAAGGACCACGTCCTGCTCTGCCCTTCCACAGCAATGCAAAGCTACTAAAACCCTTTGCAAAGGGGTCAAATACTTATTTCACTCATTAAAATGCAAATCAGTTTATAGCTTTTTTGAAATGCGTTTTTTTCTGGATATTTTTTTTGTTATTCTGTCTCTCACTGTTAAAATAAACCTACCATTAAAATTATAGACTGATCATTTATTTGTCAGTGGACAAACATACAAAATCAGCAGGGGATCAAATACTTTTTTCCCCAACTGTATCTGTCCTGGCATCTGTTTGCAGAATCTCTGTTGCTAACAAAGCCGCCCAAGAATCTTCACATCTGACAAACTTTCAGTGATTCGATTGCCTGCATCACCTGCTGTGCACTGTGGTTCCTCTTGCTAGCTTCTATGGTGGGAGGAACTCCAGGGTGGCAGGGACTGTATGAATTTGTATGCTGTGGTTGCTTGTGCATTATGGCAGACTCACCTACGGTAGCTGTTTCTCTTCTTTGGCCATTGAGTGGCCACTGATGATGTAACTCCTGGACGTGTGCAGAAATTACATCTTCCCAGTGTCTGGCTCCAATCTCAGCATCTTAAGCCCCATACACACGGTCGGACTTTTTCATCAATTTGGTCCGATCGGACAAGGTTGTTGAAAAATCAGACCGTGTGTATGCACCATCGGACAGTGTTCGTCGGTTTGTCCGTCGGACAAAGTCTTATCTCCTGCTGGAAAGATTTGCCGTCAACCCGGTCCGATCACACCAAATCCGATCGTGTGTACGGTTGTCCGACCGGACAAAGTGCTACGCATGCTCAGATCACATTACAAGACCAAAGCTATTGGCTACTAGCCTCTACGTAGTCCCGTCGTAGGCAACAAACGTCACCACGTTCAGAATGATCGGATTTTCCGACAACTTTGTCCGACCGTGTGTACGCAAAACCAACATCGGACAAAGTATGACGGACATGGTCCGACGGACCTGGTCCGCGGATTGTCCGACCGTGTGTATGGGGCTTTACATGCGTCACAGGAGGTATACACTAAAATAAATTTGCTAGGAGACTCTGCTTTTAATTGATTCCTCTGTTTATAGAGTTCAAGTTTTTGAATTTTAGGCCTAGGCTGTACATGTGGTAATTATATCTGCCCAAATTAAGATTAAACCCTGCCCTCTCCTGGTGCTAAACGCTGCCCCCTATCATTCAACTGTCAAATGCCAGAACTTCAGAAGGCAATAGAGGCTCGGGTGTTTGGGAGTTCCCTGACAGGGGTAAGGCTGAGCACTGGGCAGGGCTTAATTTCGACTTGGTCAGAAGCCATTGCCCCATATATATCTTGGCCCTATAATACAAAGAGATCCATAGGGACACAAATATAAACTCCAGATACTAAAAAAAATGAAAAAGTTAACCATATAGTATGTTTGTGAAAAGTGTTTTGTGTGCATATTTATCTTGCATGTATTGGTGACATTTACTCAAAGTTGAAATTACAGATTCATTCTGGTAACCAATGACTGTATTTAAGTGGAATAAGGTCATGCTTATGATCTTGCTAGGCATGGTGGCATATATTAGTGAAGATAGGGTGGGTTAAGGTCTGCTAATATACAGTTTATGATGGTTGGTATGTTAGAAAAGGTTTCCCTTTTTTTCGATTATTTGCTGTATTGTAAGGCTCCTTTACCCGGGGCAGATTCTGATTCAACCAGCAAGGGATTTGCTCGAAAATCCCCTGCTGATCAGAGTAGAGTGGGCGGATGACACATCCGAATCCGCTCCGATTCTGCAGAGTGGACACGAACAGAGCCCTTTGTACTCTATGGGTATCTGGGAGTAAATGTACTCTTCTTTCGATTTACACCCAACTACCTTCCTTTTTTTTAACAGACCCGATTGGATCCAGAGTCAGGTGGGTATAAACAGACACACATCCATTTACGACTGCCTGTCCATAGGGAGGAATTCACCTTCTGATCAAGTTTGCCTGAAAAACTTAAAGATAGACCTTATCGGAACACCCCTGTGAAAGGGGCCTAAGTAGGCTGGAAACGTATTACCACATGACATCTTTGATGAGCTATTACCACTGGTTGTATACTGTCATACGACAGCTTTTATCAGCTTTATACTGCAGTCCGGGTTAGATAAATTGATGCCCTGGGAAAAAGTTAAACTGAGCCCACTTTGTCTGGGAAACTGGAGGCCCTCTGACATGACTCAGTTCATAAGGCTAATATTAATAATAATAATGCATCTTTCTACCAATAATTTCAATATTTTTTGGACGCTATCGAGTAAGAAGAATAGGATACTGCTTGTTATAATGGTGCAGCTCTTCATATGCAGCAAAGATTGTGGGCAGGGGGAAACGTTTGGGGCCTTGAAGAATGTGTGGACCCTGGGCTGTTTGCCCAGTTTGCCACCCCCTTTTCGCAAACGCTGGCCATGGTTATATGCTTGTCTGCCCTTGTAAGGGGTCGGTTTCAGGTTAAGAAATACTTCTAGAAATCATCATATTAAAGAAATTGTAAACCTTCGAAAAAAAAAATCCAAAAAACAAACAAACCTGCAAGACAAGGCATAATGAGCTAGTATGCATCGCATACTAGTTTATTATGAAACACTTACAATGCCCTCCAGTGCCGCCCGCACTCCACTCCCATAGCTGACATCTTTCCCAAAGTTACTTCTGGGTTTGCGGCCTTCCGGCGCTGTGATTGGCCAGAGCCACGATGGCGTCACTCCTGCGCATGCGCCGGTGGAGGAGCCCCTGGACGACGTAGGTCTGAGCGATTCGCTGACGTCACCATTAGCCTTGTGTCCCGGAAAGATGGGTTTGTTTGGTTGTACGCCGGCTGACACACCAACCTTTAGGTTTACAATTTTACCTTGTAAGTGCAGTATTTTTTACTTCAATAAATATTTAAAAGATTTTACACCATGTGGAGCCTTTTATCTTTTGGGTGTACCGTTTATCCAATCCAATAAGTGACGCCACAAGCACAGGGGAGCCGTATAACCAGGAGAAAGGACCGGGCTGGGTTTAAGCCAAAGGCGTTGAATGATCCTTTGTAATGAGGGATCGTCTGGAGCAGGTAAGCTGCTACTTATACTGTTGGTGGCGGCACTGTTGCACGAGGTGGTGGATGGTGGAATCTATTAGCAACATTCAAGATTCACAATTTAACTACTGGTGGATTGATTTATGGACTTTTGTTTATAAAATTGTCTGTTTTTATGTGATTAATTAGCGCAATTCTATTTGATATAATATTGTTGAACTCTAATTATGTCATACTGGAGAATTGCTGATTGATTTTTTTATTTTATTAAAATGTTTTAAATAGCGCAGTTTTTCCTCTTTCTTTCCATAAGTATGGTGGAGGCAGTTTTGTTCCTACAAGAATTATTTTAAAATTGAGTGTCTTGAGTTGATTTTGTAATCCTCTCAGACACAGTTTAATTGTCTTCACTTACAAATGGAACAACATGTAATGTTTCCTTGGGCTCACACGAGTTAATGGGATTTAGTTCTACATACTAATGAAGATAATTATAGTCCTATGAATACAGAAAAAGCTGACAACAAACTGGGGGAAGAAACTAAACAACATTAGTTCTGTAACGTTGAATGTGGGTCTTGTCGCCTCGCAATTTCCTGGACTGGGATACAAATTTGGGAAGAATCCTCATCCATTTGCTGAGAATGCTCTGAGAAATCCCATTACGAGTTATGTATTACAATATCTGGACTTCCAATTAACTTATATTTAATTGACCTACATGCTTCTGATTACAAAACTCTGAGTTCATTTAAGTCTTCCGTTGGTGTCCCAGTGATACAGTTACATATGGGTCTGACCTTTTAAGTGTTTGTTTACAATGTGACCATCAATTATAAAAGGCCAGATTAGACAATTGGCCAATGAACATGAAGCTGCAGACATAATTATGCTATGCATGGTTAAAATATCTTTCTGTGATCTCCAGAATGTCCTGGTTCCTAGCTTGCCAGCTTGTGGATTTTAGTACCAAAATCATTTTAGAAACTAAAAGGCCCTAAGGCTGCAGGGACAGAGGCCTTAGTGCCAACCATTTGATTGATTGACAGCAATCTGAGTGATGGTTGCACCTGATTTCCTCTCAGTCTGTTGACTACAGCATTGTACCTAACAGGTATCTCCAAGAAAACGTGGTCTTTCTGGACAATTCATCCTTCTCTCCTGGCCTACTACTGCAACCCGGGGAACAATAAAACCTGTGTGATGTCACACCAGTGATCCCTCTCACTGGTGACAACTTGCCTACGACAGATTGCTATCAGACCATTTACCTTTCTGCTATGAGGTTACTCTCTAGCTGGACCAGCGAGATGTCTTTCCATTGCCCCTCTTAACCCTACCCCTGTATTTTATTGTATTGTAACTGTAAGTGCGTTGCAGAAACTGTTGGCACTATATAAATCCTGTATAATATGGCCTCTTTTTCATTAGGAACGCAGTCCCGGCACCTCAAGATAGACATGATTCTGCATTTCCCGGGTTTCGGGCGTGAGCGTGCGCTGGCGGCGGGTCGCTCCCGCTGTGTAAAATCACACCAATGTTTGCCGGAACTTGCGCCAATCATCCGGTACTCTGGCAGAATGACAGGCTGCCTATGTAAACAAGGCAGACTGTCATTCCACGAGTACACAAGACATGGATCCTGTGTTCCTGTGAAGCAGGGACACTGATCCATGTCTTCAAGAAGTCAACGCACCTCCCTCACAGTTAGAAAGCACTCCCTAGACACACATTTAACTCTTTGATCGCCACTGATGTTATTAACCCCTTTCCTGCCAGTGTCATTAGTACAGTGACAGGGCATACTTTTAGCACTGACTGATCACTGTAATAATGTCACTGGTCCTCAAAAAGTGTCAAACGTGTCCGATTTGTCTGCTGTAATATCGCAGTCCCACTATAAGTCTCTGATCGCCACCATTACTAGTAAAAAAATTAAATAAATAAAAATATCCCATAGTTTGTAGACGCTGTAACTTTTGTGCAGTCCAATCAATATACGCTTATTGGGATTTTTTTTTACCAAAAATATGTAGCAGAATACATATTGGCCTAAATTTATGAAGAAATTCGATTTTTTTTTTTTTTTTTTTTTATTGGATATGTTTATATAGCAGAAAGTAAACAATATTGTTTTTTTTTTTTCAAAATTGTCAGTCTTTTTATGTTTTTAGTGCAAAAAATAAAAACCGCAGAGGTGATCAAATACCACCAAAATAAAAATAAGTGAGAAAAAAAGGACATCAATTTTATTTTGGTACAGCGTCACACGACCGCGCAATTGTCAGTCAAAGCAACGCAGTGCCGTATCACAAAAAATGGTGGGGGGGGGGTAAAACTTCTGGAGGTCAAGTGGTTAATTGATTGCCTAAAAAAATGTTTGGGTGCAGCACAAATGGTTAAATTGCCTGTATTAGTCTGATCAAGAAAATTCCAACCCATCCAATTGTTCCTAATTTTTATTTGTTCACAGAAAATTGGTTGCAAGGGATAAAAAAATGTATGAAGCAATCCATTACATCCAGTGTAAACTTCCGCCAGAGTTCTCTAAATGCAACCCAGACACAGTATAATAAGTATATGTATCGGTTCACTGACCTGTTTACCTGCTCCACACAATGGATACAAATGCTGCTTTTGTCTACTTACTTTCTACTTGGATGTTCATTTCTTCCTGCGGTCACTGAGCTTGTCGGTCTGCCAGTGTCATTGGCCTTACTGGTATTGCGGTTCTCTTTGAAGTTGTCTCGTATCATTCCTCTTAGGAAATTTAGTATGACTATGGAGACAAGAATCTGTATTGTTCAGTGGTTGGATTTTCTTTAGGAGTAATGCAACTTTCTACGCTACAGTGTTCACAAGTAGAATGGACTTCTCAATCAGGGGGGATTCAGAACTCAGCCAACAACAAGTGCAGAATGTGGGATTATGGGTTGGCTTTCATAGGTTTGGACACCCACTAACTTTTTTAAGTCTTTGAAATCTTGGCAGGGGTATCTCCTCCCAAGATCCTGGTTACTCATCTACTGTGACATTCATTGGTTCTCTTTATACAAAGCACTATTGCAGCCCTTGTCTCTCACCATCTGCTGAACTTTGTAGAAAGATACAGGGATTGGACAGAAATATGGAAACACCAGGTAAAAGAGCAAAAGTGTTACCCAATATGGCGTTGGACCACCTTTGGCATCCTCGAGGGCCTTAATTCTCCTGGGAATAAGTCTTGGATGGTGAATAATGGAATCTGATACCACTCTTCAGGCAAAAATTGTTTCAGTTCTCGCAGAGAAGCCAATGATATTGAGGTCCGGCACTGCAACGCCCAGGAAGGTGTGAGACTTCATCTACATGCTGGTCAAACCACGATTTGATTCATTGTTCACTGTGTGAATCTGAGCATTTTTGCAAATAGCGTTTGGTAAATAGCAATGTCTTCTGGAAACAATGTCTGCACCGTGGGGTGCACATCGTTGACCAAAATTTAGACCCTGGCATTGACTCTACCTTTCAAGGTGATGATGGGGCCTGCAGAATACCAAGATATGGCTGCCCAAACCATGATTGCACCGCCACCATGTTTTACTATTGGCACGCTACAGTCCTGGTCGTAAGCTTGGGACGGGGTTTGCCACACGTAAACATGTCCAGGGGTTGGAAACAGTGTTAAGCTCGATAGATTGGATCATATTGGAGTCTTCCATTGATTGATAATCCATGATTTATGGGTGTTGCACCGCTCTCTTCGCTTCTGAGCATTAATACCGGTCACTAGTGGTTTGGCAATTGCATCTCGCCCATTAATTATCTGCTTATGGAGTTCCCTCCGCATGGTTTTTGTGGACACAGGTTCACAGTGGAAGCAAAAGAATGAGAGGAAGTTCTGGGGGTCCTCTAGGATAGATCATTTAGGGTCAGCTGACCCCCCCCAGAACATTCCAGAAATTTCCAGGACCCCTACCTAAGCAGGGTTTTCTCCAGTTGCCAGAGTAATATTTAAAGAGCGCCCCGCTGATTATGGCTGATTTTTAATTTTTTTTACAGTTTTAAAGTATTTATTGATTGAGTTATGGTGAATTGTTAATTGTTTATATTTGTAAAAATCAATAAACAAGGCCACACGGCCCTTATTAATCTAGTTTGGTGTGTCTGGTGTTCTTTGTATGTTTAGAGTTTATGCCGCCTACTGTCCCATGTTACATCACTTCCGCTTTCAACGCGAAACATGTTGTCACTTTCACACCTGCAAATAGTTACATAGTTACATAGTTAGTTAGGTTGAAAAAAGACACAAGTCCATCCAGTTCAACCACAAATTAAACAAAAAAAAAAAATATATATACATATATATATATATATATATATATATATATATCATACAATCCCATATACCCCATTCTATACCCACAGTTGATCCAGAGGAAGGCAAAAAAAACCCCAGCAGAGCATTCTCCAATTTGCTAAAGCAGGGGAAAAAAATTCCTTCCTGATCCCCCGAGAGGCAATCGGATTTTCCCTGGATCAACTTTACCTATAAATGTCAGTACCCAGTTATATTATGTACATTTAGGAAGGTATCCAGGCCTTTCTTAAAGCAATCTACTGAGCTGGCTAGAACCACATCTGCAGGGAGTCTATTCCACATTTTCACAGCTCTTACTGTGAAGAAACCTTTCCTTATTTGGAGATGAAATCTCTTCTCCTCTAGACGTAAAGAGTGCCCCCTTGTCCTCTTTGTTGACCGTAAAGTGAATAACTCAACACCAAGTTCACTATATGGACCCCTTATATATTTATACATGTTGATCATATCCCCCCTTAATCTCCTCTTATCAAGGGTGAATAAATTCAGTTCCTCTAATCTTTCCTCATAGCTGAGCTCCTCCATGCCTCTTATCAGTTTGGTTGCCCTTCTCTGCACTTTCTCCAGTTCCCCAATATCCTTTTTGAGAACTGGTGCCCAAAACTGAACTGCATATTCCAGATGAGGTCTTACTAATGATTTGAACAGGGGCAAAATGATATCTCTCTCTCTGGAGTCCATACCTCTCTTAATACAAGAAAGGACTTTGCTCGCTTTGGAAACCGCAGCTTGGCATTGCATGCTATTATTGAGTTTATGATCTACCAAAACCCCCAGATCCTTCTCCACTACGGATTCCCCCAGTTGTACTCCCCCTAGCATGTATGATGCATGCATATTCTTAGCCCCCAAGTGCATAACTTTACATTTATCAACATTAAACCTCATCTGCCACATAGTCGCCCAATTTGACAGAGCATTGAGGTCAGCTTGTAAATTGGAGACCTCCTGTAAGGACGTTATTCCACTGCATAGCTTGGTGTCATCTGCAAAGACAGAAATGTTACTTTTGATCCCAGACCCAATATCATTTATAAAGATATTAAAAAGTAAGGGTCCCAGCACTGAACCTTGGGGTACACCACTGATAACCTTAGCCCATTCAGAGTAAGAATCATTAACCACGACTCTCTGAATTCTGTCTTTTAGCCAGTTTTCTATCCATTTACAAACCGATATTTCCAAACCTGTAGACCTTACCTTACACATGAGCCTTGTGTGGGGAACTGTATCGAACGCTTTTGCAAAATCCAAGTATACCACGTCCACAGCCACGCCTCTGTCCAAGGTTTTACTTACCGCCTCATAAAAAGAAATGAGGTTTGTCTGACAACTTCTGTCTTTCATGAACCCATGCTGTCTGTTGCTTAAAATATTTTTTTCCTGCAGAACTCGTCTATGTGGTCTTTTAACCACTTGCCGACCGCCCCATGTAGATATACGTCGGCAGAATGGCACGTACAGGCAGAACCACGTACCTGTACGTGCCATTCTTTAGGCGGTTGGGGGGTCCGATCGGACCCCCCTCCGCCGGCGGGGACGGTCGGCATCGCTTCAGGAGCGATCCGGGACGAGGGGACGGCCAGTGGTTTCTGGCCACCCCCTCGCGATCGCTCCTGGCCAATGAGAAACTTCCCCTTCCTGTCTATTGTATAGACAGGAAGGCGGAAGTGATGTCACGCTCGGTGCGCCGGTCTATGTGACCGGAGACGCCGAGCGGCGAACATGTTAAGGTTAGTGCACAACACTACACTGACACCAGTACAGTTAGGCACACAAAACACCCCCCTGTCACCCCCTGATCACCCCCCAGATCACCCCCTCCCCCCCCAGTCACAGTGTCACTAATTGCAGTGATCATTTATTTACTGATCACTGCATTTAGTGTCAGTGTGACTGTAATAACTGTCAGGGCAGTTAGTTTTAGGTCCTAGGTAGCCCCCTACCCCCCCCTAATAAAGGTTTAACCCCCTGATTGCCCCTAGTTAACCCCTTCACCCCCTTTTGCCAGTGTCACTAAGCGATCGTTTTTCTGATCGCTGCATTGTGTCGCTAGGTAACCATTTTTTTTTTTATTTTAACCGCCATGTTTTATATAGGTTCATAAATAGTTTTATAGGTCAGGTACCCCCATATTACAACCTAAATAAAGGTTTTAACCCCCTGATTGCCCCTAGAGTTAACCCTTTCACCAGTAATCACCGTATAACTGTCACTGGTGACGCTGGTTAGCCAGTTAGTTATTTCGTTATTTAGGTTCCCCGTCAGGTTTTTATATAGCGTCAGGTACCCCCATATATTACCTAATAAAGGTTTAACCCCCTGATTGCCCCTAGTTAACCCTTTCACCCCCTTTTGCCAGTGTCACTAAGCGATCGTTTTTCTGATCGCTGCATTAGTGTCGCTAGGTAACCAGTTTTTTTTTAGGTTAACCGCCATGTTTATATAGGTTCATAAATAGGTTTATAGGTCAGGTACCCCCATATTACAACCTAAATAAAGGTTTTAACCCCCTGATTGCCCCTAGAGTTAACCCTTTCACCAGTGATCACCGTATAAAATGTCACTGGTGACGCTGGTTAGCCAGTTAGTTATTTCGTTATTTAGGTTCCCCGTCAGGTTTTTATATAGCGTCAGGTACCCCCATATATTACCTAATAAAGGTTTAACCCCCTGATTGCCCCTAGTTAACCCTTTCACCCCCTTTTGCCAGTGTCACTAAGCGATCGTTTTTCTGATCCCTGCATTAGTGTCGCTAGGTAACCAGTTTTTTTTTTGTATTACTGTTACGGGTGACGCTGGTTAGTTAGCTTGTTTTTTATACTGTCAGGGCACCCGCCATTTATTACCCAATAACGGTTTAACCCCCTGATCGCCCGGCGGGTGATATCAATTAGGTTTTAGGGTCAAATAAGGTCTGCGTCGCCCCAGGTTAGTGCCAGTACCGCAAACACCCACGCGCAAAGCATACACCTCCCTTAGTGGTATAGTATCTGAACAGATCAATATCTGATCTGATCAGATCTATACTAGCGTCCCAGCAGTTTAGGGTTCCAAAAAAACGCATTGTTAGCGGGATCAGCCCAGATACCTGCTAGCACCTGCGTTTTCCCCCTCCGCCCAGCCCAGCCCACCCAAGTGCAGTATCGATCGATCACTGTCACTTACAAAACACTAAGCACACATAACTGCAGTGTTCGCAGAGTCAGGCCTGATCCCTGCGATCGCTAACATTTTTTTTGTGGTAGCGTTTTGATTCAGTCGCTAACAGTCAGGAGCTTTTTTACCTGTGAATCTCAAAAAAATAAAAAAAACAAAAATAGTTGTCGTTTTATTGTTCTCTCTCTCTCTCTATTGTTGCTCTTTTTTTACTCCATTCTATTCTGCAATGTTTTATTATGTTTTATCATGTTTTATCATGCTTGCTTTTCAGGTATGTAATTTTGTTTACTGTGTTTTAGTGTTAAGCATTTTTTTGTTTTCAGGTGCGCCATTCAGTTGCAGCGCGGATTTATTTATCTTGACAGCAACAGCGTTTGCTCCCACGATACATAAAGCCGCGACTCCAACGCTGTAGGAGGTGATTTCACCACCACAGTTAAAAAAAAGAGCATATATGCCGAAGCATGGGGGCAGCAGGGGGCGGGGAGGAGCGATTGGCTCCTAATGCCACGTACATACGGTCGAAATTCCGACCGTGTGTACACGGCATAACTTTTGCGGGAGGATGCCCCCATGCATCGGCATATATAAATGGTGCATGTATGCCCATCATTAGAAGTGGGTGGATGAAGGGAGGTATTCTAATGGTGGGCATACCCACCAATCAATCTCTTTTTTTCGTTCAGCCAAGAGGCTGCATGAAAAAAAAAAAGATTACAATATATGTCCAGTATGTTGCTGGACTTTGAATGGTTATACCAGAATGATGCCTGCAGGTTTAGGTATCATCTTGGTATCATTCTTTTCAGCCAGTGATCGGCTTTCATGTAAAAGCAATTCTAGCGGGTAATTAGCCTCTAGACTGCTTTTACAAGCAGTAGGAGGGAATGTCCCCCCTCCCGGATATAAACCGCGCCATTGGGAAATTGGGAAAGCATTTTATCACACCAATCTTGGTGTGGTCAGATGCTTTGAGGGCAGAGGAAAGATCTAGGGTCTAATAGACCCCAATTTTTTCAAAAAAAGAGTACCTGTCACTGCCTATTGCTATCATAGGGGATATTTACATTCCCTGAGATAACAATAAAAATCATAACAAAGAAAAAAAATGGAAGGAACAGTTTAAAAATAGAATAAAAAAGCTAAATAAATAAATAAAAAAAAAAAAACTAAAAAAAAAAAAAAAAAAGCACCCCTGCCCCCCCTTCTCTTGCGCAAAGGCGTACACAAGCGTTGGTCTGGCGTCATATGTAAACAGCAATTGCAGCATGCATGTGAGGTATCACCGCGAAGGTCAGATCGAGGGCAGTAATTTTAGCAGTAGACCTCCTCCGTGAATCTAATGTGGTATCATGTAAAGGCTTTTAAAGGCTTTTAAAAATGTATGTAGTTTGTCGCCACTGCGTGTTTGTGCGCAATTTTAAAGCATGTCGTGTTTGGTATCCATGTACTCGGCCTAAGATCATATTTTTTATTTCATCAAAAATTTGAGCAATATAGTGTGTTTTAGTGCATTAAAATAAAAAAAAAGTGTATTTTTTCCACAAAAAATGCGTTTGAAAAATCGCTGCGCAAATACTGTGTGGAAAAAAAAAAATGCAACACCCACCATTTTAATCTGTAGGGCCTTTGCTTTAACAATATATATAGTGTTTGGGGGTTCAACGTAATTTTCTTGCAAAAAAAAAAATATGTTTTCATGTAAACAAAAAGTGTCAGAAAGGGCTTTGTCTTCAAGTGGTTAGAAGAGTGGGTGACGTGTGACATAGGCTTCTAAATGTTGTGCATAAAATGCCAGGACAGTTCAAACCCCCCCCAAATGACCCCATTTTGGAAAGTAGACACCCCAAGCTATTTGCTGAGAGCAATGTTGAGCCCATTAAATATTTTTTTTTTTTGTCCCAAGAGATTGAATAATGAAAAAAAAAAAAAATATATATATATTTTTTTTACAAAAAGTTGTCACTAAATGATATATTGCTCAAACATGTCATGGGCATATGTGGAAATACACCCCAAAATACATTCTGTTGCTTCTCCTGAGTACGGGGATACCACATGTGTGGGACTTTTTGGGAGCCTAGCTGCGTACGGAACCCCAAAAACCAAGCACCGCCTTCAGGCTTTCTAAGGGAGTAATTTTTTTATTTCACTTCTCACTGCCAATCACAGTTTCGGAGGCCATGGAATGCCCAGATGGCATAAAACCCCCCAAAATGACCCCATTTTGGAAAGTAGACACCCCAAGCTATTTGCTGAGAGGTATTGTGAGTATTTTGCAGATGTCGCTTTTTGTCACAAAGTTTTGAAAATTGAAAAAAAAAAAAAAAAAATTTTTTTTCTTTACTTTCTTCATTTTCAAAAACAAATGAGAGCTGTAAAATACTCACCATGCCTCTCAACAAATAGCTTGGGGTGTCTACTTTCCAAAATGGGGTCATTTGGGGGGGTTTTGTGCTATTTTGGCATTTTATGGCCTTCGAAACTGTGATAGGTAGTGAGGAGTGAAATCAAAAATTTGCACCCTTAGAAATCCTGAAGGCGGTGCTTGGGTTTCGGGGCCCCGTACGCGGCTAGGCTCCCAAAAAGTCCCACACATGTGGTATCCCCATACTCAGGAGAAGCAGCAAAATGTATTTTGGGGTGCAATTCCACATATAACTATGGCATGTGTGAGCAATATATCATTTAGTGACAACTTTTTGAAGAAAAAAAAAATTATTTTTTTTTTTTTGTCTTTATTCAATCACTTGGGACTAAAAAAAAAAATATTCAATGGGCTCAACATGCCTCTCAGCAAATAGCTTGGGGTGTCTACTTTCCAAAATGGGGTCATTTGGGGGGGTTTTGTACTTCTCTGCCATTTTAGCACCTCAAGAAATGAAATAGGCAGTCATAAATTAAAAGCGGTGTAAATTCCAGAAAATGTACTCTAGTTTGTAGACGCTATAACTTTTGCGCAAACCAATAAATATACGCTTATTGGCATTTTTTTTACTAAAGACATGTGGCTGAATACATTTTGGCCCAAATGTTTGACTAAAATTGAGTTTATTAGATTTTTTTTATAACAAAAAGTAGAAAATCTCTTTTTTTTTCAAAATTTTCGCTCTTTTTCCGTTTATATCGCAAAAAATAAAAATCACAGAGGCAATCAAATACCATCAAAAGAAAGCTCTATTTGTGGGAAGAAAAGGACGCAAATTTCGTTTCGTTACAAAATTGCATGACCGCGCAATTACCAGTTAAAGTAGTGCAGTGCGAAATTGAAAAAAGACCTCTGGTCCTTAAGCTGACAATTGGTCCGGGGCTGAAGTGGTTAATAATCTCTCCAGTATCTTCCCAACTATAGAAGTTAAACTAACAGGTCTATAGTTACTTGGTAAAGACTTTGTTCCCTTTTTAAATATAGGCACCACGTTCGCCCTGCGCCAATCCAGTGGTACTATTCCTGTCATTAATGATTCCCTAAAAATTAGATACAATGGCTTTGAAATTACAAAGCTCAATTCTTTTAGGATCCGTGGGTGGATGCCATCAGGTCCAGGTGCTTTATCCACCTTTATTCTGTCTAAATATTTCTGGACCATATCACTTTTGAGCCATTGTGGATTTAGGGCTGTGTCACTACCACCCCCATTGTGGACATGAGCTCCCCCATGCTCCTTTGTATACACAGAGCTGAAGAAAGTATTTAATAAATTAGCCTTCTCTTTGTCCCAGTCACCCACTCTAGATTATTTTTTTTTTTTTTATAAATTCTTTATTTGTGAGATAATCAGTTAACATACAAATACAATCTTTAAAACAAAGGACATCAACCATCTGTTAACTTCAACATTTTTATCCCTCGACTTGAGAGTTGTTAGATAGTTATGAACCACTGGAACTTGGGTCGAGTGTTCCTCGATATCCATCTGAATGAGGGGGAGGGCAGGTAACCCCCCGCCCCCTCCGCTGTGGTGTTCTAAAGCATTGGTTAGTTCTGTTCACATTTTTTAATCAGAAGTCTACCCATGAGTCGACTTACTTTTCTTTATAAGAGAAGAGGGGAAAGAAAGAAGAGTGGGGGGAAGGTACAGGAACAGGGGAAGGCCGGGTGATAAGAGGAAAGGGATCAACAAATAGGGGGTGGACAGGGGGGGGGGGGGGGAGGGAAGGGGGGATAGTCCGTCCTCCAGCTCCCCCCAGCTCGGTCGTCTTGCTGAGTCCGGGGTTCAACATACCCCAACACTCTAGATTATTTTGTAAAGGGCCTACATGCTCAGACTTGACCTTTTTACTATTAATATATTTGAAGAATTTTTTGGGGTTTGTCCTACTATCTTTTGCAATCTGTCTTTCGTTTTGAATTTTTGCATCCTTGATTTCCTTTTTACATATTCTGTTATGTTCTTTGTAACATTTAAATGACACTAGTGATCCTTCATTTTTATATTTTTTAAAAGCTCTTTTCTTATAGTTTATAGCTTTTTTAACTTTGGCCGTGAGCCACATAGGTTTTATTTTTAGCCTTTTAAATTTATTGCCCATGGGAATATACTTTGCAGTGAGTTCACAAACAGTCTTTTTGAAGAATCCCCATTTCTGTTCTGTGCCCATTGTTGCCAATATTCTCTCCCAGTCTAAGTTCTGGAGAGCAGCCCTCATCCTTGGAAAATTTGCCCTCTTGAAATTAAGTGTTTTTATCTTTCCTGTATGTGATTTTTGCTTACAGCTAACATCAAATGAAATAAAGTAGTGTTTCCATATTTTTGTCCAAGCCCTGTATATTTCTGTTACTCCTTGGTATTATGGAAATGGCATGAGAGCATCCAGAGATGAGCCATGGTCTCGGAGGCTTCTCACAAATGGACAGGTGACTGGTCAACCTAGGCTGTTGTCCAATGTTTCTTGAATTGCAGCTTGAGGTCACCAGTCTAATCTCTGTTGGTGCTTTATTTTTGCGTGTCTTGCCAAAAATAAATAAATAAATATGGAAAAATAAATGTGTGTGGTTGGTTCATTGAACTAATAACGTTAACTGTACAGCTTTGCATAATAGTTGACCTAGTTGTTGCAATAATCTTACATAATTAATTTGCTTTCATCTTCGAAGTGAGATAGATATCCTCCATGTACCCTGTATGGATTATCCTATTAATATTAACATACAGGCCCTTTCCTCACTACAAAGATAAATGGCATGTCGGCGTAAGCATATGTCTCTGATTTAATATAATCTTTGGATACCTTAGATTAATCTCTCTGTGACTCCCATGAAACCTTCGTGTGAGTCTCTTCTGTCTACATGCTGAACCAGTCATCACTTAAAGCAGAGGTGACAAATTTGCTTTGAATCTGAGGAGCCAGCTAAAAAAGTTGGGAACTGTTTTTTTTAACTAACAAAGCTTTATCTAGCGTAATGAAGGAGGTCTGGTGCTATCATTTTCAGGCGCAGGCCCCCCTGGCGTGTGCTGTTACGTTCGTGGGGGTGCCTCAATTTTTTGAGGGATTTTATGTGCTTGGGTGCAACTTTAATGCTTTACAATTAAAAAAATACATATTTTTTTTAATCACAGGGAAGGGTCTAAAAGACTCTGCATGTACCTGGATATGACGTCATACACAGCACTTGCCAGCAAGCAACAAGAAGGGGAGAAAAACAGACATGTGTCTGCTCTCCTCCCTCCCCTCTACCCAGCCACACCCGCTATGCTGGTCCTGGGCCTGCAAATGGGCAAGCGGAGCCCAGAATACATAGCAGGGGGGCGCACACGTGTGTGGAAGCATTTGGGCGCAAGTGCAGCCACTCAAATGCTTCCATCCGCCAAGTAAACCTTGCTGCTTGCCCACAGCAGGGCTAATATTAAAAAAATTCTACCTGCCCAGCGCCCAAAACTACATGTCCCGGGGAGTCGGGCGATAGGAATTATGCATCCCTGCACCTGGTGCCAACAGTGAATGGGCTGAAAAAAGCACAGGCACCATGATGCAATTTCTAACCGCCATGGCGACCTGGCACCTGGGATTTGTCAAGCCCTGACTTAAAGAGAAGTAATCAGGCAGCTGATATTTGTCAAAGCATGAGATTTCAATCTCTGGGGACTGGCACTGTACCACTCCTGATTGGGCATCACTGTGTACAGTGCAGTGCATGTGTGTTCTGGCCCAGACCCTAACATTATGTGAGAGCCTAAGCTGTGACAGCAAACACTATCCTACACTTTAAAGAGGAACTCCAAGCCAGTTCATACCCTCCATTTAGTTTATACGTTTTCACCTATTTTAGCTGTATATTTATTTGTAATGAGCTTAAAGAGGAACTGAACTCAGCAAGTTGTGCCCAAAAAAAGACAAAATGCAATGGATTGATTTTTTTTGTTTACTGACATGCCAAGTCTTTTCTGCACTGTATCTCTGTGTAGAGGCGGCCATCTTGGTAGAGGCAGGGCTTTGCTTCCTCATGTCAGAGCCTCAAGAAAGGAGAACAGTGAGCAGCACAGTACAGATATCACCAAACCCCTCTGCAAATTTCTTGAGACTAGAGGCAGCAGTGCCTTAGATCTCATACTGAGGATATACAGCTTTAAGATTGTAGGCAGAAGAGTGCTTACCTGGAAGTGCACTTCTAATGTTATCTATAAGATTACAAATCTTTTTAGCTCAGGTCTGCTTTAAGTAAATGATCACACAACGCAAACTGTGGGTATGCATTAATGTCACTATACCCTTTTAGCTCCTGCTCACATTTTCTTTGCAGCCATCCGGAGCAAACAAAATACCCTGTATGTCCTGGTATGGAGCATGTCACTGATGTCCCTTCTTTGCATGGGAAAGCTCTGATGCTATGTGATTGGCTCAGTGCTGTAACATCAGGGCGGGAAGTGTCCTCAGCCCTGTATAAGCTTCAGCTAGGGTGACTTACCTTACACAGAGCTTTTTTTCACCCGCAGGTATCTCCCTGTGCACCTGAGTGCCTAATTCCTATGTTTAGAATAAACTTAGATTGTAATGCACAGCCTGATGCCTAGTTCAGGAACTACAGCTGGAAAGTGTTTCTTCTGGGTCTCATGGCCCCCATCTTTTTTTTTCTACAAAAGGAGACCTGCCCTGTTGGTATAAGTGAATGAAGCCCCTCTCAATAGTTTTCTGGATGCAACATTTTATAGCTAGGGTCTCAAGTTCAGACAAAGGAAAGACATGCTTTCATGGAGGAAGGTACCTGGCAGGTTGATAGGGCAGTCGTATGAGTGGTGGAAATTCTGAGACAGCCTTTTCAGAAAAGACATCACAGAAATCTGCGTAACAAGGCAAGAGGGCAAAACAGAATGGTTGGCTGGGAACCTAAGGTGACTCATTCAACTTTGAAGGCATGTGGGAGACCAGGTTGTGATTTTGCCCATGGACCAGTTAATATGTGGATTGTGTAGCCTTAATCAGGGGTAGGCAAAGGTGAGAGGATATGCAGGGAATGCTATCAGATAGGAGCTCATAGATTCTCGATGAAGTGACCCAATGGTCATAGTGAGAGGTACAATGGGTTACCAGGCCCAAGAACAGAGTGGAATTATCCATAGTGATAATGAAAAAGAGACTCTTCAGGGTAGCAATAGGAATATGGAGGTGCTTTGTAAGACCTTTATCGATAAAGTTACTGGGCAGGAGTGAATAATTAGTTCAGGTTTGGGCCTAATACTGGGTTGCCTAACGTAGCTGACCCGAGCTTCTCTAGACTTCAACATTTCCTGCTTGTTGTGGTATCTAGCCCTAGCCGCCACAGTATATGCAGAGTCCTTCCTCTGGCTTTCTTTTCCAGGGATGTATTTGGTTGCTCTCAGGTTTTAGAATACGATTTAGTTCCTGGCTAGATGGCACTGAGACTAAACAATTGTGACAAGGAAGGCTACCCACAGCTCTACAACCTACAAAACATAGGTCAGAAGCTCTTCTACTGAATTTGTCTGGTCTCGGTGGTAATAAGTACCATCTAAGCAGCAATTTATAATTAGCCTTGTTAAATGAGTTGGGTTCAGCAATTCATGTTCTGTTGTGTTCCAGATCTGGGTCCATTGATGCTGCTCAAGTGAATTACCTAAATCTTTTTTTTTTATTGAGAAACATACGGTGTGTTGGGAGTGACCCTCTTGGAGAGAGCCATAGATCAAGGAAACTATTCCCTTAAATAAGAGATTGTGAAGCCAAATTTATTCGAAGGGGGTGATAGTTAAGGGGTGGGGGTTCAAATTTTAAATTAGATTGGGGGTCCAAATATTAGATTGTACCTAATTTCAGACCTGAAGGTAATGGAACATCTCAACATCTCTGTTGGAGGGAGGGGGGGGGGCATAGTGAGTGGACCACAGTGAAGGGAAACTGAGCCATATGTTGTCATAAAGAGATCCACCATAAATATCTGTGTGAGCCCTTGTATCCTGGGAGGAACGAGAGGTTGTTAATGAGGATCACAAGACACATGGGGGGGGGGGGGGGTGTATTTTCCTTAAATATTTAAAGTGGTTGTAAAAGTATTTTATTTTTACCTTAATGCATTCTCTGCGTTAAGATAAAAAACCTTATAGGTGCAGCGCCGCTCCTGCCCCCCTAAATACCTACCTGAGCCTGATCTCGATCTAGTGCTGTGCCCAAGAGCACCTCTCCTCTCTGTCCCTCCTCACTGGACTCAGTGAAAGCAGCAAGGAGCAGTGCTGAGCCACACTGTGTGTGTCAGTAGACACACATAGTGCGGCTCGGGTGCAAGCCCACACGAGTGCACCCCTAGCAAGTGGCTTGCTAGGTTGGTACTCTGCAGGGGGGGAGGAGCCAGGAGAGCCATCGGGGGACCCCAGTAGGGAAGGATCAGGGCTTCTTTGTGCAAAACCTTTGCATAGATCAGGTAAGTGTGACATGTTTGTTATTTAAAGAAAAAAAGTGATTATAGGAAGGTCTGCTCAGGTACAATTGTGAAAGTTTTGAACCCAGCATCACTGAGTATAGGCACAAATGCTGAATTAAAAAGACAAATGAACGAGATAAGAGATAAATCACTTATACTTTTTAGGCCTAACATGGCTGCAGGCATCACATCGGTATCGTTTTTTAGAGATTACTATTGCAAGCAGTGGGAGGGGTAGTCCCACTCCCGCCGCCTTCTTTTGCTCTTTCTGGCTCTCCTGTCCCCCCCGGGAGACCCGAGCAACCAGCTGGTGCGTCCTCTGGATGGTCGGACAGCCAAGCAAAGCCAGGATTGGCTGTTCATTATAGTAAACCGGAAGCAATGACATGACATCACTTCCGGTTTACTCAGAAACCATTGGCACTATTTTTTGTACATCAAAAGCATTCAGAAACACAGATCTTGGTGTTTTGAATGCTTTTAAGTGCAGAGGAGGGATTTGGGGTTTTATAGACCATAAAAATGACCTGTCACATGCCTATTGCTGTCACAAGGATGTTTACATTCCTTGTGACAGCAATAAAATAGATTAAAAGAAAAAAAAATGAAAGCAACAGTGTCAAAATAAAAAATAAATGAATAATGAAAAAAAAAATGAAGTGCCCCTGTCCTCCTGTGCTCACGCGCAAAAATGAACGCATGCAATCAAACAGCGATCGTCCCACACATGTGAGGTATCATGGGCATTAATTCTAGCACCAGGCCTGTAAATCTAAAGTAAATGGCTTTTAAAACATCACCTTGCACAGGCGTGCACAATTTTAAAACAGGTCATGTTTAGTGTCTATTTATTTGGCGTAACTTTATCTTTTACAAAAAATTGGGTTATTTATTGTGTTTTTTTGCATTCAAAATTTAGTTTTAAAAACCGCTGCGCAAATACCATGTGACATAAAAAATTGCAAACCCACACATTTATTCTCTAGGGCCTCTGATTTTAAAAAAAATATATAATGTTTGTGGGTTCTAAGTAATTACATGTTACATGTGAACAAAAAGTGCCAGAAAAATAGTTAAAGGCATAGTCCACCACAGTCCACTATATTTAGGGTGTAACATGAAACCTTATCGTACATATCATCACTACTTGTGCATCCAGGTGAATTATACCTTGTTTTTTTGAGGAAAAATTGGGTTTTCATTTGGTGGTAAAGGATAATGGATATCAAAGAAAGAAATAGGCCCAAAATAGTAAAAAATATTATTTTTTTTAAATGTAGCTATATATTTCATGCTACTACCATAATCTACAACCAAAGAGCAACCCAAAATAAATTTCTCCTGCTCCTGAAGACTGCAGCGATACCACATATGTGTATGTTTGTTGTTGTTTGTACCCACAGTAAACCCCAGAAACAATAGTGCACATTTTGCTTTTTTTTTTCATCCTCCCTAAAACACACTGACACTGATACTAATTCTATTTTTAAAAATCGTGTCCAAAAAAATACTGACATTGATCTTTAAACCTGACCTTGACCTTTGGCCCTGACCTTGACCCAAACACTAACCTTGGCACTGACCTAGCTCAAATCTTGAACTAGGTGTTTTTGGAATTTTTTTTTTTTATACATTTTAATTATTATTACTATTTTTCTTTTTTTTTTCTACACATGCTTTTTTTTTTCCTTTCTCTGCAAGGACAGAGAAATATACAATGCATCTCTCTCCTCCATTCACAGAGACAGAAGACACAGGGGCAGGCTTCACAGTGACTGATCAATTTGATAGCCAATCAGAGGCTATCACAGCGATCAGGTGACCCGAAATTGGATGTTCTGGGTCCCGATCATTAGAACGGGGCCTGGGTCTCTCTGTGAGACCTGGTCTCTGTGCTGGGAACACACCTCGCATCGTGCTCCCAGCATTGAGTGCTTGAATTTGGGGGGTGGCTCTGCTGACACATCTGTGCAAAGCTCCCATTAGTCCCTGATTTCGAGGGACTGTCCCTCATTCGAAACAAAGTCCCTCTGTCCCTCTTTCCTCCTCATTTGTCCCTTGTTTTGGTCTGATCTCTATAAATGTATATAAAAAATGCACTACTTATCAATCAAAAATTGTTTTGCAGTGCTAAAACTTTCATCCAATTTTTAAATTGCTGTATGTGTAAATTTCAAAAGCCAATATAAAGGAATAGTAGTGGTTTTAAACCAATATTTTTTTTTGTACAATTCTCCTTTAAGGGGGCGTGGCAGGGGGTGTGTCCTATGTCTACATATATTTGCTAATAGGTGTCCCTCATTCCCGTATCAGCAAGTGGGGAGGTATGATCTGTGTCATCTGTTCACAGGATCCACCACTGCAGGGAGACTCACAAATCACAATGAAACTCAAGTGCGGTGATATCACTGCATTTACTATCCATTGTTCTTTTCCTTCCAATTACAGTAAGTTCATACCTTCACATGGACCTAGGGATGGGGCAGTGATGGGCAGTCGATAAGGGGCACAGGGGCGCCACCCTCCTAATCCATGTGCCCGGCCCCTAATCTACATGCAGGGCGCTGGACTCATGGATTCCAGTGGATTTTTTTTCTTTAGAAGCACATGATTAGAGCCAGAGGCTCTAATTGGCTTCAAAAAAGGGTGGACTTGTGGTGTAGAGCACTGCACCCCAAGCCCACCCAGTTGTGTGACAATAGCGAATTAATATACGATATTGTCTTCCTGATTCTCCTCCCGGCCAATCATGAAGCGGGTCCTGAGACCCAATTGGTCGAGAGGAGAAGCAATCGTGTTGGTTGCCGGGGAGGAGGAGATGCAGGAAATGCCACCGTGAAGCCAAGGAGGAGGAGACGCAGGGTGAAGCAGATGAGAAGGAAGCGCTGCCCGCGACTTAGATGGGGTAAGAGCAGGGTTGGTGGACTGACGATCGAGTGACGGGGGAGGGGAGTGTATGCGACCGATCTACAGGATTGGGTTGGGTGTGGTTTTGCGCCACCCAAAAAAAAAAAAAGGAGCCTGTGCATTGCACCCGTGATGCATTGATTGCACTTGCAATGCTCTGCAGGCTTTATTGCAAAAATGCACATTTTACACGGGTGCATTGGAGTGATTTTTTACATTTTTGCAACAGACTATGCCCTGTACACACGATCCGAAAATCGTCTGACTTTTTTCGCTTACTAGTCGCAAGTAGAAATTGAATAGGTTACTAAAGTCACAAAAATTCTCGTACGAGAGATAAAAAAATCATAAGTGATGTCATGTGTTGTAGTGTACTGACTAAATGAAAATCATACTATCTGGTATCGTATGAGGAAGATTATCGTGCATGCCCGATCAAATTATATCGGATGAACTGTCGTGATCAGCGCTTGAAAACTCTGTACTAACGATCCGATTATTGTACGATCGCGTTAAAAACTGTATTTTTCGTCCAATTTTTTGGATCGTGTGTACGGGCAGGAATGGGCCCTGCTGTGAGTTAATAGATCAAGATTTGTACCTGTTGAACAGGGCAGAAAAATTGGGGGTGGTGGTGGTGGTGGTGGTGGACGGTTTTGCCACAAGACTGTAAGCTTCACAGTTACTCTTGGTGGGCGCAGGAATGGGCCCTGCTGTGAGTTATTAGATCAAGATTTGTAATTGCAAGCACCTGATGAACAGGGCAGAAAAATTGGGCCTTTGGCGGTGGTGGTGGACGGTGTTGCCACAAGACTGTAGGCCCTCATAGTTACTCTTGGTGGGCGCAGGAATGGGCCCTGCTGTGAGTTATTAGATCAAGATTTGTAATTGCAAGCACCTGATGAACAGGGCAGAAAAATTGGGCCTTTGGCGGTGGTGGTGGACGGTGTTGCCACAAGACTGCAGGCCCTCATAGTTACTCTTGGTGGGCGCAGGAATGGGCCCTGCTTTGAACTATTAGATCAAGATTTGTAATTACCCGCCCCTGTTAAACAGGGGCTGAAAAATTGTGCCTTAGGCACTGGTGCTGGTGCCACAACACTGCAACCCCTCACAGAGACTGTACTTTGGAGCACAGCAGTCACACGTTGTTGCGAAGCATTTTTTTAAAAAATTGTAAGTACGCCCCTGTTAAACAGGGGCTGAAAAATTGTGCCTTAGGCACTGGTGCTGGTGCCACAACACTGCAACCCGGCCCTCACAGATACTGTACTTGGAGCACAGCAGTCACACGTGTTGCGAAGCATTTTTTTTTAAAAAATTGTAAGTACACGCCCCTGTTAAACAGGGGCTGAAAAATTGTGCTTAGGCACTGGTGCTGGTGCCACAACACTGCAACCCGGCCCTCACAGAGACTGTACTTGGAGCACAGCAGTCACACGTGTTGCGAAGCATTTTTTTTTTAAAAATTGTAAGTACACGCCCCTGTTAAACAGGGGCTGAAAAATTGTGCCTTAGGCACTGGTGCTGGTGCCACAACACTGCAACACGGCCCCTCACAGAGACTGTACTTGGAGCACAGCAGTCACACGTGTTGCGAAGCATTTTTTTAAAAAATTGTAAGTACACGCCCCTGTTAAACAGGGGCTGAAAAATTGTGCCTTAGGCACTGGTGCTGGTGCCACAACACTGCAACACGGCCCTCACAGAGACTGTACTTGGAGCACAGCAGTCACACGTGTTGCGAAGCATTTTTTTAAAAAATTGTAAGTACACGCCCTGTTAAACAGGGGCTGAAAAATTGTGCCTTAGGCACTGGTGCTGGTGCCACAACACTGCAACACGGCCCTCACAGAGACTGTACTTGGAGCACAGCAGTCACACGTGTTGCGAAGCATTTTTTTTAAAAATTGTAAGTACACGCCCCTGTTAAACAGGGGCTGAAAAATTGTGCCTTAGGCACTGGTGTGGTGGCATGGATCATTGAGGAGGAGGAAGAGGATAGTCAGTGAACATAAGAGGACAGTCACTCAGCATCAGCATAGGCAGTCTTGAAGGGATGTGACATTAAAAATTATTCGGTTATATCCGCCTCAGGTGCCTGGTAGCTGGTGGTGATCCAAGACTGATTCATTTTGATGAATGTCAGTCGATCAAACCGAGGCGGTGGACAGGCGCACCCTATGATCAGTCACAAATCCTCCAGCAGCACTGAATGTGCGTTCGGAAAGAACGCTGGAGGCAGGACAGGCCAGTAGCTCAATTGCATACTGTGCAAGCTCTGGCCAGTGATCCATCCTCAGGACCCAGTAAGCCAGAGGATTTTCATTAGACCTCCGGCATGGCATCTTTTTGCCTGCGTACTTGCGTAGCCCCTTGTACGCCTACGAGCAAGCACCGCTGGTTCCAAGGACAGAGCACTGGAGGAAGAAGAAGAGGAGGGGGTGGAGGAGAGAGGTGTGTCACAACCAGTAGCAGTAGTCGCGTTTTGGAGGCGTGGTGGCGGGACAACCTCCAACACTACTGCACCTTGTCCTGCATCCCTCCCAGCTGCCAATAGAGTGACCCAATGGGCCGTGAAAGAAAGGTACCGTCCCTGTCCATGCCTGCTGGACCATGAGTCAGCGGTAATATGCACCTTACCGCTGACCGCCCTGTCCAGCGAGGCATGGACATTGCCCTCCACATGCCGGTAGAGAGACGGAATCGCCTTCCGCGAGAAAAAGTGGCGTTTGGGAACCTGCCACTGAGGAACCGCACATTGAACAAACTCACGGAAGGGGGCCGAGTCTACCAACTGAAAAGGCAGCAGTTGAAGTGCTAGCAATTTAGCAAGGCTAGCATTCAACCGCTGGGCATGTGGATGGCTGGGAGTGTACTTCTTTCTACGGTCCAGCAGCTGGGGCAGGGAAATTTGCCTGCTGCATTCGGACGTCGGTGTACTGCAAGTACTTGGTTGTGACACACCGAATTCTACACCTTCAGTCCTCTCAGAGCAGCTTTCAGAGAGGACTGAAGGTGTAGTGGGGATGGAGATCCCAGCTGAGGAGGAGCAAGGAGAGGTCCGCTTAGTTCTTTGGTGTGGGTCTTTTATGTGTGCCTGCCAACGAGCTGCATGGCAGGTCGCCATATGTCTGGTCATGCTTTGTCGTGCCCAAGCGGCTGATGTTTTGGCCACGCGAGATACGCTTGAGACAAATATTGCAAATAGCAGTGGTGCGATCTGCTGCACTCGTCTCAAAAAAGGCCCACACCAAAGAACTTTTCTGATAACGTGCAGAGGCAGCGCCCTGCACAGGCGGAGCTCTGCGGTGTTGTACAGTTGCTGTGTCTGGCCTCTACCTGGCCTCCAGGGGGCATCCTGCCTCGTTGGACATGTGACGCCGCATCCTCCTCCTCCTCGTCCTCCATCCTCATCCTCTCTCCCTTGAGGCACCCACGTGGAGTCAGTGACCTCATCATCCCCTCCCTCTTCACCACTAGAGCAAACCTGGCAGTAAGCTGCAGCTGGTGGAACTGTACTGCCAGATTCCTCAAGCTGGGTATCGTCATCCGAGCCTTCGAATCGTTGGGCATCCTCCTGGAGCATGTACCCAACACTGTGCTCAAAGAGTTCGGGGGACTCCTCAGGAGGACATGGTGGGTCTAGGGAAGGGGTGGCTGATGATGCTCTGTCAGTACCCTGAGCCTGGGTGAGAGAGGATGAGGAGGATGAGGAGGGCTTGGTCATCCATTCTACCAAGCCTTCAGCATGATGCGGCTCCACATGTCCAGCTGCCGAAAACAAAGACGCGCGTGTCCCATGGCCACGTGCTGATGACGATGCACGACCACGTCCACGTCCACGGCCACGTCCACTAGAAACAGAGCCTGCCTGCCCTGTGTTCTTGGCTCTGCACGCTCTGCCTCCCCTTGGCGGTCTTCCAGCCATTGTAGTCGGTAGTCCTGTGGGTGCTGCTGAGAAGAAAATATAGGAGCTCTGTGTGATGCCACTAACACACTAGAAGTCCTATGGGTGCTTCTGCAAGAAAATAGAGGAGCTCTGTGTGATGCCACTAACACACTAGAAGTCCTATGGGTGCTTCTGCAAAGAAAATAGAGGAGCTCTGTGTGATGCCACTAACACACTAGAAGTCCTGTGGGTGCTTATGCAAAGAAAATAGAGGAGCTCTGTGTGATGCCACTAACACACTAGAAGTCCTGTGGGTGCTTCTGCAAAGAAAATAGAGGAGCTCTGTGTGATGCCACTAACACACTAGAAGTCCTGTGGGTGCTGCTGAGAAGAATATATAGGAGCTCTGTGTGATGCCACTAAACACACTAGAAGTCCTATGGGTGCTTCTGCAAAGAAAATAGAGGAGCTCTGTGTGATGCCACTAACACACTAGAAGTCCTGTGGGTGCTTCTGCAAAGAAAATAGAGGAGCTCTGTGTGATGCCACTAACACACTAGAAGTCCTATGGGTGCTTCTGCAAAGAAAATAGAGGAGCTCTGTGTGATGCCACTAACACACTAGAAGTCCTGTGGGTGCTTATGCAAAGAAAATAGAGGAGCTCTGTGTGATGCCACTAACACACTAGAAGTCCTGTGGGTGCTTCTGCAAAGAAAATAGAGGAGCTCTGTGTGATGCCACTAACACACTAGAAGTCCTGTGGGTGCTGCTGAGAAGAATATATAGGAGCTCTGTGTGATGCCACTAACACACTAGAAGTCCTGTGGGTGCTTCTGCAAAGAAAATAGAGGAGCTCTGTGTGATGCCACTAACACACTAGAAGTCCTATGGGTGCTTCTGCAAAGAAAATAGAGGAGCTCTGTGTGATGCCACTAACACACTAGAAGTCCTATGGGTGCTTCTGCAAAGAAAATAGAGGAGCTCTGTGTGATGCCACTAACACACTAGAAGTCCTGTGGGTGCTTATGCAAAGAAAATAGAGGAGCTCTGTGTGATGCCACTAACACACTAGAAGTCCTGTGGGTGCTGCTGAGAAGAAAATATAGGAGCTCTGTGTGATGCCACTAACACACTAGAAGTCCTGTGGGTGCTTATGCAAAGAAAATAGAGGAGCTCTGTGTGATGGGACTAACACACTTCAAGTCCTATAGGTGCTTCTGGGAAGAAAATATAGCTCTGTGTGTGTGATGGGACTAACACACTTCAAGTCCTATAGTGCTTCTGGGAAGAAAATATAGCTGTGTGTGTGTAATGGGACTAAAACACTTCAAGTCCTATAGGTGCTTCTGGGAACAAAATATAGCTCTGTGTGTGTGATGGGACTAACACACTTCAAGTCCTATAGGTGCTTCTGGGAAGAAAATATAGCTCTGTGTGTGTAATGGGACTAACACACTTCAAGTCCTATAGGTGCTTCTGGGAAGAAAATATAGCTCTGTGTGTGTAATGGGACTAACACACTTCAAGTCCTATAGGTGCTTCTGGAAGAAAATATAGCTCTGTGTGTGTAATGGGACTAACACACTTCAAGTCCTATAGGTGCTTCTGGAACAAAGTATAGCTCTTTGTGTGTAATGGGACTAACACACTTCAAGTCCTATAGGTGCTTCTGGGAAGAAAATATAATGGGACTAACACACTTCAAGTCCTATAGGTGCTTCTGGGAAGAAAATATAGTGTGTGTGTGATGGGACTAACACACACTTCAAGTCCTATAGGTGCTTCTGGAAGAAAATATAGCTCTGTGTGTGTAATGGGACTAACACACTTCAAGTCCTATAGGTGCTTCTGGGAACAAAATATAGCTCTGTGTGTGTGATGGGACTAACACACACTTCAAGTCCTATAGGTGCTACTGGAAGAAAATATAGCTCTGTGTGTGTAATGGGACTAACACACTTCAAGTCCTATAGGTGCTTCTGGAACAAAATATAGCTCTGTGTGTGTGATGGGACTAACACACTTCAAGTCCTATAGGTGCTTCTGGGAAGAAATTATAGCTCTGTGTGTGTAATGGGACTAACACACTTCAAGTCCTATAGGTGCTTCTGGGAACAAAATATAGCTCTTTGTGTGTAATGGGACTAACACACTTCAAGTCCTATAGGTGCTTCTTGAAAGAAAATATAGCTCTGTGTGTGTGATGGGACTAACACACTTCAAGTCCTTTAGGTGCTTCTGGGAACAAAATATAGCTCTGTGTGTGTGATGGGACTAACACACTTCAAGTCCTATAGGTGCTTCTGGGAAGAAAATATAGCTCTGTGTGTGTAATGGGACTAACACACTTCAAGTCTATAGGTGCTTCTGGAACAAAATATAGCTCTGTGTGTGTGATGGGACTAACACACTTCAAGTCCTATAGGTGCTTCTGGGAAGAAAATATAGCTCTGTGTGTGTAATGGGACTAACACACTTCAAGTCCTATAGGTTGCTTCTGGGAACAAAAATATAGCTCTGTGTGTGTGATGGGACTAACACACTTCAAGTAGGTGCTTCTGGGAAGAAAATATAGCTCTGTGTGTGTAATGGGACTAACACACTTCAAGTCCTATAGGTGCTTCTGGGAACAAAATATAGCTCTGTGTGTGTAATGGGACTAACACACTTCAAGTCCTATAGGTGCTTCTGGGAAGAAAATATAGCTCTGTGTGTGTGATGGGACTAACACACTTCAAGTCCTATAGGTGCTTCTGGGAACAAAATATAGCTCTGTGTGTGATACACATTGTACAACTTTTGTCTGATTTCCTTTAGATTTACCAAAACCATGTATGTAGTGCAAGGGCCGGCCTGATTGCATACAAATTGAAACTCTTAAAGTGACACTAAAGGTTTAGTTTTTTTTTAAATAACAAACATATCATACTTACCTCCACTGTGCAGCTCGTTTTGCACATCTTCTGGGGTCCCCCGGTGGCTCTCTCGGCTCCTCCCCACATCAGATAACAGCCCCCTGGGAGAAGAGCTCTCCCGGGGGGTTACCTTATGCACATGCTCCCGAGTCCAGCATTCGGCGTCCATAGAGGCCAAATGCAGGACTCGGCCCCGCCCCCGGTGCCCGCATCATTGGATTTGATTGACAGCAGCAGCCAATGGCTGCGCTGCTATAATTTTATCAATCAATCAGAAGAGATCACCTCTGAGAACAAAAATATAGCCCGAGCAAGAGAGAGAGCACTACTTTGGGGTGCATTGACTTCTGTCCTGTGGGACGAAGTTCGAGGGTTCAGGTAGGTAAGTAAAAAGGGGGGGTTACAGACTTTACCTACAGGAGATCAAGGCTTACCTGTAGGTGCTTGAAATATCTCCTAGACCTATACGGTCTAGGAGATATTTGCAAATCGCCACAGGGTGATATCTTTTGTGCATGCGCCGGAGTTAGAAAGGGCACGCTGTGCCGTTTCTAGTCCGGGTCCTGGCGTGACTGTCGGCTCCCACGTGCATGTCACACGACTCCGGCCAGTCACAGAGCCGGAGTTTGCGTCCCCGGAAGGAAGAGGGGTGAAGAATGGACACTCGCTACTAGCGAGGAAGATGGGGACATTGCGGGCTTCTCCTGCAGGTAAGTGTCACATAATGGGCTACTATGCGTTGCATAGTAGCCCAATATGCCTTACCTTTGCAGGGAAACAAAGAGGAAGTAAAACCCATCAGGGTTTACTTCCTCTTTAATGCATAGGATGTATTAAGGTGACAAAAAACACAAGGGTTTAAAACCCCTTTAAGGTTTGACCTCATTATGGTTTTGGTAAATCTGAAGGAAAAAATCTACAGAAAATTGTATAGTGTGTATCCAGTCACACTTATGCCCGGTATACACTATGAGATTATCGGACAAATGGTCGTCCATTTTTTTTTTTGCATGCTAATCTTAGATCGAATCTGATGAGTTTACTAAAGTCACGAAAATTTGCGTATGACAGAAAAAAAATTTGTGCGTCGCTTTAACTGACAATTGTGCGGTCATGTGTTGTAATGCATTTGTATTGCATTTTCGACTGACAGCTGTACCGATTAAATGAAAATCATACGATCTGGCATTGTATGAAAAAAAAATTTTGTGCATGTCCGATCAAATAATATCAGATGAAATGTCATGATCTGCTCTCCAAAGCTCTGTACTAACGACCCGATTATCGTACGATCGACTCGAAAGCGGTATTTTCCATACGATTTTCTGATCTTGTTTACAGGACATTTGGCCCATTAGTGGCGACAGGTATTTCCCAAATGTTAGTGAGTGTGGGAGCTTTTTTTAATATTCAAAGGCTTGGAGCTCTAATTTTAGAGACAGGCCCCGGGAACTTGGCTATGTCTGTCCCTGTGTGTGGGAGATGATGGAGTCAAATAACCATCTGCTCCGAGGCAACAACCAGCAGCTCAGCCTGTGTCACATTCATAGCCGGCTTCCCAGTGACCTTCCCAGTGACTCGCCGTCTTCCCCGTAGTAGTCTCTGGGTGCCGAGGTTTGGCAGCAGCATAGAGGAGCAGTTTGCCAGCACTGTGATTACAACTCCCTGGGCTTGTCTGGATGCCGGAAGATATAGGTACTGTGCCGCTAAGAGATTTCTTCATTAATATTTACGAGTCTGGGCTAGATGTGGACTGTCCATAATGTGTTCCTGCATGCAGCATGTATTGCATAAGACCTCAGGTCCATTATCAGTGAGCATGTTATACAGCGGATTTTGCACCGTATGCAGAGAGCACTCAGGGGAATGAAAACAATTACACTATAAAAACTGCTGACTTACAGAATATTCAATATAACTTCACCAAACTTTGTACCAGAAATTTCATTTTAGCATCTTTGGAAAAAAGGAAAGGCCACAAAAAGTGTTCTTTATATCTTCAATGACTCAGGTTGTTTTAAAACTTACATTGGTCAGGCGCTAGAACGAATATTTTTTTTTTAGTTTTGTCACATTTTGCTGTCCTTTAGTGCCGGTTCACATCAACGCAACTTCAACAGCCGACATCCTGCGTGACTTCATTGCGGCTTGCTTGCGACTTCATTAACCACTTAAGTCCTGGACCATTTGTCTGGCCAAAGACCAGAACACTTTTTGCGATTCGGCACTGCGTCGCTTTAACTGACAATTGCGCGGTCTTGCAACGTGGCTTCCAAACAAAATTGACGTTTTTTTTTTTCCCATAAATAGAGCTTTCTTTTGGTGGTATTTCATCACCCCTGCGGTTTTTATTTTTTGCGCTATAAACAAAAAAAGAGCAACAATTTTGAAAAAAAAAAAGCAATATTTTTTGCTTTTGCTATAATAAATATACCCAAAAAATATATAAACTTATTTTTTTCCTCAGTTTAGGCTGATACGTATTCTTCTACATATTTTTGGTAAAAAAAAAATCGCAATAAGCGTTTATGGATTGGTTTGCGCAAAAGTTATAGCATCTACAAAATAGGGGATAGTTTTATGGCATTTTTATTATTATTTTTTCTACTGGTAATGGTGGCAATCATGACTGCAACATTATGGTGGACACGTCGGACAATTTTGGCTCGATTTTGGGACCATTCACATTTATACAGCGATCAGTGCGATTAAAATTGCATTGATTACTGTGTAAATGTGACTGGCAGTGAAGGGGTTAACACTAGGTGGCGCGCTGTAGGGGTTGTGTCCTAGGGAGTGATTCTAACTGTGGGGGGGGGGGGGCTACGTGTGACACATCACTGATCATAGCTCCCGATCACAGGGATCTGTGATCAGTCACATTGTCACTAGGCAGAATGGGGAGATGCTTGTTTACATCAGCATCTCCCCGTTCTTCCTCTCCGTGAGACGATCGCGGGTATCCCCGCGGACATCGAGCCGGGCGTGCGCACGCAGGCAATGGCACAGCGGCAAATTCAAAGGGACGTACAGGTACGCCCATTTGCACAGCCGTGCCATTCTACCGACGTACATCGGCGTGCGCCGGTCGGGAACCGGTTAACAGAAGTCAATGATGAAGTCACCCCAAAGTAGTGCAGAAACCTTTTTACTAAGTCGCTGCGACTTGAGTATGGTTCCATTGCTGTAAAATTGTCGCTATATTTTTGTTTATAGCGCAAAAAATAAAAAACGCAGAGGTGATCAAATACCCTCAAAAGAAACCTCTATTTGTGTGAAAAAAAGGACGTCAATTTTGTTTGGGAGTTACGTCGCACGACCGCGCAATTGTCAGTTAAAGCGACGCAGTGCCGAATCACAAAAAGTGCTCTGGTCAGGAAGGGGGTAAATTCTTCCGGGGCTGAAGTGGTTATTGAAGGAACAACATTTAGCAACTCACATGGTTGATGATTAAAAGAGGCACATCTAAGTATACAGGCATCTGGGGTAAAGCTGTCCATATAGACCAGGGGTCTTCAAACTACGGCCCTCCAGTTGTTCAGGAACTACAATTCCCATCATGCCTAGTCATGTCTGTGAATGTCAGAGTTTTACAATGCCTCATGGGATGTGTAGTTCTGCAACAGCTGGAGGGCCGTAGTTTGAGAATCCCTGATATAGACCATCCCCTGCACCGCCGGCTCTCACCGCTGTCAGTCTGCAATCGTGACCGGGAAGACTACCCTGCAGTAGAGCAATCTGAAAGTGAGGCTTGAACCGCTCGTGGAGTGCAGCGTGGAAGGGATGACATCGATGGCGGTGAGGGGGGCGGTCTATGTGGACAGCTTTACCCCGGATGCCTGCATATTTAGATGTGCCTCTTTTAATCATCAAACATGTGAGTTGCTAAATGTTGTACATTTATTAAATGTAACCATATTGCTGCACTTAGAGGCGACTTCGCTTCTCTTTTATACGCAGTTGTGACATGACGCTACTCTTATATCAAGACATCGCTCGTTTATCGCCGTTGCTTCAGTTAGTGTGCCATTACCGGCGGCTCCGGCCAGTCGCAGCGCCAGTGCCCGCGATACCTGGAAGTAACTTAGAGAGCGATGTCGCCGGCCGGAGCGGTGTATGAGAACCGCTGCGGGGGCTTCGATCTAAGGTAAGTAATTCATAATGAGCTAGTATGCTATGCATACTAGCTCATTATGCCTTTGTCTTGCAGGTTATTTTTTTTTCTTTTTTAGTAGTGAGTTTACAACCACTTTAAGTTAAAAAAAAATGTAAATATCTTATTTATATAGTGCTAATGCGCTATCAATTTATATAGTGCTTTACATACTGTACATATGATGTTCCTATCCTTGAGGAACAGCAGCCAGTTAACCTAGCATGTCTTTGGAGTGTGGGAGGAAGTGGTTGTAAAGGCACAAGTTTTTTTTTACCTTCATGCATTCTAATAAATCACCTTCATTTCGAAAATCGCCAAGGAGGGTAAGAACATCAAGGAAATAGCAGCGGAGGAGCAGGGTGCTAACCACTGAGCCACTCTGCTCTTGTGGTTCATAGAGGTATACAACTTCAATATCAATTAAATGATTTCCATTTCCAAGTTCCAGACAATGTAAACAAAGAGTAATATAATTGGAACATATTACTAAAGAACAAATGAGCATCCAAAAAGCATTTCCAGGAACAAGATACTCTCTAAATTTTGGGATTGTTCCTGGAATTTAAATGCACTTGGCAATAACAGAAATATTATAGAAAATGTGTAATTACAATTTAAAAAAGCCATTTTTTAAACTTTGTGTATTTTTTTATGTAATTTTACAAAAACTAAGAAAAAGGATATATATATATATATATATATATATATATAATTAAAAAAAAAACAGAAACATTATCTAAGAAGAAGTGGAAGTGGAACTTTACCCATAATAACTTGATAAAAAAATAATGTTCTTTATCAAGGAACATATATATTCCACATTATTAATTATGCCACCAAAATTAATGTGTGCTGTAAATTGCCTCCAGCATTGCTCCTGTTTCTTCTTGCTGGAGGCTGCCATTTTGCTGAAGCCCAGAGCCCCTGAACATCAATAAACCTTTTGGCTGTCAGCAGATCGTCCTCTAGTGGCTCTGATTTTAGGCACAATGCCAAAAATGGAGATCAACTGAGCATGTGCAGTGAGACAGTGTATTACTGGATTTTAATCGGTATAGACACTTATTTTAAAAATTGTCAGGTTGCTGGAACTGAGATTATATGCAAATTAAAAAGGTGTGTCCCTTAAAAAAAAAAGAAAATTAAAAGTCAGCAGCTACAAATACTGCAGCTGCTGACTTTTAATAATCTGACACTTACCTGTTCCAGGGTCCAGCGATGCGGGGGGTCGAAGCTCCACTAGCCCCCCGATCCACTCGGCGGCGCCGGCATTGCAACTGTGGGCACCCGGCTGTGGCTTCACAGCCAGGCGCCCACTGCACATGCGCGAGTGGCGCCCCGTGCCGTGATTGACCGCACAGTCATCTGCGACACGTGACAGGTCCCAGATGACTGGGGAGCCCTTCCTGCGCCAAGGCCAAGTGATGTCACTAGCCTAGGCTACACAGAAGGCAGAAGGCATTTAGAGGTATGTAAAAAAAAAAGCCTTTTTTGTTTTTTAGGGGGAAACGCCACTTTAAATGACAATCTTCTAATATGAATGTTAAAGAACTAGTACAAATTAAGGTATAACTAAAGGCAAAACTTTTGTTTACTTTTGGTTATTGTGAAGAAGGATTAGAACACTTATTAGGTTTGTATTGCTGTCTGTGCCCCCACTAAGGATATACAACCTCCCTATTTGTCCTGTTTACCATTATCATTGAAAGTGAAAGTAAAATAAAATCCCAAATTTTGGGTTGTCCCCAGAAAAGTAATAGAACAGAAATCTTCCAATGGGGACACTAGTTCTGATGAGCTGGGGAGTTCCCAAGGGATTCCCTTAATTTGCAGGAATTTCCTCTCACTTCTTTTTTGGCTATGGGACAGGAAGTGAAGGTAAAAGCCAGCAATGGGACACAGATGGCGAAAACAAATCTGACAGGGGTTATAACCCTCCCTTACTCTATCCAAAATAAAAACAAAAAGTTTTACCTATAGTTCTACTTTAATTCTAACAATAATACAGCTCGGTTCACAAATATATGCGCCGGCCACCCGCGATCACGTGCACGAGAGCAGGAACAGAGATTTGTGTGTAAACACACAAATCCCTGTTCTGTCGGGGGAGAGGAGACATATTGTTTGTTCCTACTACAATATGTCTCCTCCCCCAGTCACTCCTATCCCCATACAGTTAGAAACACTAACTAGGGGACACATTTAACCCTTTGATCGCCCCCTAGTGTTACCCCCTTCCCTGTCAGTGACATTTATACAGTAAGCAGTGCATTTTTATAGCACTTATCGCTGTATAAATGTGAGTGGTCCCAAACATGTGACAAAAGTGTCCGCTCTGTCCGCCACAATGTCGCAGTACCACTAAAAATCGCAGATCACCTCCATTACTAGTAAAAAAAAAACGCTATAACTTTTGCGTAGACCAATCAATATATGCTTATTGGATTTTTTTTTTTACATATTGGCCTAAATTTAGGAAGAAATTAGATTTTTATATATTTTGTTTAGATATGTTTTATAGCAGAAAGTAAACAATATATATATTTTTTTTTCAAAATTGTCAGTCTTTTTTTGTTTTTAGGGCAAAAAATAAAAAACGCAGAGGTGATCAAATACCACCAAAAGAAAGCTCTATTCTGGTTTAAAAAAATGGCATACGTTTTATTTGCAAAATTAAATATACGCTGCGCTGGAATGGCTATGCACTAGATAATCTGTATCTTAATCTATAGTTATAGATCCACAAGAATATAACAATATGCATAAAATAGTAAACATACAACTGGTGTAAAGTGCAAGTGCAAAATATAGCAAAAACAAATAATGTGCACAAAATCTGTAAACGCACAACTAAAACGCATAGATAAATATAAAGTGCACAAGTGCCAAAAAAACTCTGTGAGGTTATATGGACCCTTTAGACTTACAAGGTGCCATGCACAATAACACACCAAAAAATAAAATAAAATATCAATAATAATAATATTAGATGAAAAAAGTTTTATTTAGGTACATCGTCACATGACCGCGCAATTGTCGGTAAAAGGAACGCAGTGCTGTATCGCACAAATTAGCCTGGTCAAGAAGGGGGGTAAATCTTCCGGAGCTGAAGTGGTTAATCTATGGTTAAAGAAAATGCAATATAGATGATTGTTTTATTAGTTGTTAGCAGAATATTAAATAAAAAAACAGAGACTTCAGTACAGATTTCATTCATTCACAGCTCCTGGTTACATAGACATACTACAGCCCAGAGGCTCTGGGGTTGGACATTTTCCATGGACATTTTTGTCAGTGGTGATGTCCAGAGATTTTGCTCAATGAATGTTATAATAGAATCTCTGTCCTTCACAATGTCACTTTCAGTTCTGTTTCTGTAAATAAGCCTCTCCAGAAAGAGAAAGGAAATCTGGGCAACTGCCATTTTTACATGATAGACCGTTGTGTGAATGTTCCACAAAAAGGTTTTTTCCATACTATACTGTCTCTGTTTAGAACAGGGCTCTTGGTTTATATCAGAAGAGGCTTTTATGCTTCTGCACTACTGAAATCAATCCTGTTGCTTAGAATGTCTGGAAGATGAAGATTTTCCTTGTAGAAGTGGAATGCGCGGATTTGCAACATCTACAACCAACCTTCTGAAAAAGATGAGTGATGCTGTGTACACACGATCAGACTATCCGGCGGATTTGGTCCGGCGGACAATCCGCCCGGGTGTGAGCTCCGGCGGACTTTTTCTTCCCAAAAGTCCGGCGGACTTAGAAAGAAGTTTTGACTCAAAATGATCCGCCGGACTCGGCAGTCCGGCCGTCTGTGTGCTAGTCCGCCGGACTTTTGAAATTAACGGACTTGCCACACACACGGAGTAAAGTCCGTTCATTTTGAACGTGACTCTACAGGTAGACGGGACTAGCGAAGGAAGTCAATGCCGCCCCCTCCTTCGGCGAGATTGACACCTTGCTAGCCCCGTCGCCTGGTATGGATTTAAAGGGAAATCCCTACGCCGAAAAAAACAGCGTGGGGGGTCCCCCCAAATCCATATCAGACCCTTATCTGAGCACACAGCCCGGCTGGTCAGCAAAGGGGGTGGGGACGAGCGAGCGTGCTTTGGGGAAGGGGGGGCCCTGTCTGGGCGTGTGTGGGCAAGTCTGCGCGTTCGGAAAGTCCGGCGGACCTCCACTGGAAAGTCCGGCGGGTTGTCCGCCAGACTAAGTCCATCAGACTAAGTACGTCGGATAGTCCGATCGTGTGTACGTAGCATAAGGGGTCACGCCAAACTGCTGCCCTTTGTTTGCTTTTATCCTGCCCTTGTGGCACTATTTCATCCACTGATACCAACATTGGGGCATAAATACCCTCACTGACACCAATGAAGGGGGTACATTTACTCCCAGTGACACCAACAATGGGGCACAATTCCTCCCAATGACACCACTAATTGGGTCCAGTGACATCAGTGATGGCAACAATTCCTCCTCTCAATGACACAAATGATAGGGCCCAATGACATGAAAGATGGGGGCACTTTGGTCCTTTGTTTAGAAAGTTTGGAGACCCCTGATATAGAGAGTACCTACTTGCTTGATCCATGTTTCAGTTACTGTCTTATGGTATCTGACAAAGAAATCCATGATGAGCCAGGACAGGGGAGGAGGGAGATTCCATGAATCACATGATCAGCGTACCAGGAACTCAGTCAGCAATAGAGTGTTTTATCGGTTTGGCTTCCTCTCAATGACTTAACGAAATGGAATGAGGGGGGCAGGACCTTTGCAGCAGAACATAACAGATAATACTTTTAGACATTTCACATTACAAAGCTGAGTGGGCAGTGTAAATGATACTGTTTCAACGTCACTTTTTTTTTTACTCAAGGTCAGCTTTACGGTGCCATGTGTAGACGTTCTGCTATTACTGGTTCAAGTCCTCTTGTCCATTCTGTGCACTTAGCTTCCAATGTGTGTTACCCATACACTATGCTGTAAGTTGCCTATTTCATTAGCAGAGAGCAGTGCTCCCATTTATCAGCAAATCTCCTATGGGCCCTCCTAGAAGAGAGCAGTTTGCTGCATTATCAGGAAGTAAACATAATGTGCTGTGAGCCTGTGATACTACATAATGTGCTGTGAGCCTGTGATACTACATAATGTGCTGTGAGCCTGTGATACTACATAATGTGCTGTGAGCCTGTGATACTACATAATGTGCTGTGAGCCTGTGATACTACATAATGTGCTGTGAGCCTGTGATACTATTGCTGCACAAGCTTGCCTGAATTATTAATTTAGTCACACTTTCATAGTTTCTTGCGTTTTGCTAGCATAGCATAAGACATCATTGATGTTTTTTGAAAGATGACTTAATAAGCAGATTCTCCACTGGCTGAAACACCATCTGCATCTATAATTGCAAGTCAACAAAGGCTATCAAAATGTATCATCATAGAAAATTATAGAACTTCAATAAACATCTCTAAACATAAATCTTCACCTATTTACCTCTCAGCACTACCCTACCCATTCAACAATACCCGTCCACCCAATCACTATGGTTTCCCCCAGCAATATGTCTTTCCAGACATTGCCAACCACTTTCACAAAGCCTCTTTCTTTTTTCCTCCAAGGAATGGCAAACGTATTTACTCCAAGTAGTAGAGTATTGTACTATGTTAGCCATCATTTAATGTAGAATATTTGTTATACCCGTTATTGGCAAACTTAAATTATTAAAAATGAAAGCTTTTGGGACAACTTAGATCCCACTGTCAGCTTCATACATAAGCCTGAAGAAGGGATCCAAGTTATCCTGACAACTTGTATCTTTAATAACTTAAGTTAGCCAATAAAGTGTATCACTTAAACTCCAAATCTTTTGCATTTCTCTACTAGGGAAAATACATTGTAGGCCCTACCTTCTACTTGACAGCTGCGTCAGCCTATAATATAGTAAAACCCACATTACGGCTCTACTGGTGACATGGAGAATGCAGCCAGTACAATATGGAAAGTCTAGATAATGAAACCTGGAGTGGAGATGAAGCTGTCACTCCAGTAGCCTATACCAGGGATATGCAATTAGCGGACCTCCAGCTGTTGCAAAACTACACGTCCCATCATGCCTCTGCCTCTGGGTGTCATGCTTGTGGCTGTCAGAGT
>CM053026.1:703763868-703782548 GCA_028564925.1 Lithobates sylvaticus | reverse complement strand
AGATGAGTATAGGAAAGGTGAGAGAAAGGAAGAAAGTAGTTAGATGTGTGGGTCAGAGAAGAGAGAAATAGAGGGTTGGTAGTCATATATGGTAGCCTAAGTATTGGGGTACATTTCAGTTATATCTGTAATTCGGTTCTCCATCTAAGTTTTTGCCTGATGGGCAGTTTGTTCACATACCTCCCCAGAGGTGGGGTGTTATTTTTCAGCCCAGGTTGGGTAGGTTAAGTTTCTCATATTCTTCAGAAAATCTAAAAGCAACCCAAGGGGCCCAGGTTTTGTGGTATCCGTCCGCATCATCATTGGACTGGGCCCTTGTCTCCTCCATGTTACATATGTCCCCTATCCTATGAAGCCACTCTTTAACAGAGGGGACCCTAGTGGATTTCCAGTATAATGGTATGAGCGTTTTAGCCGCATTAAGCATATGTTTGGACAGGGATTTCTTGTATTTGGAGAGTGAGAAGTTGGTAACATGGAGGAGGCAACCGGCCGCATCCAGCTTCAACGAGGTATCAGTGACATGGCGAATAATTGTAATCACTTTTTCCCAGAATCGTGTGATAAGAGGACAATGCCACCAGATGTGTAGGACCGTACCTTTGTCCTGTCCACATCGCCAGCAAAGATCCGAGGTTTGGGGGAACCACTTATGTAACTTGACCGGAGTGGCATACCAATGTGTAAGCAATTTATACGCAGTTTCCTGCATTCTGGTGCTCAAGGAGCATTTATGTGCTAGTATACAGGCTTTTTGCCATTGTGTGTCTGTTATTTCTATGTTAAGTTCCTCCGACCACTTCTTCCGAAATCTGTCCAGGGCGTGCGGTGCTGAGGCCTGGAGCCAGGCATATGCTAAGGAGGTAGCTTTGGGTATTGGGGCCCCCTCCAGGCACACTGATTCCATATCTGTCATTTGTCTAGTAAAGTGCATTTTGCGTCGTGCATCGTTTACATAACTTCGTATCTGAAAGTATGTCCATAGGGGCATATCCTGCACATGGGCCTCTACTTTCAGTTTCTGGTAGTCTTTAATAAGGACGTTCTCAAAACAGTGGCTGGTAAGCAAAGGTGTATTCTCGTCTTGTTTCTGTAACGCTCGGTTCGCTACCCCTGGTGGAAAGTCCGGGTTGTCTTTAAGTGGTGTCAAGGGGCTTAAGAGTGAAGATACGTTTGTCTTTTTAATGATTGAGTGGAATATAGATAGGGTGGTGTTCAGAAGGGGGTGTTGTCGCAGAGTCGGTGGGTAATTTTTTATCGAAACCCATGGGGAGAACCTCAGGGGAATCGGGCTTAACTCATTTTCCAGGGGGACCCAGTCTTTAGTGTCTTGGTGGCAATGCCAATCCAGGATTCTGGTCATATGCGAGGCGTGATAATATTGTTTGTAATCGGGCAAGCCCATTCCCCCTCTTTCTTTCGCCCTAGTCATTAACTCAAATTTGATTCTCGGGCGCTTGTGTGCCCAAACAAACTCAAGCTGGATTGTTTGTAGGGTTTTGAAAAAGCACTGTGGAATCAGGACCGGTAAGGTCCGGAATAAATACAGCACTCTGGGCAATATTGACATCTTACAGATGGCTGCCCTCCCGAACCATGAGAAATGTTTGTTAGTATGCCAGGACAGCAAATCTTGTCTTATGAGTTTGAGCATGGGTGGGAAATTCCTCTCAAAAATTTGAGATATCTGTGGGGTTAGCCATACGCCGAGGTACTTCATGGCAGAGGATACCCATTTGAAGGTGCTATTTAGTTGTGCGCTATGTAGTGTATCCTCTGTCATGGTGATGTTCATCGCCTCAGACTTCGTATAATTGATCTTTAGATAGGAGACGTACCCGTACACCGTGAACTCCCTTAGCAGTGTGGGAATTGACGTGAGGGGTTTCGTTAGGAAAAATAGCAAATCATCGGCGTATGCAGCGATTTTAAATTCCCGTTGACCCACCCAGAAACCCTCAATATCTGGTGATAACTTCACTTTCCTAATGAAAGGTTCCAACGAGATGATGAAGAGGATTGGCGAGAGTGGACACCCTTGTCTTGTACCATTGGTTATTTTTATCGTTTCGGACAGGGTTCCATTTATTCGTAGTTTTGCTGATGGGTTTTGGTATATCGCCGAGATCCAATTCATCATGCGGGTACCAAGGCCAACATGTTCGCACGTTGCCAACATGTAGTCCCATGCTACTCGATCGAAGGCCTTCTCCGCGTCTGTAGACAGAAGAAGGCCCTCGATCTTTCGTTCCCTAGCTGCATGTATAAGGTTTAGTGCCTTTGTTACATTGTCTTTTGCCTCTCTGCCTGGCATAAACCCTGCCTGCTCTGGGCCTATGATGGTGTGTAGGAGTGGTTTAAGTCTGTTTGCTAGTATTTTGGTCAGGATTTTAACATCAAGGTTCAGTAACGAAATTGGTCTATAGCTAGGGCAGTGTTCTGGGTCTTTGTTTGGTTTGGGCAGGACTGTTATGTGTGCCCCAAGGAACATCGGGGGGACCTCCCTGGGTATAGCAAATGAATTTAGAGCTTTCAGAAGTGGGCCAGTCAGGTTGTCTAGGGAGGTCTTATAATATATAGAGGAGAAGCCATCAGGGCCTGGGCTTTTCCCATTCTTCATATCTTTTATTGCCGCTTTAACTTCTATTTCCTCAATAGGCCGTTCAAGGAGTTCAGTGTCAGTGGTGTGTAGCGTGGGCATTTCTGCCCCGCGCAAGTATTCATGAATTGCTTGTGTTCTGGTTCCTTGCATGTCGGGTGGTTTGTGAGGGTTCGGTAGGTTATAGAGATTGGAGTAGTAGGAGTGGAAATGTTGTGCAATCTGCTCATCCGTCTGATCTAACGTTCCCTGTTTGTTTCGTATACCCTTAATGTTGTTGCTAAGGCGGGGGTCTTTTAGGGCTCTGGCTAAGAATTTGCCTGTTTTGTCCCCGTGTTCGTAGTATATTTTTTTCCTGAAAAACAGGAACCGTTTAGTGGTGGCATCTAATATTTGTTGTAGGGCTTTTCGGGTGTCAAGTAGTTCAGTCGCCGTCTGTTTGGTGAGGGATTGCTTATGTTGTAGCTCTAGCTGTGAGATTCTATCTACTAATTTTGAGATCTGTTTTTCCCTGTCCCTCTTTCGCTTAGCTCCCGCCCTCATCAATTCCCCTCGCATGTAACATTTGTGAGCCTCCCATGTCATCAAGGGGTCTGTCTCTGGTATTGAATTAAAGCTAAAAAATTCTTGCAATTGCTTGGTGAGTTCTGGCAATAATTCAGAGTCTGTCAGAAGCGAGGAATTCAGTCGCCAAGACTGTCTCCTATGTGTGGGTACATCAGAGGCCAGTGAAAGAGAGACGGGGGCGTGATCCGAGAAGGATTGTATACCAATGTTTGCCCTTTCCACTAGATGTAGGTCCTTTCGTGAAATGAAAATGTAATCAATTCTTGAGTACCTGGCATGAGGGGCAGAATAGAAAGTAAAGTCCCTCCCATCTGGGTGAAGATATCTCCAGGTATCCACCAGATGCATCGAGGACAAAATTGATTTCAGGCTCTTCAGTACTCTGTATCTAATGTATGATGTGCCTGTCGATGTGTCAGTTAGAGGGTTCAGGGGGAGGTTGAAGTCCCCGCCCAGGATTATGCGTCCCGAGCCAAACACTCCAAGCTCCCCCATTACTCGTCTGCAAAAAGTCAGGTGTGAGGTATTCGGGAAATAGACATTAGCCAATGTCGTTGGTACCCCGTAGTATTTCCCCTTCAGGAAGATAAACCTCCCTTCAGGGTCTATCAGTTTGTCCGTCAGCTCAAAGTTGGCCTCTCTGCTAATTAGTATAGAGACCCCCTTCGACTTAGCCGAGTCATTGGTAGCGTGATATACTGTAGTGAAATAGGAATCAGTGAGCCTGGGTACATTGCTTGTTCTAAAGTGCGTCTCTTGCAAGAAGGCGAAGTGAGGCCTACCTTTCTTGAGCTCCCTTAGGAGGGCGATCCGTTTTTCAGGGGTATTCAGACCTCTGACATTGTGAGATATCACTGTGGGGCAGTGGCCCATCGATGAGTATGCCATTGCACCGCCCTGGACAGATTCGGAGACCCGGTACCTATGGAAGACACTGTACAGGAGATATGTTATTGCAGTATGGTATTCTTTCAAGTGATGTCTACCCACGCGTATAGATCTACCAAGTAAGAGAAAGATAAAAGGAAGAGTAGTGGAAGGGAGAAAACAGAGAAAGAGAAGATTATGTTATACTGCCTTCGAATAGATATTCTATCCGTGAGGTCTGATTAGGAGTACTAACCAGGGACTAAAGTCTCCCTGGGTGTACCTTGTGGGGTAGTGGGAGGTAGCAGCAGGGATATCCTGTGTCAATCTCGGTATGGAGAGTGAGACAGGAGTGGATTATCCCTCAGTACCAGTCCTGGTACAGGGGATAATGAGAATACAAAACAAGTAAAAAAAAAATGTAACTGTAGTGGCGGAGGTGGGGGAGGCCCGCGGCCACTTTTCTGCAATTGAGTTTAAACAAAAAACGTGCTATATCAAACCGTTCTGCACCGTATTATAAGTGCTAATCAACAGAACAACCGAATACTCCTTCAATTAGTGAGGACAGGAGGGCGCCAGCCGGCGCACTCCAGACAGGGTATCACCCCAATCAATTTGGGGATCCATATCCCGTCCCGGCCACCGGCCACCCGCCCCCCCCCCCCCCCCGGAGGAATCTCAAACTTCACCTAAAGCGAATTCGTGCATTCTAGACTCTCAATCCTAGGCGTAAACCTTGTATACCGTCAGAGGAGGGCAAGACCGTAGGGCGAAAAATGTAATAAAATAAATAAAATATATAAAATGAAATAAAATAAGTAACGCAGAATAAAATAAAATAAATAAATAAAATAAAAGCAAAACAAGGCTAGATAAGTAAGGATATGCTAGTTTACAGTGTTGCCACTCAATTGTAAAGTCTGGGTCTCATTGATCTTAGCTGCAAGGTGCACGTTCCCGGGTATGTCAGGGAAAGTGCCTCCCTCTGTTCAGTCCATCTGTATTTTGCTTGAGAAGTGTATTCTGCAGTCAGATGTGTCGGGGCCTTTTCACCTCTCAGGTAGATGGGCATGTTTGAGGGGCCTTCCAGGTGTCAGGCTGAGTAGGGGTGTAAGCCCCTGCTCCCCCCTTGGGCAACCGAGTAGCGTCAGTACACGGTAGATGGACCTCTGGGTATATCCTTGGGTGTTAATAGGTGCGGGAGGGAGCCAGCAAGTAAAAAGAAAAAACCAAGGGGAATAAAGCTAGAACCAGAACAAAAACACTGAACCTGAGATGTTCAAACCGCATAGGTGTGATCAAAAAAGAAAAAAAACTTCATCTTTCTGTCATGGGTCCTCCGGAGCTCCAGGTTGGCGGGCTCTGGGTGTGCCAGGGGGATGCCCCCCTGTCTGCTTTGCTTTAGCTTCTTAGCTGGTCTTTTGTCGGGTGAGGCAAAAGGGGAGACAGACGGGCTCCTTTGGACCGGTGGAAGAAGAAATTCTTGGTACCAGTCTGGTAACTCGATGTCCCCCAGCTGCAGGGCATTACAAAACTCCGGCAGGTCGTCCGGTGATCTCAATGTGTGTTGTCTGCCATTGTGTGACACCAATAGGGCAAAGGGGAAGCGCCAGGTATACCGCAGGTCTCTTTCCCGTAGCCTGTCTAGTAAGGGCCTCAGGGCTCTGCGATTTTTCAGAGTTATTTGGGACAGGTCCTGAAAGAGCATTATCACTTCCCCATTAAACACAATTTGATCATTGCGGCGTGCTTTCTGCATGATATCTTCTTTCAGTGTGAAGCTCTGTAGGCAGCAGATAACATCACGTGGGGGCATGTTGTCTGGGCCTCGTGCTCTCAGGGCTCTGTGCGCTCTTACAAACTCTATCTCGGTGTCCTCAGGCCTTTCCAGTAAGCTATTAAAGACCCTCTGTAGTGCAGGTACAATTTGGTCATTATCCACCGATTCCGGCACCCCTCTGACCCGTATGTTACACCTCCTCCCCCTGTTGTCCAAGTCCTCCAAATGTCTATTCATTTCTATAAAATGATTGGAGTGTGAATAGGTGACTTTCTCCAGTCTATGTATGGCTTTCTCCCTGTGTTTCCCCGCCGTTTCAGCTGCCGCCATCTTCTCTGTCAGCACTAGCAGGTTGGATTTTAGATCCGTTATTGCTGCAGAGAACGTGGATTTTATGTCCGCAGCAAACATGGACATGTCGGCGTATGTTAGTGGGTGCTGGGAGTGTAAGTGGCTCCTACCATTGTCCTCCGCCGCGGACTGGGAGTCCTCACTGAAGTCGTCCTCAGCATGAGCCGGCGCCATCTTGGCTTCTACCACGTTGCTCCTGGATAGTGACTGCGATCTGAAGAGATCCGAGATGTTCCTGCCTTGTGAGGCCGTCGCCGAACGGCGGGATCGGGTGTGCGGTGTTCGGTTGTTCTGCTTGCTCATTCTTGGGAGCTAGGGTGCAGAATGGTCGGCTTGGGACCGCGGGTTCTCCGGAGCTCCTCTAACAAGCCGCCATCCTCGCTGCGCGCCAAGCCACGCCCCCCTGTTTTTTGTTTTTTAACCACTTTTTGTTTTTTGCAATAAAAGTGAAAAAACAGGAATTTAAAAATAAACCCACAAAATGTTCTACTTTCTGTTATAAAACATATCCAATAAAAAATCAAGAAATCATATTTCTTCATAAATAAATTTAGTGTATTTAATAGATTTGTATGAACGTTAAAGCGTCTACAAACTGTGGTGTATATAGTGGATTTTACGCAGCTCTGACACTATACTAGTAATGGCGGTGATCAGCAACTTATGGTAGGACTGCAATAATGTGGTGGACAATCTGGCACTACTTGCCGCTGGCTGGGAGGTACACTAACTGACTAACTCACATTGACATCAATAGTGACACTAATACAGTGATCTGTGCTAATACTGTACACTGTCACCGTACTAATGACACTGGCTGGGGAGGGGTTAACATCTAGTTGCAATCAAAGGCTTAACTGTGTGCCTAACAATGTGTAATGTGTGTAATTTGTGCTGCTTTGCTGGGAAAAGAAACAGATAGATCACTTTTCCCTGTACATAGAGGTCTGTGTTTTTGTAAACACAGAATTCTGTGTGTGATTGGCCACAGCCGATCAGCGGACTTCAGCCAAAATCATTGGCTGAAATTAGCTGCCAAACACGTGCATTGTCCAATCACAGCACAGGTCGGCAGGGGGCATGGCCCGAACCTAGAAGAAAGGGCTATGATGTACCGATACATTACCTGGCCTGGAGCTGCTGCCTGCTCATACTACAGCTACTGTGGGCAGGCGGCAAGCAGTTAACTTTATGGCTGAGTGTAGCTCTATATTTTACTCAAGTTTGTTTAAATTCATTTAATGTTGACTGATTCACTGCCTCTGCTGGAAGTCTATTCCAAGCATCAAATATTATTTTTCTAAACTACTAATATATATATTTCTCACACCTTATTCCTAATCCCCCAGCTGCTGGTAATTCTTTTCCCCCTTGGGATACTGTAAAACAGCAGGGATGTGATGGATTTTCTTTCCCTGCAATGCAGGGAATAAAATCTATCAGACCCCTTAGTAAAAACAGCACACATAGTACACAAAACACTGGTTAGGCACACGTTTAACCCTTTGATCGTCCTAGATGTTTAACCCCTTGCCAGTGTCAGTACAGTGACAGTGCACATTTTTAGCACCGATCACTGGTTATACTGTGAGTAAAGCCTCGTAAACGCGATCGGATTTTCCGACAAGAATTGTGTGATGACAGGCTGTTGGCGGAAAATCTGACCATTTGTATGCTCCATCGCACAATTGTTGTTGGATTTTCCGCTGACAAATGTTGGATAGCAGGTTTTAAAATTTTCTACGGACAAATGTCTGTTGTCAGATTTTTGGAGCTGTACTCAGTGCAGCTAACACACAAAATGGCTCAGTGCAGCTAACACACAAAAAAGTTGCATGTGCACTGCACTGCACTGCACTGCACCTGTGGATCAGTGTGAAAGCGGCCAATAACCCTTTTTTATAAGTGCTAATATGCCCATTGCAAAAGCTCAGTGTATGTTATGTTTAACACACTGACCTTTACCTCTTCCAGCTTCTCCTGGCATGTGTCTCCAGACTGTAATGCCGCGTACACACGGTCGGAATTCTCGTCGGAAAAAGCTCTGATGGTTTTCCCGTTGGAATCCCGATGGAATTTCGCTCAAACTGTCTGGCCTACACACGGTCACACCAAATTCCGATGGTCAATAACAACACGCCTTAAAAAACGTTCGACTGCACTATAAAAGGGAAGTTTAATGCTTCTGAGCATGCGTCGAATTGTTTCCGAGCATGCGTCGGAATTTTGCGTGTTGGAATTGTATACACACAGAAAGGTTTTCCGTCGGAAAAATTAAGAACAGGTTCTCAATCCAAAGTCCGTCTGAATTTTCGACAGACAAAGACCGATGGGCATACACACGGTCGGAAAATCCAATGAAAAGCTCCCATCGGACTGTTTCCATCGGAAATTCCGACCGTGTGTATGCAGCATTATAAAGGTACCAGGCGAAATGCAGTTGGTATCTCTCCGCCTGGCACAGGGGCTGGTGGTACAGAGGAAATATCAGCTTATGCGGTTCCTGCTCTCTCCTCTGCCAGCGCCGCCTCCATGCACTCTGATGCTCTTGGATGGCAGGTTGGCAACTCATTAATTGTGATCTGGACTTGCCAACCTGCCATCCCAGAGCATGGGCATGTGCTTCCCTGTTTAGAGATCGTGACCCACGTCAGAGGGCTCCATGGGTCATGGGTCGAGCACTCCTGATCTTTTGGATGGATAATATGGATTTGAAGCTTTGGAGGTTAAGGCTCCTAATGCTTATCTTATGGATGACTTGGCTAAAAAAGTAAAACGCAAGTGTCTGTTTCTGGGCTGGAAGTATTAATGGGTTCTTATAAGGTTACCTAGAGTCTCTCTTCAGTTTCAATCAGACATGGTTTTTGCTAAGAATGAAAATCTTCGCCTGCTGAAATCCATAAGCATCTTACTCAAGTTAATCACGTTTCGCGGTTCAGCTATCCTCACACTGTCTCCTTTATAAGAAAACGATCAACTTAGCAAGCTCCATAATTGACTAAAAGTGTTTAGATAGAGTAAGCAGCAGGCCTGACTACCCCTGGGGATTATATTTGTCTTACCAGCGTTGGCTAAATTACAAAATGTTATGTTTACTTAATACCTTGAATCGACACACACATATATGTGAATACCAAGAAGTCTTAATACTAAACCCTTAAAACATTAATTTGTATTTCCTGTGGTAGGTTTACGGAAGATCCAGGCATCTTAATCCTATTTTCGTTTTTTCGTTCCATAGCATCCTGTGGGGAAGAAGATTTAAAAGAATTGTTTAAAAAAACAGGAGCACTTACACTGTGGCAAAAAGAAAAAACAACATCTCATATAATACTGCAAGCCATCTTCTGTCTTTTTTTTTTTTTCAGTTTTGGATGGGCAATAGTTATGCTCTAGGTCAGTGAGGGCAACCTTGGCACCCCAGATGTTTTGGAACTACATTTCCCATGATGCTCAACTACACTGCAGAGTGCATGAGTAACATGGGAAATGTAGTTCCAAAACATCTGGAGTGCCAAGGTTCGCCATCACTGCTCTAGGTGATGTTGGAGAGAAATTATCTCTTTTCCTGTCCATTTGACAACAGGAAAAGAAATAAAAGGAAGTGATGTCTCCCCAGGGATGATAGAGACCACAAAAAAAAAAAAAAAAAAGAGTTTCTAACGCTTTGCCACTCTTTCTAAACACCAGATTTAGTGTTTTTCATCGCTTAAATAGAAGCAGAAATGTTGTCAGGAATTGCGGGTGGTTTTCACAAGATGCACGTAGAGTTTGATATACTAAAACTGGAGAGTGCAAAAAGTGGTGCAGCTCTTCATAGAAACCATTCAGCTTCCGGGTTTTATTGTCAAAGCTTAAAGCGGAAGTTAGCCCATCCATAAAACAGTTTAATTTCCAGCACATGCCGGAAATGTAACACTCCCATTGGTTGTGCTCTCAAACAAACAGTCAAGCCATCCAATAGCTGATGTCATACCTGATCACATGTGCAGCATCATTGCAGTTGTAGATTAAATAAAGGCAAAGATGGCAGCTTCCTTGGCTGAAAACGATAGGAGGGTTTACTTACACTTTAACCACTTCAGCCCCGGACCAATTGGCAGCCAAAGGACAAGGCCCCTTTTTTGCGATTCGGCACTGTGTCGCTTTAACTGACAATTGCACGGTCGTGCGACGTGGCTCCCAAACAAAATTGGCGTCCTTTTTTTCCCACAAATAGAGCTTTCTTTTGGTGGTATTTGATCGCCCCTGCGGTTTTTATTTTTTGCGCTATAAATAAAAATAGAGCGACAATTTTGAAAAAAATTCAATATTTTTTGCTTTTTGCTATAATAAATATCCCCAAAAAATATATAAAAAACATTTTTTTTCCTCAGTTTAGGCGATATGTATTCTTCTACATATTTTTAGTAAAAAAAATCGCAATTAGCGATTATTGATTGGTTTGCGCAAAAGTTATAGCGTTTACAAAATAGGGGATAGTTTTATAGCATTTTTATTAATATTTCTTTTTTTACTAGTAATGGCGGCGATCAGCGATTTTTATTGTGACTGCGACATTATGGCGGACACATCGGACATTTTTGACACATTTTTGACACATTTTGGGACCATTGTCATTTATTCAGCAATCAATGCTATTTAAATGCATTGATTCCTGTATAAAGGACAGTGGTAGTGAAAGAGTTAACCACTAGGGGGAGGGGAGGGGTTATGGGCTGTGACGTGTGTCTTTTTTTACATTAGGGGGCGGGGCTGACATCTGACGTCATTGATCGGCTTTCCCTATGACAGGGAACAGCCGATCTGGGAGAGGCAGATCTGTGCACTATCCCAAGTTACACATTATACATTAATTATACTGTATTAATTAATGGAAATTGTAATATACTGGGAATAATTATATTCTCAAATTACACATTACAGAATATACATGGCCATCTCTGCCCAAGCCAGGCAGTATTACGGAAATGACTGTACACATTACAGACAGCATATCACTAAGTAATTTAAAAAGAAATCATATATAGTATATACATAGTATGTGACTAATATGTCTTGCCTTTTACCAGCAGATCATGACCATTTCACAGTGGGAGCAAGTTTTTTTAGAATGTTGCCCTTTTGCATAGTCTCTAGCCACCTGGAAGTAATAAATGTCCTATGTATTTATTCATATTTTACTGATTACAAACGATCTTTAGAAGAGGACTTCCCAAATGGGAAAAGAGGGACAAATATTGAGGAGAAGTACAGAAAAGACTATTATAGAGTAATTATAATTCAGTTGATATGGTAAATAGAGAAATAAATTGAAGAGTGGCAATGAGAGGTTTTGACACACATATGGGGAGATTGCAAGATGCCCTAGAGCAGTGGTCTCCAAACTGTGGCCCGGGGGCCGGATGTGGCCCTTTGCTTGCCTTTTCCAGCCCTTGTGGCACTTTTCCTCCCATTGATATAAGACACTACAGGGTTGATTAACTAAAGGCAAATAGGCTGTACACTTTGCAATTTGCTCTCTGCAAGTACAGTTGCTCCAGAGCTTAGTAAATGAGGTAAAGCTTAATTTTGTAAAGAATACCCAATCACGTGCAAGAAAAAAAAAAAAAAAAAAACATGTGCAAGGAAAAAAAAAACAGTATTTTTGTTTGCACATGATTGGATGATGGAAGTCAGCAGAGCTTTGTCTCATTTACTAAGGTTCTGGAGCAACTGCACTTGCAGAGTGCAACTGCACTTTGCAAAGTGCACAGTCTATTTGTCTTTAGTAAATCAACCCATATCTCTCCCACAAAAACAAAGGGAGGACTGTTTCTCCCACTGACACCAATGATAGGGCACTATTTCTCCCACTGACACCAACAATGGGGCATTATTCTTCCCACTGACACCAAGGGGGCATTATTCTTCCCACTGACACCAAGGACAAGGCACTATTCTTCCCACTGACACCAAGGACGGGACACTATTCTTCCCACTGACATCAAGGACAAGGCACTATTCTTCCCACTGACACCAAGGACAAGGCACTATTCTTCCCACTGACACCAAGGACGGGGCACTATTCTTCCCACTGACACCAAGGACGGGGCACTATTCTTCCCACTGACATCAAGGACAAGGCACTATTCTTCCTACTGACATCAAGGACAAGGCACTATTCTTCCCACTGACACCAAGGACAGGGCACTATTCTTCCCACTGACACCAAGGATGGGGGACTATTATTCCCACTAACACCAAGGATGGGGCACTATTCCTCCCCCTAGTACCAAAGATGCACTGTTTACTCCAGGACAATTTCTACTCCCAATGGCCACAGTCCAGCCTTCCTAAGGTCTGAAGAACTGTAAACTGGTCGTTAGTTGAGAAATTTGGACAATATCTCCCGATAAGGGTCAGATCGCACTCAAAAAGTTAGGGGAACTTCAATTTATCACCTCATTGTGGTCTGGCCTGGTGTGTCGGTAAGGTAATGAGGTTATAAACCTCTCAGAAAAGGACGTACCAAAGGCACTCGCTGGGAAGGATTGTGGGTTGAATCCCTTTTTTTTTCTTAATAGTACAACACAAGACACTATTCAATAAAGTCCAACTCTGGGAAACGTAAAAATGTTTCCCTTGAAATGGGGCTGCGCCTGCACTGCAATGGCTCTATGCTCATTTATGTCTAGGGGGCCGTAAAAGCAGTTTTACACATAAACCAGGGTTAACTGATACCGTGTCCTTTGCTGTACCCCAAAAAATTGATTTTACTAGTAAGTCAAAACTCCTTTTTTATAAATAAATTCTTTCAACTCGTTTCATGACTCTGTAATGGTCACGTTCTCTGGAAGGTGTTCATGTTGTGGCCACTTCTCCAGATATTGGCAGTGCTGAATGAGAACTGTTTAGGTTACAAGGGAAAACATTTGTTAGTACTGAATATATACGTATATTTAGTATAAAGTAAATCCCATGAAAATTGTTCACTCTGTCAACATATGTGAACAGCTAAGCACCGACATGCATTCATTCTCAAAATCTAAATGAAGGAAAATTTGTCACATGTAAAAAGTAAGTGGACTCCTACATTTACTTCCATTTTAAAACCATAAAATTAGAATCTGGTATTTCAGACTAGGTGCCAATGATTAGAACCTTCTTAGGGAGTATGCAGATTTAAACCTAATATCTAGAGTGTAGTGTTATCTATTGACATGCATGGTTTCATTCATGTGGGGAGAATGTGGAGCCATCCATTTAAAACTTGAAATTGAACTAGAAGGGAATATTTCAACACGATAATATTCTGAAGCATAGTAACAATTCTACCAATGAATGGCTCAGAAATAATAATAAAGGGTAATGTACTGGCCTAGTCAAAGCCCTAATATGAATTCCATTTATGTATTGTGGGGGATTTGAAAGTGGCAGTTCATGCAAGGAAACCTATAAACATCTAGCAAGTAAAATAGTTTTGCATTGAGGAGTGGTCAGATATTTCACTGAATCAATGTCAGAGACAGGTGGGCAGCTAAAAAAAGCATCTACAATAAGTAATTTTTCCTAAAGGGGGTAACACCAGCCTCAGAGGCCAAGGGTGTACTTACTTTTTTCATGGCACACTATTATATCTATTTTTTTTTTTTTTTTAAAGATAATTGAAAAGGCACATTTTCATTGTATTTTTATTTAAGCATGTCATCTTTATTTGTAGACATCATTTAAATGAATATCTAATGTTTGCCTTATATATATATATATATATATATATATATATATATATTATACATTATATATATATATATATATATATATATATATATATATATATATATATATTACATTACATTACCAAAAGTATTGGGACCCCTGCCTTTACACACGCATGAACTTTAAGGGCATCCCAGTTTTGGTCCATAGGGTTCAATTTTGAGTTGGCCCACCCTTTGCAGCTATACCAAATTCAAATCTGGTAAGGCTGTCCACAAGGTTTAGGAGTGTGTCTATGGGAATGTTTGACCATTCTTCCAGAAGCGCATTTATGTACGATGTAATGTTGAACAGAAGGCCTGGCTCGCAGTCTCCACTCTAATTCATCCCAAAGGTGTCCTGTCGGGTTGAGGTCAGAACTCGTCCATGTCATTATGGACCTTGCTTTGTACACTGGTGCGCAGTCATGTTGGAACAGGAAGGGACCATCCCCATATTGTTCCCACAATGTTGGGAGCATGAAATCATCCAAAATGTCTTGGTATGCTGACGCCTTAAGAGTTTCCTTCACTGGAACTAAGGGGCCAAGTCCAACCCCTGAAAAACAACCCCCCACCATAATCCCCCCTCCACCAAATGATTTGGACCTGTGCGCAAAGCAAGGTCCAATAGACACACTCCTAAACCTTGTGGACAGCCTTCCCAGAAGTGTTGAAGCTGTTATAGCTGCAAAGTATGGGTCAACTCAATATTGAACTCTACGATATATATATATACCGTACAGTGGAACCTTGGTTTACGAGTAAAGCTGTTAACGAGGGTTTTAAAAGACGAGCAACTTTTTTTTTTTAATTCTGAGTGTTGTCTCGCAAAACGAGCAAAATTCAAGCTAATGGGGTGTGCAGTACCGCATTTGGCCAGAAGTGCGGGGGCGCTGGGGACACTCGGAGACGTTCCGAAATACTCAGAACACTCGGAAATACTCGAAAACACTTGGAAATACTCCGTTCCCGAGTGTTTCCAATCCTTTCTGAGGCTTCCTGAGTTCAGTCGAGCTGTCCCCAAGTATTTCTGAGGCTCTCCGGCGCCCCTCCATCTCTGGCCACATGTAATAAAAGTCAATTGACTTCTATAGGGAAACTCGCTTTGATATGAGAGTGCTTTGGATTACAAGCATTCTCCTGGATGGATTATGCTCGTAATCCAAGGTTCCGCTGTATATATAAAATTAAGCTGTCACTTAGTAAAATGATCTCCTCAGTGAGTCAGAACTGAAATCCAGCATGGAACCTTCAATTGAGTTTCAATGGCAATATATCAAAGGATCCAGAGCTTCTTGATAGTAAATGCCAAGTCTTTACAATTCTCTGACTGCATTGCAATGTGCGCTTTTTGAAGCCTTGTTCAGGTAAGTACATGTTCTGCTTTCCCTGTCAATAAGTAAGCAGCAACCTTCAAAAATGTCAAGATATATCATAAAATCAGTTTGCCCCATAAATCAGCTTAACCTAATTAATTTTTCCATAAGGCGTCCATCCGCTTTACTGTTACTTCTTGAATTGCTAGTTTCTGTCAGTATAAAGAATTTAAATCAAAAGTGTTACCAGCAGCAGATAAGAGTAATTCATTTTTCTTGATGGCTGCGGTACCGATATGAGCTTGGACAGTGATGGATGGTTTAAATGGCTGCTCCCTTTATAAAGTGCAAAATGTGAAGATATGATGTGGGTATGAGCGATTAATAAAAGTAGAAGGAAAACACAGCTTCTGCTGTTAGATGGGAATTTACAGTTACTGGGCCCTATGAGCACTTAACCCTTCTAGGAGCAGCAAGGTGCTGCACTGTGTAGCAATATGGCCTTCTAGTGCTGGTTCCTAAAATTAATTCTAAACAGGGTAACCTGCTGGGAATTCCGTCTGTTGTTGTACATTGTCCTGTTCACGCACTTTTAGCTGTGCCACTGGGACAGAAACGCCGAAGGAATCTCTTCATGGGAGATACATACTGCAAAACAATCCTGACTGAGGTGTTTTATTGCTACAGTATCTCACAAAAGTGAGTACTCCCCTCACATTTTTGTAAATATTTTATAATATCGTTTAATGTGACAACACTGAAGAAATTACACTTTGCTACAACGCAAAGTAGTGAGTGTACAGCTTGTATATCACTGTAAATTTGCTGTCCCCTCAAAAATAACTCAACACACAGCCATTAATGTCTAAACCGCTGGCTACAAAAGTGAGTACATACCTAAGTGAAAATGTCCAAATTGGGCCCAATTAGTAATTTTCCCTCCCCCGGTGTCATGTGATTAGTTAGTGTTACAAGGTCTCAGGTGTGAATGGGGAGCAGGTGTGTTAAATTTGCTGTTATCGCTCTCACTCTCCTCACTCTCTCATACTGGTCACTGGAAGTTCAACATGGCACCTCATGGCAAAGAACTCTCTGAGGATCTGAAAAAAAGAATTGTTGCTCTACATAAAGATGGCCTATGCTATAAGAAGATTGCCAAGACCCTGAAACTGAGCTGCAGCGCGGTGGCCAAGACCATACAGCAGTTTAACGGGACAGGTTTCACTCAGAACATGCCTCGCCATGGTCGACCAAAGAAGTTGAGTGCATGTACTCAGCGTCATATACAGAGGTTGTCTTTGGGAAATAGACATATGAGTGCTGCCAGCATTGCTGCAGAGGTCAGTCTATCAGTGCTCAGACCATACACCTCACACTGCATCAAATTGGTCTGCATGGCTGTCCCAGAAGGAAGCCTCTTCTAAAGATGATGCACAAGAAAGCCCGCAAACAGTTTACTAAAGACAAGCAGACTAAGGACAGGGATTACTGGAAACATGTTCTGTGGTCTGATGAGACCAAGATAAACTTAATTGGTTCAGATGGTGTCAAGCGTGTGTGGTGGAAACCAGGTGAGGAGTACAAAGACAAGTGTGTCTTGTCTAAAGTCAAGCACTGTGGTGGGAGTGTCATGTTCTGGGGCTGCATGAGTGCTGCCGGCACTGGGGAGCTACAGTTTATTGAGGGAACCATGAATGCCAACATGTACTGTGACATGCTGAAGCAGAGCATGATCCCCTCCCTTTGGAGACTGGGCTGCAGGGCAGTATTCCAACATGATAACAACCTTAAACACAACTCCAAGACGACCACTGCCTTGCTAAAGAAGCTGAGGGTAAAGGTGATGGACTAGTCAAGCATTTCTCCAGACCTAAACCCTATTTTAGGGAGCATCTGTGGGGCATCCTCAAAAGGAAGGTGGAGGAGCACAAGGTCTCTAACATCCACCAGCTCCGATGTCGTCATGGAGGAGTGGAAGAGGACTCTAGTGGCAACCTGTGAAGCTCTGGTGAACTCCATGCCCAAGAGGGATAAGGCAGTGCTTGAATATAATGTTGGCCACACAAAATATTGACACTTCTGGGCCAAATCTGGACATTTTCACTTAGGGGTGTACTCACTTTTGTTGCCAGCAATTTAGACATTAATGGCTGTGTGTTGAGTTATTTTGAGGGGACAACAAATTTACACTGTTATACAAGATGTACACTCACTACTTTCACTTACTTAGGTGTCACAAGACTTGACAAAAGTTTCTTAAGCCTCGTACACACGATCGGATTGTTGGCCAACAAAGCGCCAGACTTTTGTCCGAATGGCGTGTTCCAGGAACTTGTCTTGCATACACACGGTACACAATTGTAGGCCAACAAACATGAACGTAGTGGCGTACTACTTGTAATTTCAGCTCTTGAGCGCCACCCTTTGGACACCTTGTTCTAATGTCGTGTTTGGTGAGCCTTGATTCCGAGCATGTATGTTTTTTACTTTGGACTTTTGTGTGAGAGACTTGTGTACACACGATAGGAAAATCTGACAACAGACCGTTGTCCGCCGAAAATTTACTAGCCTGCCATCCAACATTTGTTGGCGGAAAGTTGGACAACAATTGTCTGATAGAGCATACTAACGGTCGGATTTTAGGCAGTCTGTCATCACACAATTCCCTGCCGAAAAATCCGCTCGTGTGTAGGATGCTTTAGCCTTTCCAACATGGAATAAAAAAATTGGCTGTAGTTCCACTTCATCTCTCTGACAGATGTAAGCAGCCAGCAGGTGATTCGGCCCACCATTGTCCATCCTCAAACAAAATGGCCCATCAATAGAGAATTACAGCAAAATTCTTGACTTTGGTTAGCGCCATAATCTGTGTGTACAGTAGGAGGCGTCCTGTAACATTTTGTGTTTACGAATGTTTTTTATTATGGGTAAGGTCATAGTACAAGATTTTGACAGTGGTGGAAAATGTGAAAGTGAAAGATTAATTTAGATCAAAGATCTCCAAACTACGGCCCTCCAGCTGTTGCAGAACTACAAGTCCCATGAGGCATTGTAAAACTCTAACATTCATATACATGACTAGGCATGATGGGAAATTGTAGTTTCTGAACAACTGGAGGGCCATAGTTTGGAGACCCCTGATTTAGATAATACATTATAACTGTATAAAGACATATATGACAAGATACACACATTAGATTATAAGTCTATATAACATTTGCTGAGAAGGATCTATAGATGTGCTTAAGTAAAATAACAGTAGTGAACATTACACCAGTAGTGAGGTTTCCCATAGAGTAAATTTTTTAGGTATATATGCATGGTGTTATATAACGTGTGGTCTATTCTTTCTGATAATTTGATGTTTGCCATACGGTTGAGAACTTGAGGCCATGGTACGTTGGGTGAACGCCAGTTGAAGGCGATGGTCCAGTGATAGAGCTAAATAGAGTATGGAT
>CM053026.1:703428524-703763433 GCA_028564925.1 Lithobates sylvaticus | reverse complement strand
CTCCAGAGCTTAGTAAATGAAGAGGAGCTCTGCTGACTCTTATCATCCAATCATGTGCAAGCAAAGATACAATTTTTGTTTTTATTTTCCTTGTATGTGATTGGGTATTCTTTGTAAAGTGAAGCTTTACCTCATTTACTAAGCTCTGGAGCAACTGCACTTGCAGAGTTCAACTGCACTTTACAAAGTGCGCAGTCTTGTTCCCTTTAGTAAATCAACCCCTATGTGTCTAAAATACACTAAGCAGCATGTGCACCACCTGAAAAATACAGAGCTAAGAACTAACAGCTAACTGTCAAATACCTCAAAACACGTTTTTGATGCATGACCATTTTTTTCTGTTATTTTTTTCACTGTACTGTGGTCCGGTGTTTTTTTGATGCGTTCCAGTGCATCCCAGTGCATTTTTGATGCATTTTATCACGTTCCAGTAGAGTCCAGTGCAGGAAAAATGCAACAGGGCGTCAACTTTGCCATTGGAAACCATATGACCAACTTTGCATGTGTTTTTGATGCAGAAATGAATCATGTTTCATATAGGTAGGGAGTGTCGGGTGAGTGCAGGACTGCCGCTAGAAATCACTGGACCCCCCTATAGCCTACCTGCCAGTCCCCCCCCCCCCCTATGAAAATATCTAATTCTATCTTTGCTAAAATGCCATGGCCACAATGCTATGCTTTGCAGCCATGGTAAAAAAAAAAAAAAAACTCTCATCAATCAAGACCCATTCAGTTGAATAGTGCTGCTATGCAAGTGACTAGGTGTGCTAGCGTACGGTTAAAGTAGGCAGTGAGTAAGCAATATCACTGCTTGATGAACAAAAAATCAAGTGTTGCATCCAAACCTACCTTGCAAATACTTTCTTTTAAACCACTTACAGACCGGAAGATTTTCCCCCTTAATGACCAGGTGATAAGACACTGCGTCGCTTTAACTGACAATTGCGCAGTCGTGCGATGCTGTACTATAAAAAAATGTACATCCTTTTTTTTTTACCACAAATAGAGCTTTCTTTTGGTGGTATTTGATCACCTCTGCGGTTTTTATTTTTTTGCGCTATAAACAAAAAAAGACAGACAAGTTTGAAAAAAGAAACACAATATTTTTTTTTTACTTTTTGCTTTTATAATTATCCCCAAAAAAATATAAATTTCTTCATCAGTTTAGACCAATATGTATTCTTGTACATATTTTTGGTAACAAAAATTGCAATAAGCGTATATTGTTATTTTGCAAAAGTTATAGCGTCTAACAAATAGGGGATAGATTTATGGCATTTTTATTATTTATGTTTTTTTTTACTAGTAATGGCAGCGATCTGTGATTTTTAGCGGGACTGCGACATTGTGGCGGACAGATCGGACACTTTTGACACTTTTTGGGACCAGTGACATTTATGCATTTATGCATTTTATCATAAATGCACTGAATACTGTGTAAATAATATAAATGTCACTGGTAGGGAAGGGGTTAACACTAGGGGGCGATCAAGGGGTTAAATGTGTTCCCTGTTAGGTGTTTCTAACTGTAGGGTGATGGGACTGACTGGAGGAGGAGAGAGATCGCTGTACCTTATCACTAGGAACAGCAGATCTCTCTCTCCTCCCCTGTCAGAAAGGGATCTGGCTGTCTACATTGACAGATCCCCATTCTGGCTCTCTTTTCCACGATCGCAGGTGGCCGGCGGACATCTATGTCTCTTAAAGGAGCCGACATACACCTACGGAGATTAGCGGGAACGAGCTGACCTGCCACAGTATAATGATGGCAGCTGGTCGGCAAGTGGTTAAAAAAAAGGTTTAAACTAATTAGATTGGGGTGCAGTTGCTGCATTTAGGACAAGCCACATGAAAAAATCTAAAAAATCGATTACACATATAATATATGTGATGGTATTGTGATTATAACTGGATGGGGTGGGGGGCTGAATGGGCAAAGTAGAAGTGATTCTCCATGTGAGTATTCTTGCCAGAGCTGATTTTTATTTTCACACTTGCTAGGGAACTAATGTAAAAAAAAAAATCTTACAGTAGTGTCTGGCTTTTAAGGTGAACTCTTATGCCGCGTACACATGATCGGAATTTCGTCCAGCAAAAGACTGATGAGAGCTTTTCATCGGAAAATGCGACTGTGTGTAGGCTCCATCAGAATTTTGCTGGCCGAATTCCAGTCAGCAAAAATTTGAGAGCATGTTCTCAATTTTTTGTTTCTATCGGAAATTCCAATCGTCTTCAGCAATTCCGATGCGCAAAATTCCTACGCATGCTCGGAAACAATTCGACGCATGCTCGGAAGCATTAAACTTCATTTTTTCTCGGCTCGTCGTAGTGTTGTACGTCACCGTGTTCTTGATGGTCGGAATTTGGTTTGACCGTGTGTGGGCAAGACAGTTTGAGTGGAATTCCGTCGGGAAACCCATCAGAGCTTTTTCCGACGAGAATTCCGATCGTGTGTACGCGGCATCAGGTTCCCGGTTAATCATTTTGGAAATGTTTGAGTTTCTAAACATATTATCTATATAATTTTTCACAACTTTGATAACATTTTTATTATTTGATATGGGACACATCTGGACAGTTTGCAGACTAAGCTTTCTAATAAAAAAGCTCAGCATTGTTCTGTTGTTGACTATCTCTAACTAAAACTACAACTAAATTCAACGGTCAGGCTATGCAGGGAGTGAGTGAGGGGCAAAGTGTTGATTCCCTGTACCATTTAGTTGTGTGTTAAAAATAATAAATAAATAAAAAAATACTAATATATATAAAAAACACAATAATAAATACAAAAAAATCCAAACAAGCTATTCAGAGTTTATACTGCATAGTAGTTAGCTTGCTAGCTGTTTGCTGTAAGTGGTTAAAATAATATATTTGTATGCATTATTAAATATAACGCTAATCAAACTATTTTGTTTTATTTTCTATTTTCGACCAGAAAATAATAAAAAATATATACAGTATTGTTAAAGCCGCAGAATAGCATCACACACAATGGTACATTTTGCATCTAAGCCTGTCGAAGTACAGCCCCACTTTTGGCCTTAAGCAACACTTTCACTTTCCTCTATTTTTAGAAAAAGGCAATCTGCGCTGAAATATTAATTAAAATTTTCAGGTGAGAAGAGTGACAACTAGGATTGCAATGATGGTCGATGGTGAACATCAAGGGACGGATCACGGAAAGCACTGCTCAATATTTCATTTAGTTCCTTTTGATGGCATCTCATCCTGAAAGAACTACTGTCAAATATTCTGTACCTCAAAAGATCTGGGTGCATATGTCTCCCATCAAAGGATTAATGAAGGCGAGCTGGCTGCATAAAGTATTTTATTCTGTGTAAATGATTTATGTAAGCGAGTACAGAATGGATGGAGTAAATGTGTATTTTTGGGTAGTTCTGCTCTCATATACATTTTCATCGTGTTTTTGAACTGTACTTGCTCTGTACTTTAATCATTCAGGATGTGAATATTTGTTAAGAAAAATATATATATTGAAGCATCACGATAGGTGGTTTAAAGATTCCAAGTCATGGTCCAATAAAATAAAATGATGGAACAGACTGAGCATTGCTAGGTAGAAATAGTAAAATGGTTCTTTTACTGGGGAGCAAAAAAAAAAAACCATATACAATATATATATATTAGACATGGGAGCCGTCAAAAAATTTGTTTAGTTTCGTTCCGTTCTGTTTCGTATAAAAAAAAAAAAAGTCGTAATTCGTGTACGAAATTTAATTCGGATTCGTACGAAATACGAATTTAGTACGAATCGTTACAAATCGTTAATATCGTTACGAATCGTTACGAATATCGACACTCTACGAATAATAACGAATTATCCGAAAACGTATTAACGTTACATAACACAAGTCTGTAAATGTCTATTGTTCACTAGGGATGAGCCGAACACCCCCGGGTTCGGTTCGCACCAGAACCTTCGAACCGACCGAAAGTTCGCGCGAATTTTCGAACCCTATACGTTATAATGGACGCGAACGTTCGAAATCAAAAGTGCTAATTACAACGGCCAATATGCATGTTAATGTCATAAAACAGGTTTGGGGACCCGGGTCCTGCCCCAGGGGACATATATCAATGCAAAAAGAACTTTTAAAAACTAACATTTTTTCGGGAGCAGTCATTTTAATGATGCATAAAGTGAAAAAAAAAAAGTGAAATTTTCCTTTAAATATGGTACCTGGGGGGTGTCTAAAGTATGCCTGTGAAGTGGCATGTGTTTCCCGTGTTTAGAACTGTCCTTGCACAAAATGACATTTTTAAAGGAAAAAAAGAAGCCATTTAAAACCACTTGCGGCTTTAGGTTTGTTCTTAAGTAGAATCTGAACAGGTACATTATGAAGTGTAGCTCCATCCCAAAAAAAAATCTATTTTTAAGCTTTTTGGAGAACATAGGGAGGGGTTATCACCCCTGTAACATTTGCTGTCTTTGCACATCTGTTCAGAACATGTCACCTCACTTTCCGTCCCAATGACAAATGTTTTTGGAAAAAGTGGGGTTTTAATTGAAACAAGGATTGGTGATAAAGTATCAGTAGAGAGGAGATACCTTTTTCCCAAATTAAATCTAACAGGATAGAATTTCCCTTCCTAGGGGTAGATTTCCTCTCACTTCCTGTTTTCTCTTTCCATTTGCAAGTAGGAGTCGTTTGTAAGTTGGATGTTTGAAAGTAGGGGCCTGGCGTATATACTCTGCAGAAATTTGCCCTATTAGATGTTGGTGTAGCCACAAGACTGGTGGGCACAGGAATGGGCCCTGCTGTGAGTTAATAGATCAAGATTTGTAATTGCATGCACCTGTTGAACAGGGCAGAAAAATTGGGGGTGGTGGTGGTGGTGGACGGTGTTGCCACAAGACTGTAAGCTCTCACAGTTACTCTTGGTGGGCGCAGGAATGGGCCCTACTGTGAGTTATTAGATCAAGATTTGTAATTGCAAGCACCTGATGAACAGGGCAGAAAAATTGGGCCTTTGGCGGTGGTGGTGGACGGTGTTGCCACAAGACTGTAAGCTCTCACAGTTACTCTTGGTGGGCGCAAGAATGGGCCCTGCTGTGAGTTATTAGATCAAGATTTGTAATTGCAAGCACCTGATGAACAGGGCAGAAAAATTGGGCCTTTGGCGGTGGTGGTGGACGGTGTTGCCACAAGACTGTAAGCTCTCACAGTTACTCTTGGTGGGCGCAAGAATGGGCCCTGCTGTGAGTTATTAGATCAAGATTTGTAATTGCAAGCACCTGATGAACAGGGCAGAAAAATTGGGCCTTTGGCGGTGGTGGTGGACGGTGTTGCCACAAGACTGTAGGCCCTCATAGTTACTCTTGGTGGGCGCAGGAATGGGCCCTGCTGTGAACTATTAGATCAAGATTTGTAATTACCCGCCCCTGTTAAACAGGGGCTGAAAAATTGTGCCTTAGGCACTGGTGCTGGTGCCACAACACTGCAACCCCTCACAGATACTGTACTTGGAGCACAGCAGTCACACGTGTTGCAAAGCATTTTTTTAAAAAAAATGTAATTACCCGCCCCTGTTAAAACAGGGGCTGAAAAATTGTGCCTTAGGCACTGGTGCTGGTGCCACAACACTGCAACCCCTCACAGATACTGTACTTGGAGCACAGCAGTCACACGTGTTGCAAAGCATTTTTTTTAAAATTTGTAATTACCCGCCCCTGTTAAACAGGGGCTGAAAAAAATTGTGCCTTAGGCACTGGTGCTGGTGCCACAACACTGCAACCCCTCACAGATACTGTACTTGGAGCACAGCAGTCACACGTGTTGCAAAGCATTTTTTAAAAAAATTGTAATTACCCGCCCCTGTTAAACAGGGGCTGAAAAATTGTGCCTTAGGCACTGGTGCTGGTGCCACAACACTGCAACCCCTCACAGATACTGTACTTGGAGCACAGCAGTCACACGTGTTGCGAAGCATTTTTTTAGAAAATTGTAATTACCCGCCCCTGTTAAACAGGGGCTGAAAAATTGTGCCTTAGGCACTGGTGCTGGTGCCACAACACTGCAACCCCTCACAGATACTGTACTTGGAGCACAGCAGTCACACGTGTTGCGAAGCATTTTTTTTATAAAAATTGTATGTACACGCCCCTGTTAAACAGGGGCTGAAAAATTGTGCCTTAGGCACTGGTGTGGTGGCATGGATCATTGAGGAGGAGGAAGAGGATAGTCAGTGAACATAAGAGGACAGTCACTCAGCATCAGCATAGGCAGTCTTGAAGGGATGTGATATTAAAAATTATTCGGTTATATCCGCCTCAGGTGCCTGGTAGCTGGTGGTGATCCAAGACTGATTCATTTTGATGAAGGTCAGTCGATCAACCGAGGCGGTGGACAGGCGCACCCTATGATCGGTGACAAATCCTCCAGCAGCACTGAATGTGCGTTCGGAAAGAACGCTGGAGGCAGGACAGGCCAGTAGCTCAATTGCATACTGTGCAAGCTCTGGCCAGTGATCCATCCTCAGGACCTAGTAAGCCAGAGGATTTTCGGTGGGAAAGGTGTCCAAGTCTGACCTTGCCCCAAGGTATTCCTGCACCATGTATATCAGACGCTGGCGATGGTTGCTGGAACCGATCATACCTTGGGGCTGCGGACTAAAAAATTGTCTGAACGCATCGGTCAGACGTCCACCTTCCCCACCGCTCCTTCTGCTACTGACCGAAGCCTCAGCAACTCGTCGCCCAGGACCAGGAGTTTGTAGCCTCCCAGTTTCTGGGAACGCGTTGCACAGACCTTTCTGCAAGGCCTCCCTGAGATGTCTCATCCTCTGCTCCCTCTGCGACGGCAAGATAAGGTCCGCAACCTTACCCTTGTACCGCGGATCAAGGAGAGTGGCCAGCCAGTAATGGTCCCTCTCCTTGATCCGAAGAATACGAGGATCCTTCCGCAGGCTTTGCAGGATCAGGGAGGCCATGCAGCGTAGGTTAGCTGAGGCATTCGGTCCGGAGTCTTCTGGGTCATTGAGGATGACATGATCGCCAGCCACCTCCTCCCAGCCACGTACAAGTCCACTGGTTTGTTGGGACTGTACATCATCCCTAAAAGACTGCTGCTGCTGATGCTGAGTGCCAGGCTCCACCTCCATGCTCACACAATCCTCCTCCTCCTCCCTCCTCCTCCTCATCCTCTTCCTGTGTGATGGGTGGGACAGGAGGAACACTGTCCGGATAAAGGGGGCCTTGAGAGGCAAGGAAGTCCTCCTCTTCCTGCCTCTGTTCTGCCTCAAGTGCCCTGTCCATTATCCCACGCAGCGTATGCTCCAACAGGTGGACAAGAGGGACAGTGTCACTGATGCATGCACTGTCACTGCTCACCATCCTCGTGGCCTCCTCAAATGGTGAGAGGACAGTGCATGCATCCCTGATCATGCTCCACTGACGTGGGGAAAAAAAACCAAGCTCCCCTGACCCTGTCCTGGTGCCATAGTCGCAAAGGTACTCATTGATGGCCCTCTGCTGCGTGTGCAGTCGCTGCAGCATGGCCAACGTTGAGTTCCACCTGGTGGGCATGTCACATATTAGGCGGTTCTTGGGCAGGTTCAGCTCCTTTTGCAGCTCAGTCAGCCGAGCACTGGCATTATAAGATCGGCGGAAATGCACACAGACTTTCCTGGCCTGCCTCAGGACATCCTGTAAGCCTGGGAACCTGCCCAAGAACCGCTGCACCACCAGGTTGAGGACGTGAGCCATGCAGGGCACATGGGTGAGCTGCCCCTGTCGCAGGGCGGAGAGGAGGTTGGTGCCATTGTCAGAAACGACCATTCCTGGCTTAAGCTGACGTGGCGTCAACCACCTCTCGGCCTGCCCCTGCAGAGCTGCCAGAACCTCTGGCCCAGTGTGGCTCCTGTCCCCCAAACACACCAGCGCAAGCACGGCATGGCATCTTTTTGCCTGCGTACTTGCGTAGCCCCTTGTACGCCTACGGAGCACCGCTGGTTCCAAGGACAGAGCACTGGAGGAAGAAGAAGAGGAGGGGGTGGAGGAGAGAGGTGTGTCACAACCAGTAGCAGTAGTAGCGTTTTGGAGGCGTGGTGGCGGAACAACCTCCAACACTACTGCACCTTGTCCTGCATCCCTCCCAGCTGCCAATAGAGTGACCCAATGGGCCGTGAAAGAAAGGTACCGTCCCTGTCCATGCCTGCTGGACCATGAGTCAGCGGTAATATGCACCTTACCGCTGACCGCCCTGTCCAGCGAGGCATGGACATTGCCCTCCACATGCCGGTAGAGAGACGGAATCGCCTTCCGTGAGAAAAAGTGGCGTTTGGGAACCTGCCACTGAGGAACCGCACATTGAACAAACTCACGGAAGGGGGCCGAGTCTACCAACTGAAAAGGCAGCAGTTGAAGTGCTAGCAATTTAGCCAGGCTAGCATTCAACCGCTGGGCATGTGGATGGCTGGGAGTGTACTTCTTTCTACGGTCCAGCAGCTGGGGCAGGGAAATTTGCCTGCTGCAATCGGACGTCGGTGTACTGCAAGTACTTGGTTGTGACACACCTAATTCTACACCTTCAGTCCTCTCAGAGCAGCTTTCAGAGAGGACTGAAGGTGTAGTGGGGATGGAGATCCCAGCTGAGGAGGAGCAAGGAGAGGTCCGCTTAGTTCTTTGGTGTGGGTCTTTTATGTGTGCCTGCCAACGAGCTGCATGGCAGGTCGCCATATGTCTGGTCATGCTTGTGGTGCCCAAGCGGCTGATGTTTTGGCCACGCGAGATACGCTTGAGACAAATATTGCAAATAGCAGTGGTGCGATCTGCTGCACTCGTCTCAAAAAAGGCCCACACCAAAGAACTTTTCTGATAACGTGCAGAGGCAGCGCCCTGCACAGGCGGAGCTCTGCGGTGTTGTACAGTTGCTGTGCTGGCCTCTACCTGGCCTCCAGGGGGCACCCTGCCTCGTTGGACATGTGACGCCGCATCCTCCTCCTCCTCGTCCTCCTCCTCATCCTCTCTCCCTTCAGGCACCCACGTGGAGTCAGTGACCTCATCATCCCCTCCCTCTTCACCACTAGAGCAAACCTGGCAGTAAGCTGCAGCTGGTGGAACAGTACTGCCAGATTCCTCAAGCTGGGTATCATCATCCGAGCCTTCGAATCGTTGGGCATCCTCCTGGAGCATGTACCCAACACTGTGCTCAAAGAGTTCGGGGGACTCCTCAGGAGGACATGGTGGGTCTAGGGAAGGGGTGGCTGATGATGCTCTGCCAGTACCCTGAGCCTGGGTGAGAGAGGATGAGGAGGATGAGGAGGGCTTGGTCATCCATTCTACCAAGCCTTCAGCATGATGCGGCTCCACATGTCCAGCTGCCGAAAACAAAGACGCGCGTGTCCCATGGCCACGTGCTGATGACGATGCACGACCACGTCCACGTCCACGGCCACGTCCACTAGAAACAGAGCCTGCCTGCCCTGTGTTCTTGGCTCTGCACGCTCTGCCTCCCCTTGGCGGTCTTCCAGCCATTGTAGTCGGTAGTCCTGTGGGTGCTGCTGAGAAGAATATATAGGAGCTCTGTGTGATGCCACTAACACACTAGAAGTCCTGTGGGTGCTGCTGAGAAGAAAATATAGGAGCTCTGTGTGATGCCACTAACACACTAGAAGTCCTATGGGTGCTTCTGCAAAGAAAATAGAGGAGCTCTGTGTGATGCCACTAACACACTAGAAGTCCTATGGGTGCTTCTGCAAAGAAAATAGAGGAGCTCTGTGTGATGCCACTAACACACTAGAAGTCCTGTGGGTGCTTCTGCAAAGAAAATAGAGGAGCTCTGTGTGATGCCACTAACACACTAGAAGTCCTGTGGGTGCTGCTGAGAAGAAAATATAGGAGCTCTGTGTGATGCCACTAACACACTAGAAGTCCTATGGGTGCTTCTGCAAAGAAAATAGAGGAGCTCTGTGTGATGCCACTAACACACTAGAAGTCCTGTGGGTGCTGCTGAGAAGAAAATATAGGAGCTCTGTGTGATGCCACTAACACACTAGAAGTCCTATGGGTGCTTCTGCAAAGAAAATAGAGGAGCTCTGTGTGATGCCACTAACACACTAGAAGTCCTGTGGGTGCTTCTGCAAAGAAAATAGAGGAGCTCTGTGTGATGCCACTAACACACTAGAAGTCCTGTGGGTGCTTCTGCAAAGAAAATAGAGGAGCTCTGTGTGATGCCACTAACACACTAGAAGTCCTGTGGGTGCTGCTGAGAAGAAAATATAGGAGCTCTGTGTGATGCCACTAACACACTAGAAGTCCTATGGGTGCTTCTGCAAAGAAAATAGAGGAGCTCTGTGTGATGCCACTAACACACTAGAAGTCCTGTGGGTGCTTCTGCAAAGAAAATAGAGGAGCTCTGTGTGATGCCACTAACACACTAGAAGTCCTGTGGGTGCTGCTGAGAAGAAAATATAGGAGCTCTGTGTGATGCCACTAACACACTAGAAGTCCTGTGGGTGCTGCTGAGAAGAAAATATAGGAGCTCTGTGTGATGCCACTAACACACTAGAAGTCCTATGGGTGCTTCTGCAAAGAAAATAGAGGAGCTCTGTGTGATGCCACTAACACACTAGAAGTCCTGTGGGTGCTGCTGAGAAGAAAATATAGGAGCTCTGTGTGATGCCACTAACACACTAGAAGTCCTATGGGTGCTTCTGCAAAGAAAATAGAGGAGCTCTGTGTGATGCCACTAACACACTAGAAGTCCTGTGGGTGCTTCTGCAAAGAAAATAGAGGAGCTCTGTGTGATGCCACTAACACACTAGAAGTCCTGTGGGTGCTGCTGAGAAGAAAATATAGGAGCTCTGTGTGATGCCACTAACACACTAGAAGTCCTATAGGTGCTTCTGGGAAGAAAATATAGGTCTGTGTGATGGGACTAACACACTTCAAGTCCTATAGGTGCTTCTGGGAACAAAATATAGGATCTCTGTGTGATGGGACTAACACACTTCAAGTCCTATGGGTGCTTCTGGGAAGAAAATATAGGATCTCTATGTGATGGGACAAACACACTTCAAGTCCTATAGGTGCTTCTGGGAACAAAATATAGGATCTCTGTGTGATGGGACTAACACACTTCAAGTCCTATGGGTGCTTCTGGGAAGAAAATATAGGTCTGTGTGATGGGACTAACACACTTCAAGTCCTATAGGTGCTTCTGGGAACAAAATATAGGATCTCTGTGTGATGGGACTAACACACTTCAAGTCCTATAGGTGCTTCTGGGATCAAAATATATGATCTCTGTGTGATGGGACTAACACACTTCAAGTCCTATAGGTGCTTCTGGGAACAAAATATATGATCTCTGTGTGATGGGACTAACACACTTCAAGTCCTATAGGTGCTTCTGGGAACAAAATATATGATCTCTGTGTGATGGGACTAACACACTTCAAGTCCTATAGGTGCTTCTGGGAAGAAAATATATGATCTCTGTGTGATGGGACTAACACACTTCAAGTCCTATGGGTGCTTCTGGGAACAAAATATATGATCTCTGTGTGATGGGACTAACACACTTCAAGTCCTATAGGTGCTTCTGGGAACAAAATATATGATCTCTGTGTGATGGGACTAACACACTTCAAGTCCTATAGGTGCTTCTGGGAAGAAAAAATATATGATCTCTGTGTGATGGGACTAACACACTTCAAGTCCTATAGGTGCTTCTGGGAACAAAATATATGATCTCTGTGTGATGGGACTAACACACTTCAAGTCCTATAGGTGCTTCTGGGAACAAAATATATGATCTCTGTGTGATGGGACTAACACACTTCAAGTCCTATAGGTGCTTCTGGGAACAAAATATATGATCTCTGTGTGATGGGACTAACACACTTCAAGTCCTATAGGTGCTTCTGGGAACAAAATATAGGAGCTCTGCCTGCCTGCCACGAACACACTACAAGTCCTATAGGTGCTTCTGGGAACAAAATATAGGAGCTCTGCCTGCCTGCCAGGAACACACTACAAGTCCTATAGGTGCTTCTGGGAACAAAATATAGGAGCTCTGCCTGCCTGCCACGAACACACTACAAGTCCTATAGGTGCTTCTGGGAACAAAATATAGGAGCTCTGCCTGCCTGCCAGGAACACACTACAAGTCCTATAGGTGCTTCTGGGAACAAAATATAGGAGCTCTGCCTGCCTGCCACGAACACACTACAAGTCCTATAGGTGCTTCTGGGAACAAAATATAGGAGCTCTGCCTGCCTGCCAGGAACACACTACAAGTCCTATAGGTGCTTCTGGGAACAAAATATAGGAGCTCTGCCTGCCTGCCACGAACACACTACAAGTCCTATAGGTGCTTCTGGGAACAAAATATAGGAGCTCTGCCTGCCTGCCACGAACACACTACAAGCCCCTCTTTCTAAATCAATCTTTGTAAATCAATCTATCTAACTCAATCTCTCTAAGTAAATCTCTCTAACTAACTAAATCCAGCAGAGTGTCACAGATCTATCCTGCTCTATCTGCGCCGGAACAGCATGTGACCGGCGCAGACGGCGTGGCGGCCTTTTATAGGGGGGGGGGGGGGCGTGTACTAAAGCCCCTGAGCTGTAATTGGCTACAGGCGTCCTGCCTGTAGCCAATTATGGCTCTTCGAGTTTCCGGGGCTGTGATTGGCCAAGCATGCGGGGTCACAGTGCATGCTTGGCCAATCATCAGCCAGCAATGCACTGCGCCGGCCGCGCCGGCCGCAATGCATTGCGGGGCCGCTCGCATCACACCAACGTGATGCGAGCGGCCAAAATAGTACGGGGCTCGCCGAGCGAGCGAACGCCCGGTGCTCGATGCGAACGTGGGTTCGCATCGAGCACCGGGCCCATCCCTATTGTTCACCAATCACTCAGAGGAAGTACGAAATCCGAAATTTCGTTTACGAATACGAAATTTCATATTTCGTACTTCCTCTGAGTGATTGGTGAACAATAGACAATAGACTTGTGTTATGTAACGTTAATAAGTTTTTGGATAATTCGTTATTATTCGTATAGTGTCGATATTCGTTAGGATTCGTAACGATTCGATATACTGAATCTTGAATTCATTTGAATCATTCGTTATATCCGCTATAATTTCTTTCATATTAGTTGAAATTCATTATTTGGTAGTTTGGATTCGGATAATTTGGATCCGAAATTCGTAAACGAAATTTCGTATTTCGTACAGAATTCGTATTCGTAAAAATTTGTAATTCGGATTCGTACGAATGTACGAATTTTGAAAAATTTGTACGAATTTCTGATTCGTACGAAACTAATTGCACATGTCTAATATATATCTCATCGTGGTCCCCCCTAATATTCAAACTAGACTCTGGTATGTATTTTAGGGGGAACCCCTTGCATTTTAAAAAAATAGAGAGGTCCCCTTCAAAATCCACGCTAAACCATACCAGTCCACATGCCCTAAACATGGGTATGAGGGTACCATGCCAGGGGTTGACAAGGGACAGAAGGTGGGCTGGCAATGGGCAAAGCACCTTGTCCCCAGGTTAATGTGGGCAAGGGCCTCTTGACCTCAAACCTGGACCTGTGGTTGTGAGGGTCTGCAGGCAGGAGGCTTATCATAATCTGGAAACCCCCTTTAACTATAAGAATAAAAATAATATTTAAAAGATCGGAGGACCAAACAGATCACAAACAGAGTGATCTGTTTGGTCCTTCAATCTTTTGATTATTATTTTATATTTATGTAGGTGGTGTGTTGTTTATGCTCATAGGCACATTTTGTAAATAATTTATGACATTTATGTAATTGTCCTGACTCTATTTTTGTAATAAATATTTTTTTTTAACCACATGCCGACCAGCCACCACAGTTGTACTGTGGCAGAATGGCACGGCTGGGCGAAACAACGTTATGTAATGTCGCCTCGCCCTGTGGCCACCAGGGGCTGCGTACGCGCAGCCGGAGGCCCGTGCGCGGGCCCCCGCTCGCTCCCCGAGCCGATGCAATCACTGGGGCACACAGAGAACCCGGAACTGTGTGTGTAAACACACGGTTTCCGGTTCTCTCAGCGGAGAACTGACAGATCGTCTGTTCATACAGAGTATGAACAGCGATCTGTTAGTTTCCCTGCACAGTCCCCTCCCCCCTTCAGTTAGAACACACACTAGGACACACATTAACCCCTTCACTGCCCCCTAGTGTTAACCCCTTCACTGCCGGTGACATTTTTACAGTAATCAATGCATTTTTAATCGCACTGATCGCTGTATTAATGCCAATGGTCCCAAAAATGTGTCAAAATTGTCCGACGTGTCCGCCATAATGTCGCAGTCACGATAAAAAATCAATGATCGCCGCCATTACTAGTAAAAAAAAAAAAATAGTAAAAATGCCATAAAACTATCCCCTATTTTGTAGACGCTATAACTTTTGCGCAAACCAATCAATATACGCTTATTGCGATTTTTTTTTACCAAAAATATGTAGAAGAATACGTATCGGCCTAAACTGAGGAAAAAAAAAATTTGGGGGGATATTTATTATAGCAAAAAGTAAAAAATAATGTGGTTTTTTTTCATAATTGTTTTTCATAATTTTGTTTATAGCGCAAAGAATAAAAACCGCAGAGGTGATCAAATCCCACCAAAAGAAAGCTCTATTTGTGGGAAAAAAAAGGACGTCAATTTTGTTTGGGAGCCACGTTGCACGATTGCGCAATTGTCAGTTAAAGCGACGCAGTGCCGAATCGCAAAAAGTGCTCTGGTCTTTGGCCAGCCAAATGGTCCGGGGCTGAAGCGGTTAATATATACGTGTGTTATGCCTATAAAGTCCATCATCTATGAATGTATCTTTTAATGATCCAAATTATCAGGACGTGGCATTATACATATACAGAAGTGTCGTATCCACAGTACCACTCTGTGGTGATACAAATTTTTATTTATAAAGTACTTTTAAGGCCCAACTGAAGCCCTCTTATAATCCCAACGCTCCCACACCCCTCATAGCACCCCAGCACATCCCTTTAAAAAAAAAAGAAAAGAAAACCTAGACATTTTTTATTTCACCAGGTGTTTTTCATCCTAGGACAGTGATGGCGAACCTTGGCACCCCAGATGTTTTGGAACTACTTTTACCATGATGCTCAACTACACTGCAGAGCTCACTGTGACCCAGGAGATACTATTATGGTTGTTTTTTTTCTGTTGGAAGGCAGGTACAAATGCTGCAAAGAGCAGCTCCACACAATTCAGCCTTCTTCTTTGAGCTTAGGGTGGCTTGGTGCTGCATCCCCATGGGGGCATGTGCTTAACAACCTGGGCTCTCAGGAAGTGGATTGAAAGACCATGGGCATCATTTAACCCAAAAGATGACCAGTACTGTAATCAGTGACGTAAGTAACTGAGTTAAAATAAACGGAGTTACTTAACGCAGTTAATTTAGAGGGTAACGAGTAAGGATGGGCCCGGTGCTCGATGCGAACCCACGTTCGCATCGAGCACCGGGCGTTCGCTCGCTCGGCGAGCCCAGAACTATTTTGGCCGCTCGCATCACGTTCGTGTGATGCGAGCGGCCCCGCAATGCATTGCGGCCGACGCAGTGCATTGCTGGCTGATGATTGGCCAAGCATGCACTGTGACCCCGCATGCTTGGCCAATCACAGCCCCGGAAACTCGAAGAGCCATAATTGGCTACAGGCAGGACGCCTGTAGCCAATTACAGCTCAGGGGCTGTAGTACACGCCCCCCCCTATAAAACGCCGCCACGCCGTCTGCGCCGGTCACATGCTGTTCCGGCGCAGATTGAGCAGGCAGATTCTGTGACACTCTGCTGCATTTAGATAGTTAGAGAGATTCACTTACAGAGATTGAGTTAGATAGATTCAGTTACAAAGATTGATTGAGAAAGAGGGGCTTGTAGTGTGCACGTGGCAGGCAGGCAGAGCTCCTATATTTTGTTACCAGAATAACCTATATTTTGTTACCAGAAGCACCTATAGGACTTGTAGTGTGTTCGTGGCAGGCAGGCAGAGCTCCTATATTTTGTTACCAGAAGCACCTATAGGACTTGTAGTGTGTTCGTGGCAGGCAGGCAGAGCTCCTATATTTTGTTACCAGAAGCACCTATAGGACTTGTAGTGTGTTCGTGGCAGGCAGGCAGAGCTCCTATATTTTGTTACCAGAAGCACCTATAGGACTTGTAGTGTGTTCGTGGCAGGCAGGCAGAGCTCCTTCATTTTGTTCCCAGAGGCACCTATAGGACTTGAAGTGTGTTAGTCCCATTACACACACAGAGCTATATTTTCTTCCCAGAAGCACCTATAGGACTTGAAGTGTGTTAGTCCCATTACACACACAGAGCTATATTTTGTTCCCAGAAGCACCTATAGGACTTGAAGTGTGTTAGTCCCATTACACACACAGAGCTATATTTTCTTCCCAGAAGCACCTATAGGACTTGAAGTGTGTTAGTCCCATTACACACACAGAGCTATATTTTGTTCCCAGAAGCACCTATAGGACTTGAAGTGTGTTAGTCCCATCACACACACAGAGCTATATTTTGTTCCCAGAAGCACCTATAGGACTTGAAGTGTGTTAGTCCCATCACACACACAGAGCTATATTTTGTTCCCAGAAGCACCTATAGGACTTGAAGTGTGTTAGTCCCATCACACACACAGAGCTATATTTTGTTCCCAGAAGCACCTATAGGACTTGAAGTGTGTTAGTCCCATTACACACACAGAGCTATATTTTCTTCCCAGAAGCACCTATAGGACTTGAAGTGTGTTATTCCCATCACACACACAGAGCTATATTTTGTTCCCAGAAGCACCTATAGGACTTGAAGTGTGTTAGTCCCATTACACACACAGAGCTATATTTTCTTCCCAGAAGCACCTATAGGACTTGAAGTGTGTTAGTCCCATTACACACACAGAGCTATATTTTGTTCCCAGAAGCACCTATAGGACTTGAAGTGTGTTAGTCCCATTACACACACAGAGCTATATTTTGTTCCCAGAAGCACCTATAGGACTTGAAGTGTGTTAGTCCCATCACACCCACAGAGCTATATTTTGTTCCCAGAAGCACCTATAGGACTTGAAGTGTGTTAGTCCCATCACACACACAGAGCTATATTTTGTTCCCAGAAGCACCTATAGGACTTGAAGTGTGTTAGTCCCATCACACACACAGAGCTATATTTTGTTCCCAGAAGCACCTATAGGACTTGAAGTGTGTTAGTCCCATCACACACACAGAGCTATATTTTGTTCCCAGAAGCACCTATAGGACTTGAAGTGTGTTAGTCCCATTACACACACAGAGCTATATTTTCTTCCCAGAAGCACCTATAGGACTTGAAGTGTGTTATTCCCATCACACACACAGAGCTATATTTTGTTCCCAGAAGCACCTATAGGACTTGAAGTGTGTTAGTCCCATTACACACACAGAGCTATATTTTCTTCCCAGAAGCACCTATAGGACTTGAAGTGTGTTAGTCCCATTACACACACAGAGCTATATTTTGTTCCCAGAAGCACCTATAGGACTTGAAGTGTGTTAGTCCCATTACACACACAGAGCTATATTTTGTTCCCAGAAGCACCTATAGGACTTGAAGTGTGTTAGTCCCATCACACCACAGAGCTATATTTTGTTCCCAGAAGCACCTATAGGACTTGAAGTGTGTTAGTCCCATCACACACACAGAGCTATATTTTGTTCCCAGAAGCACCTATAGGACTTGAAGTGTGTTAGTCCCATCACACACACAGAGCTATATTTTGTTCCCAGAAGCACCTATAGGACTTGAAGTGTGTTAGTCCCATTACACACACAGAGCTATATTTTCTTCCCAGAAGCACCTATAGGACTTGAAGTGTGTTATTCCCATTACACACACAGAGCTATATTTTCTTCCCAGAAGCACCTATAGGACTTGAAGTGTGTTAGTCCCATTATACACACAGAGCTATATTTTGTTCCCAGAAGCACCTATAGGACTTGAAGTGTGTTAGTCCCATCACACACACAGAGCTATATTTTCTTCCCAGAAGCACCTATAGGACTTGAAGTGTGTTAGTCCCATTACACACACAGAGCTATATTTTCTTCCCAGAAGCACCTATAGGACTTGAAGTGTGTTAGTCCCATTACACACACAGAGCTATATTTTGTTCCCAGAAGAACCTATAGGACTTGAAGTGTGTTAGTCCCATTACACACACAGAGCTATATTTTGTTCCCAGAAGAACCTATAGGACTTGAAGTGTGTTAGTCCCATTACACACACAGAGCTATATTTTCTTCCCAGAAGCACCTATAGGACTTGAAGTGTGTTAGTCCCATCACACACACAGAGCTATATTTTGTTCCCAGAAGCACCTATAGGACTTGAAGTGTGTTAGTCCCATCACACACACAGAGCTATATTTTGTTCCCAGAAGCACCTATAGGACTTGAAGTGTGTTAGTCCCATCACACACACAGAGCTATATTTTGTTCCCAGAAGAACCTATAGGACTTGAAGTGTGTTAGTCCCATCACACACACAGAGCTATATTTTGTTCCCAGAAGCACCTATAGGACTTGAAGTGTGTTAGTCCCATCACACCCACAGAGCTATATTTTGTTCCCAGAAGCACCTATAGGACTTGAAGTGTGTTAGTCCCATCACACACACAGAGCTATATTTTGTTCCCAGAAGCACCTATAGGACTTGAAGTGTGTTAGTCCCATCACACACACAGAGCTATATTTTGTTCCCAGAAGCACCTATAGGACTTGAAGTGTGTTAGTCCCATCACACACACAGAGCTATATTTTGTTCCCAGAAGAACCTATAGGACTTGAAGTGTGTTAGTCCCATCACACACACAGAGCTATATTTTGTTCCCAGAAGCACCTATAGGACTTGAAGTGTGTTAGTCCCATTACACACACAGAGCTATATTTTGTTCCCAGAAGCACCTATAGGACTTGAAGTGTGTTAGTCCCATCACACCCACAGAGCTATATTTTGTTCCCAGAAGCACCTATAGGACTTGAAGTGTGTTAGTCCCATCACACACACAGAGCTATATTTTGTTCCCAGAAGAACCTATAGGACTTGAAGTGTGTTAGTCCCATCACACACACAGAGCTATATTTTGTTCCCAGAAGCACCTATAGGACTTGAAGTGTGTTAGTCCCATCACACACACAGAGCTATATTTTGTTCCCAGAAGCACCTATAGGACTTGAAGTGTGTTAGTCCCATCACACACACAGAGCTATATTTTGTTCCCAGAAGCACCTATAGGACTTGAAGTGTGTTAGTCCCATCACACACACAGAGCTATATTTTCTTCCCAGAAGCACCTATAGGACTTGAAGTGTGTTAGTCCCATCACACAGAGCTCCTCTATTTTCTTTGCAGAAGCACCCACAGGACTTCTAGTGTGTTAGTGGCATCACACAGAGCTCCTATATATTCTTCTCAGCAGCACCCACAGGACTTCTAGTGTGTTAGTGGCATCACACAGAGCTCCTCTATTTTCTTTGCATAAGCACCCACAGGACTTCTAGTGTGTTAGTGGCATCACACAGAGCTCCTCTATTTTCTTTGCAGAAGCACCCACAGGACTTCTAGTGTGTTAGTGGCATCACACAGAGCTCCTCTATTTTCTTTGCAGAAGCACCCATAGGACTTCTAGTGTGTTAGTGGCATCACACAGAGCTCCTATATATTCTTCTCAGCAGCACCCACAGGACTTCTAGTGTGTTAGTGGCATCACACAGAGCTCCTCTATTTTCTTTGCAGCAGCACCCACAGGACTTCTAGTGTGTTAGTGGCATCACACAGAGCTCCTATATATTCTTCTCAGCAGCACCCACAGGACTTCTAGTGTGTTAGTGGCATCACACAGAGCTCCTCTATTTTCTTTGCAGAAGCACCCACAGGACTTCTAGTGTGTTAGTGGCATCACACAGAGCTCCTCTATTTTCTTTGCAGAAGCACCCATAGGACTTCTAGTGTGTTAGTGGCATCACACAGAGCTCCTATATATTCTTCTCAGCAGCACCCACAGGACTTCTAGTGTGTTAGTGGCATCACACAGAGCTCCTCTATTTTCTTTGCAGAAGCACCCACAGGACTTCTAGTGTGTTAGTGGCATCACACAGAGCTCCTCTATTTTCTTTGCATAAGCACCCACAGGACTTCTAGTGTGTTAGTGGCATCACACAGAGCTCCTCTATTTTCTTTGCAGAAGCACCCATAGGACTTCTAGTGTGTTAGTGGCATCACACAGAGCTCCTATATATTCTTCTCAGCAGCACCCACAGGACTTCTAGTGTGTTAGTGGCATCACACAGAGCTCCTCTATTTTCTTTGCAGAAGCACCCACAGGACTTCTAGTGTGTTAGTGGCATCACACAGAGCTCCTCTATTTTCTTTGCATAAGCACCCACAGGACTTCTAGTGTGTTAGTGGCATCACACAGAGCTCCTCTATTTTCTTTGCAGAAGCACCCATAGGACTTCTAGTGTGTTAGTGGCATCACACAGAGCTCCTATATATTCTTCTCAGCAGCACCCACAGGACTTCTAGTGTGTTAGTGGCATCACACAGAGCTCCTCTATTTTCTTTGCAGAAGCACCCACAGGACTTCTAGTGTGTTAGTGGCATCACACAGAGCTCCTCTATTTTCTTTGCATAAGCACCCACAGGACTTCTAGTGTGTTAGTGGCATCACACAGAGCTCCTCTATTTTCTTTGCAGAAGCACCCATAGGACTTCTAGTGTGTTAGTGGCATCACACAGAGCTCCTATATATTCTTCTCAGCAGCACCCACAGGACTTCTAGTGTGTTAGTGGCATCACACAGAGCTCCTCTATTTTCTTTGCAGAAGCACCCACAGGACTTCTAGTGTGTTAGTGGCATCACACAGAGCTCCTCTATTTTCTTTGCAGAAGCACCCATAGGACTTCTAGTGTGTTAGTGGCATCACACAGAGCTCCTATATATTCTTCTCAGCAGCACCCACAGGACTTCTAGTGTGTTAGTGGCATCACACAGAGCTCCTCTATTTTCTTTGCAGAAGCACCCACAGGACTTCTAGTGTGTTAGTGGCATCACACAGAGCTCCTCTATTTTCTTTGCATAAGCACCCACAGGACTTCTAGTGTGTTAGTGGCATCACACAGAGCTCCTCTATTTTCTTTGCAGAAGCACCCATAGGACTTCTAGTGTGTTAGTGGCATCACACAGAGCTCCTATATTTTCTTCTCAGCAGCACCCACAGGACTACCGACTACAATGGCTGGAAGACCGCCAAGGGGAGGCAGAGCGTGCAGAGCCAAGAACACAGGGCAGGCAGGCTCTGTTTCTAGTGGACGTGGCCGTGGACGTGGACGTGGTCGTGCATCGTCATCAGCACGTGGCCATGGGACACGCGCGTCTTTGTTTTCGGCAGCTGGACATGTGGAGCCGCATCATGCTGAAGGCTTGGTAGAATGGATGACCAAGCCCTCCTCATCCTCCTCATCCTTTCTCACCCAGGCTCAGGGTACTGACAGAGCATCATCAGCCACCCCTTCCCTAGACCCACCATGTCCTCCTGAGGAGTCCCCCGAACTCTTTGAGCACAGTGTTGGGTACATGCTCCAGGAGGATGCCCAACGATTCGAAGGCTCGGATGACGATACCCAGCTTGAGGAATCTGGCAGTACAGTTCCACCAGCTGCAGCTTACTGCCAGGTTTGCTCTAGTGGTGAAGAGGGAGGGGATGATGAGGTCACTGACTCCACGTGGGTGCCTCAAGGGAGAGAGGATGAGGAGGAGGACGAGGAGGAGGAGGATGCGGCGTCACATGTCCAACGAGGCAGGATGCCCCCTGGAGGCCAGGTAGAGGCCAGCACAGCAACTGTACAACACCGCAGAGCTCCGCCTGTGCAGGGCGCTGCCTCTGCACGTTATCAGAAAAGTTCTTTGGTGTGGGCCTTTTTTGAGACGAGTGCAGCAGATCGCACCACTGCTATTTGCAATATTTGTCTCAAGCGTATCTCGCGTGGCCAAAACATCAGCCGCTTGGGCACGACAAGCATGACCAGACATATGGCGACCTGCCATGCAGCTCGTTGGCAGGCACACATAAAAGACCCACACCAAAGAACTAAGCGGACCTCTCCTTGCTCCTCCTCAGCTGGGATCTCCATCCCCACTACACCTTCAGTCCTCTCTGAAAGCTGCTCTGAGAGGACTGAAGGTGTAGAATTCGGTGTGTCACAACCAAGTACTTGCAGTACACCGACGTCCGAATGCAGCAGGCAAATTTCCCTGCCCCAGTTGCTGGACCGTAGAAAGAAGTACACTCCCAGCCATCCACATGCCCAGCGGTTGAATGCTAGCCTTGCTAAATTGCTAGCACTTCAACTGCTGCCTTTTCAGTTGGTAGACTCGGCCCCCTTCCGTGAGTTTGTTCAATGTGCGGTTCCTCAGTGGCAGGTTCCCAAACGCCACTTTTTCTCGCGGAAGGCGATTCCGTCTCTCTACCGGCATGTGGAGGGCAATGTCCATGCCTCGCTGGACAGGGTGGTCAGCGGTAAGGTGCATATTACCGCTGACTCATGGTCCAGCAGGCATGGACAGGGACGGTACCTTTCTTTCACGGCCCATTGGGTCACTCTATTGGCAGCTGGGAGGGATGCAGGACAAGGTGCAGTAGTGTTGGAGGTTGTTCCGCCACCACGCCTCCAAAACGCGACTACTGCTACTGGTTGTGACACACCTCTCTCCTCCACCCCCTCCTCTTCTTCTTCCTCCAGTGCTCTGTCCTTGGAACCAGCGGTGCTCCGTAGGCGTACAAGGGGCTACGCAAGTACGCAGGCAAAAAGATGCCATGCCGTGCTTGCGCTGGTGTGTTTGGGGGACAGGAGCCACACTGGGCCAGAGGTTCTGGCAGCTCTGCAGGGGCAGGCCGAGAGGTGGTTGACGCCACGTCAGCTTAAGCCAGGAATGGTCGTTTCTGACAATGGCACCAACCTCCTCTCCGCCCTGCGACAGGGGCAGCTCACCCATGTGCCCTGCATGGCTCACGTCCTCAACCTGGTGGTGCAGCGGTTCTTGGGCAGGTTCCCAGGCTTACAGGATGTCCTGAGGCAGGCCAGGAAAGTCTGTGTGCATTTCCGCCGATCTTATAATGCCAGTGCTCGGCTGACTGAGCTGCAAAAGGAGCTGAACCTGCCCAAGAACCGCCTAATATCTGACATGCCCACCAGGTGGAACTCAACGTTGGCCATGCTGCAGCGACTGCACACGCAGCAGAGGGCCATCAATGAGTACCTTTGCGACTACGGCACCAGGACAGGGTCAGGGGAGCTTGGTTTTTTTTTCCCCACGTCAGTGGAGCATGATCAGGGATGCATGCACTGTCCTCTCACCATTTGAGGAGGCCACGAGGATGGTGAGCAGTGACAGTGCATGCATCAGTGACACTGTCCCTCTTGTCCACCTGTTGGAGCATACGCTGCGTGGGATAATGGACAGGGCACTTGAGGCAGAACAGAGGCAGGAAGAGGAGGACTTCCTTGCCTCTCAAGGCCCCCTTTATCCGGACAGTGTTCCTTCTGTCCCACCCATCACACAGGAAGAGGATGAGGAGGAGGAGGAGGAGGAGGAGGAGGAGGAGGATTGTGTGAGCATGGAGGTGGAGCCTGGCACTCAGCATCAGCAGCAGCAGTCTTTTAGGGATGATGTACAGTCCCAACAAGCCAGTGGACTTGTACGTGGCTGGGAGGAGGTGGCTGGCGATCATGTCATCCTCAGTGACCCAGAAGACTCCGGACCGAATGCCTCAGCTAACCTACGCTGCATGGCCTCCCTGATCCTGCAAAGCCTGCGGAAGGATCCTCGTGTTCTTCGGATCAAGGAGAGGGACCATTACTGGCTGGCCACTCTCCTTGATCCGCGGTACAAGGGTAAGGTTGCGGACCTTATCTTGCCGTCGCAGAGGGAGCAGAGGATGAGACATCTCAGGGAGGCCTTGCAGAAAGGTCTGTGCAACGCGTTCCCAGAAACTGGGAGGCTACAAACTCCTGGTCCTGGGCGACGAGTTGCTGAGGCTTCGGTCAGTGGCAGAAGGAGCGGTGGGGAAGGTGGACGTCTGACCGATGCGTTCAGACAATTTTTTAGTCCGCAGCCCCAAGGTATGATCGGTTCCAGCAACCATCGCCAGCGTCTGATATACATGGTGCAGGAATACCTTGGGGCAAGGTCAGACTTGGACACCTTTCCCACCGAAAATCCTCTGGCTTACTGGGTCCTGAGGATGGATCACTGGCCAGAGCTTGCACAGTATGCAATTGAGCTACTGGCCTGTCCTGCCTCCAGCGTTCTTTCCGAACGCACATTCAGTGCTGCTGGAGGATTTGTGACTGATCATAGGGTGCGCCTGTCCACCGCCTCGGTTGATCGACTGACATTCATCAAAATGAATCAGTCTTGGATCACCACCAGCTACCAGGCACCTGAGGCGGATATAACCGAATAATTTTTAATGTCACATCCCTTCAAGACTGCCTATGCTGATGCTGAGTGACTGTCCTCTTATGTTCACTGACTATCCTCTTCCTCCTCCTCAATGATCCATGCCACCACACCAGTGCCTAAGGCACAATTTTTCAGCCCCTGTTTAACAGGGGCGTGTACTTACAATTTTTTAAAAAAAAATGCTTCGCAACACGTGTGACTGCTGTGCTCCAAGTACAGTCTCTGTGAGGGCCGTGTTGCAGTGTTGTGGCACCAGCACCAGTGCCTAAGGCACAATTTTTCAGCCCCTGTTTAACAGGGGCGTGTACTTACAATTTTTTAAAAAAATGCTTCGCAACACGTGTGACTGCTGTGCTCCAAGTACAGTCTCTGTGAGGGCCGTGTTGCAGTGTTGTGGCACCAGCACCAGTGCCTAAGGCACAATTTTTCAGCCCCTGTTTAACAGGGGCGTGTACTTACAATTTTTTTAAAAAATGCTTCGCAACACGTGTGACTGCTGTGCTCCAAGTACAGTCTCTGTGAGGGCCGGGTTGCAGTGTTGTGGCACCAGCACCAGTGCCTAAGGCACAATTTTTCAGCCCCTGTTTAACAGGGGCGTGTACTTACAATTTTTTAAAAAAATGCTTCGCAACACGTGTGACTGCTGTGCTCCAAGTACAGTATCTGTGAGGGCCGGGTTGCAGTGTTGTGGCACCAGCACCAGTGCCTAAGGCACAATTTTTCAGCCCCTGTTTAACAGGGGCGTGTACTTACAATTTTTTAAAAAAAATGCTTCGCAAAACGTGTGACTGCTGTGCTCCAAGTACAGTATCTGTGAGGGCCGGGTTGCAGTGTTGTGGCACCAGCACCAGTGCCTAAGGCACAATTTTTCAGCCCCTGTTTAACAGGGGCGTGTACTTACAATTTTTTAAAAAAATGCTTCGCAACACGTGTGACTGCTGTGCTCCAAGTACAGTATCTGTGAGGGCCGGGTTGCAGTGTTGTGGCACCAGCACCAGTGCCTAAGGCACAATTTTTCAGCCCTGTTTAACAGGGGCGGGTAATTACAAATCTTGATCTAATAGTTCACAGCAGGGCCCATTCCTGCGCCCACCAAGAGTAACTATGAGGGCCTGCAGTCTTGTGGCAACACCGTCCACCACCACCGCCAAAGGCCCAATTTTTCTGCCCTGTTCATCAGGTGCTTGCAATTACAAATCTTGATCTAATAACTCACAGCAGGGCCCATTCCTGCGCCCACCAAGAGTAACTGTGAGAGCTTACAGTCTTGTGGCAAAACCGTCCACCACCACCACCACCACCCCCAATTTTTCTGCCCTGTTCAAGAGGTGCATGCAATTACAAATCTTGATCTATTAACTCACAGCAGGGCCCATTCCTGTGCCCACCAGTCTGTGGCTACACCAACATCTAATAGGGCAAATTTCTGCAGAGTATATACGCCAGGCCCCTACTTTCAAACATCCAACTTACAAACGACTCCTACTTGCAAATGGAAAGAGAAAACAGGAAGTGAGAGGAAATCTACCCCTAGGAAGGGAAATTCTATCCTGTTAGATTTAATTTGGGAAAAAGGTATCTCCTCTCTACTGATACTTTATCACCAATCCTTGTTTCAATTAAAACCCCACTTTTCCAAAAACATTTGTCATTGGGACGGAAAGTGAGGTGACATGTTCTGAACACATGTGCAAAGACAGCAAATGTTACAGGGGTGATAACCCCTCCCTATGTTCTCCAAAAAGCTTAAAAATAGATTTTTTTGGGATGGAGCTACACTTCATAATGTACCTGTTCAGATTCTACTTAAGATCAAACCTAAAGCCGCAAGTGGTTTTAAATGGCTTCTTTTTTTCCTTTACAAATGTCATTTTGTGCAAGGACAGTTCTAAACACGGGAAACACATGCCACTTCACAGGCATACTTTAGACACCCCCCAGGTACCATATTTAAAGGAAAATTTCACTTTTTTTTTTTCACTTTATGCATCATTAAAATGACTGCTCCCGAAAAAACGTTAGTTTTTAAAAGTTCTTTTTGCATTGATATATGTCCCCTGGGGCAGGACCCGGGTCCCCAAACCTGTTTTATGACATTAACATGCATATTGGCCGTTGTAATTAGCACTTTTGATTTCGAACGTTCGCGTCCATTATAACGTATAGGGTTCGAAAATTCGCGCGAACTTTCGGTCCGTTCGAAGGTTCTGGTTCGAACCGAACCCGGGGGTGTTCGGCTCATCCCTAGTAACGAGTAATCTAACTGATTTATTTTCCCCTCATGGTAACGCAGTTCCCATTACTTGGGCGGCATTACAGAAATTACATCTACCGCCACTAGATGACAGTAGTGTAATTCCGGTGTCCTGCCGAAAAAGTTCCCCCGCCGGATAATGACCCCCTGTACTGCACAGGCGCAGCGCTTGCGCAGTACGAAGGACTACGGAGTTTGCAAACATTGCCGAACCTAAACAGCTCTGAGGGAACTCTACACCGCGCAGGTGCAGTTAACATGTAATTGAATGAGGCGATGCCGCACGTTCCCGATGCTCGTGCTACTCTGCAAGGGGTGTCTATCGTGTAAGTAAGGGGCGGGTCTAGTATTACTGTAACCAAGGGGCGCATTTATTATTATTGTTATATATCAAGCTCTGCCCATTAATTTAACATTCGCCCTCTTCTGTAGCTATCCGCCCCTTACACGATATAATAATAATAGACCCGCCCCTTGCTTACACGCTATAACAGATCTGCCCCTTGGTTAGAGTAATAATAGAGCAGCCCCTTGGTTACACAATATATAACAATAATAATAAATGTGCCCCTTGCTTACAGTAATACTAGACCCGCCCCTTAGTTACATGTATAGAACATAAAAAAAAAATCACAGTTACTTTGCTGTGTAACTAATTACTTTTACAATGTAGTAACTGAGTTACTAACGCAATTACTTTTTGGGAGAAGTAATTTGTAACTGTGACCAACACTGACTGTAATGCAGAGGAATAAATATGTGGGGGGCAGCATCAGGGAGGGGGTGAATATTTCAGTGAGAGCTGCTTTTTTTAATTTATTAACTCTTAGCAATGGCTGGGCTTTTTTCAGCTGGAGTTCAGCTTTAACCACATGCCGACCGGGCCATAGCCGAAAGACGGCTACAGCGCAGTCAGCTTATCCTGGGTGGACGTCCTAAGGACGTCCTCCCAGAAACTTGCTCCCGCGCGCCCCCTGGGGCACGCACTCGGGAACATACGTGACCGCCGGGTCCCGAGGACCCGGCACATCACGGTAAACGGCTGCTGATAGCGTCCGTTTACCACGTCATCGCTCCGTCAAATGACAGAGCGATCACATGTACACAAACCGGCGTCACGTCATGACGCCGGTTCCTCCCTCCCCTCTCTGTACCGATCGGTATAGAGAGGGGAGAAGCGGAAAGGGGGGGAGATGGGACCAGCGCTGTGGGCTGGATGTGTAGTGCCCACAGCGCTGGTCAGTGACAGCAATGCTCTGCCACCACTGTGCAATAATCTGCCAACACTGTGCAATACTGTGCAGCACTGCAATACTCTGCCAATACTCGCCAATACTCTGCAATAAAGTTTAATAGAATCAAAGAATTTATTTTTTTACTGAATTTTCTGTATTTTTTGATTTATAGCGCAAAAATTTTAAAACCCAGCGGTGATTAAATACCACCAAAAGAAAGCTCTATTTGTGTGAAAAAAAGGACACAAAATTCATACAGTAATTGTCATTCAAAGTGTGAGAGCACCGAAAGCTGAAAATTGGTCTGGTTAGGAAGGGGGTTTAAGTGCCCAGTGGGTAAGTGGTTAAACATGATCATATAGCATTTAGGAAATTAGCAGAGTTGACTGCACTGTTCCATATAGAGTTACCACCTCATCCCTTTAAACCCCAAACACATATTAATTACACAGGTTCTGTGGCTGATTAAGGTGGTAATTAACCACATACCCACTGGGCAGTTAAACCCCCTTCCTAACCAGACCAATTTTCAGCTTTCGGTGCTCTCACACTTTGAATGACAATTACTCCGTCATGCAACACTGTACCCAAATGAATTTTGTGTCCTTTTTTTCACACAAATAGAGCTTTCTTTTGGTGGTATTTAATCACCGCTGGGTTTTTTATTTTTTGCGCTATAAATCAAAAATACAGAAAATTCGGTAAAAAAAAAAAAAAAAATTCTTTGTTTCTATTAAAAATTATTGCAGAGTATTGGCGAGTATTGGCAGAGTATTGGCGGGTATTGGCAGAGTATTGGCGGGTATTGGCAGAGTATTGGCAGAGTATTGGCAGAGTATTGGCGAGTATTGGCAGAGTATTGGCGAGTATTGGCAGAGTATTGGCGAGTATTGGCGAGTATTGGCAGAGTATTGGCGAGTATTGGCAGAGTATTGGCGAGTATTGGCAGAGTATTGGCGAGTATTGGCAGAGTATTGCACAGTGGTGGCAGAGCATTGCACAGTGGTGGCAGAGCGTTGCACAGTGGTGGCAGAGCATTGCACAGTGGTGGCAGAGCATTTCACAGTGATTGCAGAGCATTGCACAGTGGTGGCAGAGCATTGCACAGTGGTGGCAGAGCATTGCACAGTGGTGGCAGAGCATTGCACAGTGGTGGCAGAGTATTGCACAGCGGTGGCAGAGCATTGCACAGTGGTGGCAGAGCATTGCACAGTGGTGGCAGAGCATTGCACAGCGGTGGCAGTGTATTGACCAGCGTTGTGGGCACTACACATCCAGCCCACAGCGCTGGTCCCGTCTCTCCCCCTCTCCGCTTCTCCCTTCTCTGTACCGATCGGTACATGTGATCGCTCCGTCATTTGACGGAGCGATCACGTGGTAAACGGCCGCTATCAGCGGCTGTTTACCGTGATCCGTGATGCGCCGGGTCCTCGGGACCCGGCGGTCACGGATGTTCCCGAGTGCGCGCCCCAGGGGGCGCGCGGGAGCATGTTTCTGGGAGGACGTCCGTAGGACGTCCACCCAGGATAAGCCGACCGCGCTGTAGCCGTCTTTCGACTATAGCGCGGTCGGCATGTGGTTAACCTCACTTGTTGCATTATCTACATTTAATTAGCCTCAGAACCTGTGTAATTAATATGTACTTGGGTTTAAAGGGATGAGGTGGCAACCCTAGTGCTATAGTACATCTATGAGGCAAGCAGTCACCACTGATAACATCCCAAGCAAATATAAATTAAATTTGTACTATATATTATTGAAAATGCAGTATATTTGATTCCAAATCTGAAGCATAGACCACCTTTTCCAACTTAAATTGTAAAACTATAAAGATAATTGAATACAGTACACATGCGGTTGTGTTCTGCGAACTGCAGCTTCAAACAAGGCATTACCTCGTTATATTTGTTGCCGCCCGTGGCCATTCCAATGTAAATTGTGTAACATAATATCATAATAAAGTCTTCACTGATGGCCTATCCTTTTCAATGTTTTGCATTTGTGCGTGGTTTGTTTTGCTCCAGGTGGAGCAATTATATCCAGATGTAACCGTTTCTAGACAGACGGTTTTCAGATGTGACCGAGTTCAAGGGTCTACAATTGTCTCTATTTTTTAGGTCCTGGAGCTACACCAGTTCATTATAGGCAGTTATACATTTCATCGGCATGACATTTTACCCCATAAATAAAGAAATCTATAGGAACCAACCGAAGAAAAAAAAGGCGCAATTCCTCAAGACGTGTACATGTCAACCTTTGTTTAAATCTAAACACATCAGAAGGTTCGTAAACGTTAAAAACTAGATTATTGGCACTATCCAACCTCAAAAACTGGAAGGAAGCTTGGAAGTACATTTCAAAGGTTTCTGGTGAAACGGAGCAGAGGATTCTACGGGGAGACATATTAGAGGAAGAAAGCGATGCTGCAGATCATGAGCAAAGCTTCACCAGCAGCAATGTATTTGTTTCTAAAGCTTGCATCTCTGGAGAGAAGCACTATATCTAAATCTGCTACAGAAAAGGTTGAAGGCATCTAGGCTATACAATGCGGGAGATAAGAAGGTCACATGATCCTTATGTACCACTAAATCTTACCCTAGGTTTACACTAATTCTTATAAATAGTATCTTTTTTCAGGAGCTGACAAGTGCGCTTCCCTTAAGGTTTAAACAGCAAAGAGATTTTGTGCAGCTGAAGTACGATTCATCTAAAATACTATAAACTGTATCACCAAATAATTACTCGTTAAACATCTGAAAGTGGATCAAAACCCAATTAATTTTTTTCCTTAACCACTTGCCTACCAGGCACGAACACCTCCTTCCTGACCAAGCCATTTTTCAGCTTTCAGCGCTGTTGCATTTTGAATGACAATTGCTCGGTCATGCAACGCTGTACCCAAATAACATTTTTATAATTTTTTTCCCCACAGATAGAACTTTATTTTAGTGGTATTTGATCACCTCTGCGTTTTTTATTTCTTGCGCTATAAACAAAAGAAGAGCGACAAGTTTGAAAAAACATAATATTTTTTACTTTTTATTATAATAAATATCAAATTTTTTTTTAAAAACAATTTTTTTCCTCAGTTTAGGCCGATACGTATTCTTCTACATATTTTTGGTAAAAAAATATCGCAATAAGCGTTTATTGATTGGTTTGCGCAAAAGTTATAGCGTCTACAAAATAGGGGATAGATTTATAGCATTTTTATTATAATTTTTTTTTTTACTAGTAATGTCGGCGATCTGCGATTTTTATCATGACTGTGACATTGCGGCGGACATATCGGACACTTTTGACACATTTTTGGGACCATTCACATTTACACAGCGATCCGTGCTATAAAATTGCAGTGATTACTGTATAAATGTGACTGGCAGGGAAGGGGTTAACACTAGGGGGCGCTGCAGGGGTTAATATGTTCCCTATGTTAGTGATTCTAACTGTGGGGGGAGGGGACTGACTGGGGAGGGGATCGATCGGTGTCCCTATGTACAAGGGAGACACCATCGGTCTCCTCTACAGTGACAGGACGTGGATCTGTGTGTTTACATACACAGATCCACGTCCTGCTCAGTTACTGGGCAATCGCGGGTGCTCGGCGGACATCGTGGCCCCTAGTGGCCAAAATGTAGACGCCGTCATATGACGGCGTCCCGCCACAAGAGCCGCACCGCTCCGCCGTCAATTGACAGTGGGCAGTCGGCTACTAGTTAAAGAGCCCATTTACAAATTTAAATAATGGGGTTGATTTACTAGAGGCTAATAGTCTGTGCACTGCAAGTGCAGTTATTCTAGATCTGTTCACAGCTGCATAAGGAGCTCAGAGATACTATCCCAAATATTGTATGACGGCTCCAAAAAATCTGTGTGGCTTAATACCTAACTGTTGGGAATCCTGGTAAAAAAAAATCAGCAAATAGCATAACATAATAAAGAAGGGGTCCTTCCGAAATAACCACACTGGGGTTACACTTTAGATAGCACCAACTTCATCCCTCCTCACCAATAATGACAGCTAATTGTTCGACACTTCTTTGCAGAATGTGCTAAGAATCATTTGTCTGTGTCAGGGTCCCCAAACCTTCTAAACAAAGGTCCATATTACTGTCCTTTAGACTTAAAGAGGGAGTCCACCTGCACAAAAAATATTAATAGTCAGCAGCTACAAATACTGCAGCTGCTGCCTTTTAATAAATAGACACTTACCTGTTCCAGCGATCTCGGCAGAAGATGACGAGCGATCGCCACCATCCCCCGCCGCCATCCTCTGTCAGGGAATCAGGAAGTGAAGCGTTGCGGCTTCACTGCCCGGTTCCCTACTGCGCATGCGCGAGCCGCGCAACGCATCTTTATTGGTCCCCGTTGTGTCCTGGGAACTGTGTGGGGGGGGGGGGCGGGCATCTGCGGATAGGGGCGGGACAGCTGTGGCTAGCTAGTCCCGGAAGTGGGTGCAGATACCTGTATTATACAGGTATCTGCACCCCCTCCCCCCTGAAAGGTGCCAATTGTGGCACCGGAGGGGGGGGGGGAATCCGATAAGCGGAAGTTCCACTTTAGGGTGGAGCTCCGCTTTAAGAGGAGGCTGGACTGTAGCCATTGGAGGTAGAAAATATCCTGACATCAGTGGGAATAAACAATGTCGCATCTTCAGTGTCTGTGGGAGAAATAGTGCTACAATGTTGGTGTCAGTGGGAGGAATAGTGCCTCATCATTGGTGCCATTGGGCCCCATTGTTGGTGCCATTGGGAGGAATTGTGCCCCATCACTGGTGTCATTGGAAGGAATTGTGCCCCATCACTGGTGTCATTGGGAGGAATTGTGCCCCATCACTGGTGTCATTGGGAGGAATTGTGCCCCATCACTGGTGTCATTGGAAGGAATTGTGACCCATAATTGGTGTCATTGGGCCCCAACTTTGGTGTCATTGGGAGGAATTGTGCCTCATTGTTAGTGAGATAGGGAGGAATTGTGCCCCATCGTTGGTGTCATTGGGAGGAATTGTGCCCCATCACTGGTGTCATTGGGAGGAATTGTGCCCCATCACTGGTGTCATTGGGAGGAATTGTGACCCATAATTTTTGTCATTGGGCCCAACTTTGGTGTCATTGAGAGGAATTGTGCCTCATTGTTAGTGAGATAGGGATGAATTGCACCCCATCATTTTGTCATTGGGAGGAATTGTGCCCCATCGTTGGTGTCATTGGGAGGAATTGTGCCCCATCATTGGTGTCATTGGGAGGAATTGTGTCCCATCGTTGGTGTTATTGGGAGGAATTGTACCCCATCGTTGGTGTCATTGGGAGGAATTGTGCCAATCATTGGTGTCATTGGGAGATTTTCTGCCCCTTTATTATTGTCAGTGGGGGGAATCATGCCTAATTGTTGATATCAGTGGATGAAAATAATGCCCCAAGGGCCGTATTAAAGCAAGCAAAGGACCTCATCTGGCCCATGGGCCGCAGTTTAAAGACCACTGGTTTATGTCCTTCCCTCCCATGATTTAGGGCCCTCTTTAGCCATAGCTCAAATGTTACTATCTAATTTAGTATGCTCCTCGATAATATGACGGAGCATGACAAGCTGATAAGTAATCACAGGGAATTACTACTGTACTTGTAATGGATATATTTGTTTTGCACAATAAAGTAATTTCTAGTGCAAGCATTACTACCCGAAATGTCACATGAGAATGTTTTACAAAACGCAGTATTTCATTGTAAACGTTTTTTTTTATTTTTTTATTTTTTAATTCCTTGCCACAGAATGAGAAAAGTCAATATATTTCATACTAGTCAGGACTATTTCAGGCAGTGTAATAAAATAATGTTGGAGTTCATAGAGCAATTTATTTAGTAATAAACATAGCAGTCGGCAACAAATAAACAGGTGGATTGGGCAACATAAATATTCGGTTGTAAAAGATGACACGGCGGAAAGTCTTCTGAAAGGAGAGATATATACGCGTAGAACTCAGGCAAGTGCTATCAGCAAAGAACTGACTGCACAGGCAGTGAAGAACGGTCAGAAAATAATGTAATTGGCGGTTGTTTATCAAGCAAATAGCCACATTGCGGATACATTTATACACACTGGATCACTTTGTCGTGTTTTCCTGGGCCTACATGCCCACGTTCTTACTTCTATTACATAATTCCATAATGACATTTTTCTGTCCTGCTAGGGCCTATAAGTTAACCCTGTGACCTTTGTGCAGCAAGACCCATGACCTTATTTAAAGCGGTATTAACCACTTGACCTGCAGAAGATTTAACCCCCCCTTCATGACCAGGCCATTTTTTGCGATACAGCATTACGTCACTTTAACTGACAATTACGCGGTCGTGTGACGCTGTGCCCAAATAAAATGTATGTCCTTTTTTCCCACAAATAGAGCTTCTTTTGGTGGTATTTGACCACCTCTGCGTTTTTTATTTTTTGCCCTATCAAAAAAAAAAAAACAATATTTTTTACTTTTTGCTATAAAACAAATCCAATAAGAAAATGTAAAAAATCAAATTTCTTCATAAATTTAGGCCAATATGTATTCTGCTACATATTCTTGGTAAAAAAATATCCCAATAAGCGTATATTGAGTAGTTTGCACAAAAGTTATAGCGTCTACAAACTATATGTAGCGGTACCTCCGTAGGGGCTGCTGGTTGTTGTGGCCCGTCTCTCACCTTGCACAGCCAGGCACACAGTTCTCATTCACCCTCAGGCGGAAAAACAGTCCTCAAACTTTGTTTTGTAGTTTTATTGAGGGGAATAAACTTGGATGGGGATTGGGGAGATATGGGATGCCCACTTGATTGAAGAAATAAAGAACTGGGACTTCAAACTATATACAGTTTCTGTATATATACCTCTTCGCTTCCAGCTCCAGCACATCACTTGGTTACACTTCCTCACTTGCAGGACCAGCTAGCACTGAGGAGCAGGCCTGACACTGGCTCAGCCAGGCCCAGAGCAAATGCCCTTTGCAGGCAGGGACCGAGAGCCCCTCTGGTGTAGAAAACTGATAGTAGTTCTAATGCGGCGTACACACGGTCGGAATTTCCGATGGAAACAGTCCGATGGGAGCTTTTCATCGGATTTTCCGACCGTGTGTATGCCCAACGGTCTTTTTCTGTCGGAATTTCTGACGGACTTTGAATTGAGAACCTGTTCTCAATTTTTCCGACGGAAAACCTTTCTATCGGATTTTCCGATCGTGTGTATGCAATTCCGACGCATGCTCGGAAACAATTCGACGCATGCTCGGAAGCATTAAACTTCCCTTTTATAGTGCTGTCGAACGTGTTTTATGCCGCTGTGTTATTGACCGTCGGAATTTGGTGTGATCGTGTGTAGGCAACACAGCTTGAACGGAATTCCGTCGGAAAAACCGTCAGAGTTTTTTCCGACGAGAATTCCGATCGTGTGTACACGGCATTAGTGCTAGCTGTCCATGTGGCTACAGATTCCAGCACCACATCTTCAGGTCCTGGCAGCGCTCCTGGCTACAGCTGCCTCTCTCCACTGCCCATGTCACCACAGTCCACTCCTCTGGCTCTGCACCCATCCCAGACTGAAATCTCCCAGTCCTATCAGGCATGCCTCCCCAGTCCTCCTGACTGTGTGTAACTCACCAGCCATCCTGGCTGAGACTTGTTGTTCCCCCCTGAAGACTTGCCTGGCAGTGCTCTCCTGCTTTCCTCTCCTTGCTCCCATGCCTCCTGTCCAGGATACTTCTGTGGATTGTGAGAAGGTCCTGTCCATGCCCAGGCCCAAGGTCAACCCCACCCCAGACTGGGGAGCTCCCTTAAAGGCCACAACAGCCTAGCACTCCATTTCCAGCTTCCTCCCGAACCACTCCTCCCCAGCTGGGCTGACCCTGGGTATTTGAGGGGGCCTGCCCCCTGCAAATCCTAGTTGGGGATTGGACAAGGCCCTTAGAATTCTCCAGACAGCTCCACCTCTCCTCTCCTCCTTCCTTTACAGCAACTTCCAGCAACTTATGGATTGTTGGTGATTATTGCAAGTGGCTGTTATAGGTGCTAGCAATAATCACTGTGTTCTCCTGGAAGGGACTGCTCCCCGTGCCCCCCGCCAGAAGAACACAATGGCTCGGCAGGAGGGATTCCCCTGTCAACACTGACTGTGGTTGCAGGAAAAAAATTTGCTCCATGTATGTCAGCTTTAATCTCTGAAGAAGCATTATGCAGAGACCCCAAAACGCGTCTACTAATTTAAAAAAACTATTTTATAAGATACAGAATACAATGTGAAATGTTTGTTAAAGGAAGGAAGCCCCATACACAAAAGAATGTTGTTATTTTTTATATATTATTTTTTTATAATGCATAAATTAAATACATTTGCTGTTGATGTATACTGTATGTATCATAAGAAACACTGTGTAAATCCTGTGAAGTCCTAGGACATTAATATTTTCAATATCCACGTGTTTGAATAAAGGAATTTATATGTTCTCTGGGAGATATGGTTCATATGGAATGAATTCGTCCATTTCAATTTGTTCTCTTAATATATTGTATTGTTTTCATTTTATTGCTCAGTTTCAACTTTATAATCAACCGAATTCCGGTAGTAGACTGAAATCATGGGTGGTAAATTGCTTAGTTTCTGGCGATTACTTGTCATCGAATTTATGATTCCCGGAGGCTCAGAAGTGTTTGAAATTGACTGAAAATTGCCAGCTTTAGCACTTCAGGAGGAATTCTAGCCTTCTTCATATTTTTTAGCTAAAGACTTTTAGCTGCAGTGTTGGAAGGGAGAAATGGACTGCTGGAAGGGTGAATATATGATAATGTCCCTTGCAGGGAAGTAAACACCTGATAATGTCCATTTATGGAAATAAACGAGAACCCAAAGCCTGCTTTAGATTAGAGGGGTCAATTCACTAAGAGTTAAATAATGGCAAATAAAATGCAGTAAAATAGCGCTTGCAGTAAATCAGTTTTGAAAGTGCAATTCATTAAGAATTTTGTGTTAAATAATGAATGCAGTGTTTGTTTGATTGAGCGGTATTTACCGCATTTATTCATATGGTAGTATATCGTATTGAGCTGGTTGCTAAGGAGGGAAGCCGACCACCGTGTCCTTAACAACGAATGACTCATGAGCTGTCAGTGGGTTCCCGCTGACAGCTGAATGTAAAAAAAACATCCCGGCAATTAAAAAAAAATGTTCCCCACTGACAGCTGAATGTAAAAAAAAATGACGGCAATTAAAAAAAAATAATAAAATACAGCTTGAGGTACCCCCCCCCAATGTATACCAGACCCTTTGAATTTTAAGGGGAACCCGCGCCAATTTTTTTTTGTTTAAATGGATTGGGTTGCCCCCGAAATCCAAACCGGACCCTTATCCGAGCATGCAGCCGGCAGGTCAGTAAGGGGGGGGGGCGTGCGAGCACCCCCACCCCCTGAACCATACCAGGCCACATGCCCTGGGGGGTTGCTTTGGGGGGGAACCCACTGACAGCTGATGAGTCATCCGTTAAGGATGCAGCAGCCGGCTTCCCGGCCTACTCCTTAGCAACCAGCTATTGAGGGGGACCCCCATGCTGTTTCTGACAAATATCTCATGTGATACCGCCAGCAAACTCCTGGTGATAAATATTGCATGTTTTTTGCTCTCTGTTCCATTTGTGAATTGGACTTAAGAGATTACCACATGGTTTTTGGACGATATTTACCGGAACAATTTTAATTGTGCGGTAAATACTGCATACTCTTTAATTTTTGTTTCGTGAATTGGACTTTATTTACCACATGCAATCATTTATGCAAGTGAGTCCCGTGACTGTGTTATCGCATGCGGTAAACTTTAGTGAATTGACCCCATAGTCCTTTTCCCTCTTGCTGCCTATAGCCAAGCAGGGGCACTGATTGGTTGCTTCTACCTGATCTGTTAATTTAGAATTAAATGACATTAGAATGCCATCACCCCTACATTATATCACTCCCTAATAATGGAGGTTCTTTTTTTTTATACTAGGATAGTACATAATAGGGAAGTACTATTTTATTATTAGGCTAATAATATAAATATGACTCTCACTCCATAATCACCTTTGGCATTAAAAGTGGGATCACCATTTCCAACCACCATCTTGTCTTGGAGGTCAATACTCACTTTGCTGCATTTAATAGTGAACTTTTTATGATCATGTTGGGTGAATAAAATATTCATAAATAATGCAGTCTACTTTTCCAAATAACTGGCAGAGCAGATTTTTCATTATTCGCTCATTACTATATCATTCTTAGGCCAATGATACAATATGATTCTCATACTATAACTGCCTTCAGCATTAGAAGTGGGATCCCCATTTCCCCCCACCATCTTGTTTTAGAGGCCACTACATACTTTGATGCATTTAATAGTGAACCCTGTACTATCTTGTTGGGTGCATAACATTTTCGCAAAGTATGCGATTTGCTTTGTTGAATCACTGGCAGAGCAGATTTTTCATTATTCACTCATCTCTTTCATATGCAATATTTATTATATTCTAGGATTGAATTGCCCAGGTTTGTGACAAATTTACCATAAAGCATAAGTGCACTAACTTTATTATATTTTAACTTTCCCTCTACACAGAACCAAAAAGATGTGCTCTGTTTACTGACTTTAAAGTACATTATGTTACCAAAAATATTGGGACACCTGCCTTTACATGTTTACACTCGTTCATCCATGTCTTTGTGGACCTTGCTTTGTGCACTGGTGTGCAGTCATGTTGGAACAGGAAGGGGCCATCCCCAAACTGTTTCCACAAAGTTGGGAGCCCGAAATTGTCCAAAATGTCTTTGTATGCTGACGCCTTAAGAGTTCCCTTCAGTGGAACTAAGGGACCAAGCCCAACCCCTGAAAAACAGTCCCTCACCATAATCCCCTCCACCAAATGATTTGGACCAGTGCACAAATCCATAAAGACATGGATGAGTGAGTTTGGGGTGGAGGAACTTGACTGACCTGCACAAAGTCCTGACCTCAACCAGATAGAACACCTTTGGGTGAATTAGAGCAGAGACTGTGATTCAGGCCTTCTTGTCCACATCAGTGCCTGACCTCACAAATGGGCTTCTGGAAGAATGGTCAAACATTCCCATAGACACGCTCCTAAACCTTGTGGACAGCCTTCCCAGAAGAGTTGAAGCTGTTATAGCTGCAAAGGGTGGCAAATTCAATATTGAACCCTATAGACTAAGACTGAGATGCCATTAAAGTTTATGTGCGTGAAAAGGCAGGCATCCCAATACTTTTGGTAATAGAGTGTATATGTAAACCCAGTCACCAAACTCTTTGTTAATGTTAATTTAATTCTATAAGTAACTTTCCAATATGTTTTAAAGCTGCAGCCTTGAATATAATAATACAAGGTTATCCTGCCATAAAGGTCCTTGTTCAGGCAGAGTTACGATACTGTGACCCTGTTTCCCTTTTGCTCTCCTGCATTGTCACCCAGCCACCCAGGCTTCTAGTGGAGACTACATGTGGTCATTTCAACACAGTGTTCCACTGTTGTTTACATAATGAATCCCACCCTGTACTTTTTTCGGTAAAATAACCCAACATATTGGCATTTTTGTGCTGCAGTAGGGACAGGCACAAATGTGTATTGTTTAGAGAAAGTGCAATTACAAGCAAAAGTGGGCTTATAATATACAAAGCTGGCGTTAGACAATGACATAACAATTACACTGTATTTTCATATAAAAAGGAATGAAATCCAAGACCCATCTGATGAAGTCCATGTCAATGCTTTATATAACCATCCTCATTTTGAATGTATTGGATTATTTATTTGATTCAGATTGCGAACAAAGAGAAAAACGCTTTTATGATGCACCATTTCATTATCGTTGAGATGAACGTATAAGCTGCACAATGCAAGGGGGTTAATTAAAGTCTCCTACCAGCTATTGTTTCCACTGTTCTCAAAGAAAAGCTTCCTTTCAGAATGCGGAGCAGATCATCGTTATGGAGTAGGAAAAGTTCATTCATAGAAGTACTCAGAACTGATATATTCTCAATTAGCTCACTGTCAGATGAAAACTATGGTGGTTCTGAAAGATGGGAACAAAGAATCGGAGTGATGTGAGATGTACTGCCAACAATTTCTACTCTTCAGTAAGCGGGTCTGACTCTACCGTGAAACGCTGCTTGAAATGTTTCTCTGAAGAGAGCAGGACAACCACTGTGGACACAGAACTGGGACGGAATCCAATATAACAAGGGAGGCAAATCCGCCTGTCGCTTTCCATTATAGAACTTTAAGTAATTTCGGAGATAAAAATATACTCTGTATTAAAGAGGGATTCTAGCTTATACCGTGCTTTTTGTATGGTGATTAAAAACGCCACTTTGTCTTTATATACGTGTCAGGCATATACATATATATCAGCTATGATCCATTTATTGTTTTTTATGACTTTAATGTGACCCTGATTTTTTCTAACAGAATGCCCCTACAAAGGAAGATGATTCACACTTACCTCTATGGTGGGCACTGATTTGGATCATCACTTTGCTGAAGAGTTATGGCCTCCAGGAGAAGCTGTACATTCAACACTTTTGGAACTGTCAGATACCTGCATCCCCCACCACATGTTGTGGTTCCATCCACCGGCCTTTTTGTCTCTACAGGACACAAGAGTGAAGAAGGCTGGAGAAACCATAGCACGCAGTAGGGGACCAGGCATTCAACACATTCAGAAGTGTATCAGATGCTGAATAGTCTTCGGTGGCTGTAGATGTTCAGCAAAGTGATAAACATTGGAGATAGGTGAGTCATACCTAGAATCACCCACGTTACTCTTCATTCCTGGGGGCTGAAAGGAGTGGTATGGGAGTAAAGGGAATGTGAGTATGGGCAGTTGTATCAGGGGCAAAAAATGGCATTAATGATCAGCTTAACCTATTTTTTCATATAGTGCTAAACAGATGGCAAAGTGCACAAATTTCAGGCAATTTTAAAAATCCAAGTTATCCAAAATGAGGGATTGCCTATTGGTGTACAAGACATCAATCAATGTTCATAGGGGAAGCTGAAGCTACTCTGACAACGACATCATTGATGACGTAACACGTAGGGAGGAGTTGTGACGTCATCACGCATTGGGACGCGATGGCCATTTTTTGGTTGGAAATGCTTGGTTTTATATGATATGCGGATTATTATCTTACATTGAAGTGAGTGCAATATGTTTTATCAATAAATCTTTATGGAAAAAACTACACTACACTATGCTATGCATCCTTTGCTTTCCCCTGTAAAATCTGGGAGATTCTAGATGAGAACATTTAGCGGATTGGGAGTATATGAATAAGAGGAGAGTGGCGAAATGTCCCCATTGGTTTTTCTACTGCTTATCTGACCTTCCTTGTGTGGTGGTCCATACGTGATGCTAAGAGACAGTGTGATCGGGTGATGGTGCTACTTTTCCTCTGGAGCACTCTGTCTAGGGCCTTTGCTGACCACACTTCTTAAGCACTTTGTTGACCACACTTCTTGAGCACTTTGTTGACCATACTTCTTGAGCACTTTGGAAACAGCTTTGGAACTTTATCACAAGGAATTGCTTGTCTTTCCTTAACCCCCCTGGCGGTAATCCCGAGTCTGGCTCGGGGTGGAACTTTAGTACCATAAGCGGTAACCCCGAGCCAGACTCGGGATCGCATTGCAGGATACAGGGAGACTTACTTACCTTGTCCCCTGGATCCTGCGATGTCTCCCCGCTGTGTGAGCGAGCTCCTCCGCTCGATTCACACAGTGCCCGAGTGCCGCTGATCTCCGTTCCCTGCGACGTTACGACGCACGGGAGCGGAGATCAGCGCCAAATTCAAAAAAGTAAAAACACACAAAACACATACGGTACTGTAATCTTACAGATTACAGTACTGTATAAAAAAATTACACATCCCATTCGTCATTAGTGGTCTGTACAGTGCCCTTCATGTAGTTTTATATTATAAATACAGTTTTTTTCTGCCTGGAATTTGGAGATTGTCCATAGCAACCAAAAAGTGTCCCTAGACCAGCTAGAAAACAGCGATAATAAATTAGAATCACTTGCAGAATTGAACGATAGCGATTTGTGGGAAAATTCATCATCAAACGCTTAATCTAATGACAGCGACAATTCTGCAACTGAGCAAATTTCAGTGTTTTTGATTTGATTAAATTATTTAATAATTTTTATCGTTATTTATTATATTTTAATTTATGATTTTGTGTTTATCATACCCGGGATGTCTACTAGACTCTGGTGTGGACAGATTTAAGTGAGTTATTCCTAAGAATTGCAGGTCTACAATATAAAACGCCAAATTTCCATGCAAAATAATTGTACCGCTTTCAGCACCTAAAACCAGAAAGAATCATACCGCCAGGGAGGCTAAAGGAGAATTGGATGTCATAATCTGATTACTACTTTAGCATGTTTATGCATATTGTTATTTTCCAGCAATATTGTGCCAGCAGCTATTCTAGCATTTTTTCAATTTTGTATTCCTTTAATGTTATATTGTCTTAGTAATTTACTATTTAGCGCAGCTGGTTATTTTGTTTAATATCACAACAAATCTAAAATAGTGCAGGCTGCATTTTTTGTATGGCATTGCAATGCATGGTAGTGTGTTACTGTGCATTGCAGTGTTATGCATTGCAGGTGGTGTTGTGCAGTTGTATTAGGGTGCCATTCAAAATGAATTGGACCGCAGCCCATCAACACATGTAATATGCTGTGCAGCGCTGTGAACTGGCCCTTAATACTTTGTAACACTAAAATGGAGCAAAGATTTTGAGCATTTGTGCACCTTTACACACACAAACACTGCCGTTTAAACACATGTGTATATTTTTACTTTCTTTATATGAGATTCCATAGAAAATGATGAAAATACAACATGCTAATGTGGTTTCCCCTCTGGCGTATGTTTAGAGCAGGCTGTAAAAGGAATAGATTGTTGGTTAAGCTTTTAAATGGAGAAAATGTTCTGCAATGTAATAAAAATAGATTTTTTTTTTTTTTTAAATATGATTTCACTAACACAATGAATCAATTTTATGCTTGCAAATAACACCTGTAATTGGACAGAATATGGAATGCTATAAATAGATGCTGGCTTTATCACACCAGCCTGCTAAAAATGAACCGGCTGCACAAAATAGCTGCATAATGCTTGTGAATTAAAAGCAAAAGAATAGCATATTTCTGGCAGAGCCAGTCTAATCCCATTCTTCAAACAAAGCAAGATGAGAGTGAACAAAAAGCACTGAAGCTTGGCCAAAATGGATCAACATGATTCACTTCAGGAATTTTATATATCCGATGACCCATCATTAGCTGGATCACTAAACTCCTATAGTGATCATCATTATTATCAGCCCGGAAATATTATCATTACCTGTCAAGAAAGTTTGTGGACATCTGAGTATCATCCTTGTTGGACATTCTATTCCAAAATGATGCCCATTAATGTATACTTGCCCCTAATTTGTGCATATCACAGCCACCACTCTTCTAGGAAGGCTTTCTACAAGGTTTTGGAGTGTGCCTGTGGGAATTTGTGCCCATTCAACCAAAAAAAAATGCAAGGTTAAGTACTGATATTGGACAAGAAGACATGGCTTGCAATCTGTGTTCTAATTCATGCCAAAGGTGTTCAGTAGGGTTAAGGTCAGTGCTCTGTGTAGGCCACTTGAGCTCCACCACACCAAACCGGTAAACAACATGTTTATGCATTAATATCAAATGTGCTACCACCAAGGAGACTTGCTGTACAATCCACTGCAGAGACAATCCGCTTTTCCTAGACCTTGCCTGTTCAAGCCACCACAAATATAGAAAGCAAAAAACAGGTCCACCATACTTGCTGCTGCTAAAGAGATTTATTAACTGAATGGAATAGGAACACAACATAGAAAAAAGGAAAAAAGGCTGTATTTCACAATGATGATATTTAAGGCTATGTCTTAATGGAACTGGCTTTATGTCAGGAATGTCGTGCCAGCCATCATAATGCATACCACCACATGCACATGCAGGTGAGTGTGTGGGCATTTCCATCATAAATACTGGTGCGAGGTGTGCTATTTAATCCGGAGCTTTGCATAGGATCATTGCTGAATGGTCTTTCAGTCTGTACTTCTGTGATTCCTGATCATGAACATATACTTGACCTTGTTACCGACCTGACTTTAAATTGACCTGCTCTTTGATTATCCTAATCTACCTATGATTGCTGCTCATCTACGTTACTGTCCTTGGCCTAGAACTTTGAGTCTGCCATCTTGGTATCTTACTGCCTGCACAATGCCAACCTCTGCTTGCTCCTAACTTTAATTTTGCTTATGATTTGGTGCCTTCTTGCTTGGCTGAAACCTGACCTGACTTGTGACTCTACTCTGCTCATAACTGAACTTGATGTATTCACACTTAATGTATCCAAGCTGTACCACCAGCTGTATCCCTGATTATTTGATACTCGTGTTTTCAAGTTCTGGTCTTCATTTTTTCGTCATTTTTGTGCCCTTCCATCCCCCTTTCAGCCCCTTCTAAATTTCCAGTGGTACTCAGATAGGAATTGTGCAGGAGAAGACCTTCTTCATCTTAGACTCCTTATGCACATATATGACACTTTGTGAACACGGGCACAGTCATACTGGAAAAAATAATGGCTTGGCCAAACCACTGCTAGAATGTAAGAGGCACACAATTGTTCAAAATGTCTTTGTGTGCTATACCATTAACAGTGCCCTTCACTGAAAACACCTCAACTGAATAATTTGGAGGGGTGCCAAATACTTTTGGCCATATAGTGTATCTTCCTGAAAATGTTACTTCCATAGCTGTCACGATAACCCCCTTGATTGAATTCTATAAGTAAATGCCCTGGAACAAGTATGCAGATAAGGACTTCCGACATACTGATCTGTTTGCTGGTATCAGGTCAGTAACTAGGAGGGTGCTAACATTAGTGGCCAGGCAACAAAAGAAGGTTAGCATGCTCTCGCATTTCTCTCATAACTGGTTTAAAGTACTCATCAATCAAAACTGGAAAATAAGGCTAGATTCATACAAGTAAAACAACCCATTTGCTCATGTTTTTTTGCTTGGAGAGTTAAACTGGCCATACTAGAAATTTAATCAAAATCTTTCAATGTTAGTCTGATTTTCTAAATATTAGTGTGTGTCAGGAGTGGGTAGCACTCCCGTTCCATTGCAGCTGCTGTTCCTATTCCAGCTGGTTTTGGCTGTGCTGCACTCTCTTTGCCTGACTGTACACCTGCAGGGTAATTGCTGTAGACACAGCCTCTGGGTGGAGTCCAAACCTGTTTTAAGCCCTCTATGCCCTTAGTGTCATGCTTGTGAGAGTATTTGCAACATGTGCTTCAAGCTCCCTAATTACCTGCCTTGTTCCCATGCTTTGACCTTACCTTTGCCTGATCCTTGCCCTGCCAGCTAGTTTGTATTTCCTTGTTGGACTACTCTCTGAACTCTGCCTGGCTTTAGACCATGGATTTGACTCCATGCCTACTCTCTTCCTCTCTTTTTACGTGGTAGCCAGGCACTCTAGAATTGTGTATATAACCTTGGGTCAATTGAGTACCGGTAGGTCTGCTTGCCTTATGGGAAAGGGGCTGCTATAAGTGCAGAACACAGAGCCAGCTACACTACCTGACCACCTACCCTAGGGGTTGGTGTGACAGTAGGGTCACATCAGTGTACAATGTGATGAGAAAATTTGAAGGAGCAGGATGGAAATTTTCTCTTGGACAAATTACAAACAGTTAATGTGGTTTTTGTTCAAGAAATCCCAAATTGGAATGTTAAAAGCAAATACAGTGGTTAAATACTTTCGAATGACATTCATCAAGTCATCTAATGTACTGAGAATTTTTGTACAAATGTTTCTACAAATATTTGTGCGAACATTCATTTGAAAATCTACTAGTATATGTATGGATAAAATCTCTCTGATGCTGGTAATCTGCTATTTTAGAAACACTGGTTGCAAATGGATTTGAATATGTATGCTGGATTTTCGCAACAAGGCCTACTGTACCATTGTTTTTTTTTTTTTGTTGCTGTTTTTTTTCTCTTGAAGTAGAAAAACCCTTTAAATGAATCTGCACATTACAATCTACATGAAGTTTAACCAGAAACACATTTAAATATTCTTCAGAGGGTAGACCACAATCTTCTATCACATTATCCTGCATTTCACTGATAGTAAATAACAAAACTTGAAAAGGCCTGTCTAACGTCAGATAATTGATGGCAATTCTGTATGTAGCAAATGGCTCTTTTTCCTCTCGAGCCTGTACCATCTGTTGCCTATTAATCGAGGGGAAAACTCATCGATCACAAATCACAATCACACAATGAAGACGATTTGATTCTTGCAGAAGCATTATAAAGTTATTTATGGCGCCATGCATTAAGAGAAGGGAGTCGATATTAAGGCAGAACGTGAAATTTGTCATGTTACTTTCAACTTGCAAGAAACTGTAAATTAATTTTTATAAACAGCTAGTATAGTTTTGCCATCGTAAAACCCTTTTATGTGAATTTCAGATGATAACTAATGGGTGACAAGAAGGATTCACAGTCCATAATACAGCGCAGGTATGGAAGATGAAACACTTTATTAAAAGTGCCAAAAGTAACTGCTTTTTTTATTAAACTTTTTAGATGATTAATTGCATGCTAGATGGCAGTGCCCGCAGACACGCTCAACAGTGTTTATAACACAACGGTTAATCGTTCTTGTTTTTAAATTATGTATCCGCTCAGCATTATATCACCATATTCAAAAGAAAGTCTAATCTAAAAAACTGTTTAAAGGTATACTTCATTTGGCAATGATCGTAACAGGTTCTCAGCATAGCCTACGTCTTGCAGGAGAGAGACAAATGGGCCTCAGGGTGAGACCTAGGTGAGTGTAGCATTGAGTTAACATGATAATGCCATGCTTCCAGAAGAAGAGATGGCAGTATGGCAGAAGAAGACAAACTAGTGTGCCCTACAACTTTAAAGAATCGGCCTTTAGTGATCAGCCAGTGCTGGGGTTGAGGCTGTGGGCTCTCTCACTGCTGCTTGAAATGTTACCTGTGCATGCACAGGTTGAAGACCACCATTAAGAAAAAGGGTTTCCTGTTTGTGATGAGGTCTCCCATACAACCAAATTGGTGATGCACATGACTACCTGAAATGCCAAACTGAGACAGAACTTGAGTGGGATCCCTGTAATGCCCATTCCTCCAAAAAGTGTATATGTGTGATGAGAAGAGCAGTTGATGGTTTGATGAACTACAAGGTCTAGTGGTCAGCCTGCAAAGTAATCTGCACAAATTATGTACAGTTCTCTCTAAAGATGATCAAGCTAGTTTACTATGCTATGTTACTGGTGTTACTGTTGGTACTGTATATTTAATTTATTGGCTGATGCACACAGGGGTTATTATAATTGTGTGACATGTCTTCTCCTGTACCTGCGATTCACTTCCCTTATTCAAAGGCTATATATACAGGGGAAACTGAAATATGTAAAATTACTGCACTACCAAAACAAATAACGGAGCCGCTAGCACTACAATGTGACAAATTGCGTAAGGTATAGAATAAAAAGTGCAGCGCTAATATCATGTGTTGGAAAAACAAAATAGGCACGATGATGTGTCAGCAATAAAGTGCGTAGAGTGAGCACAGGAAAGCTGTGATGTGATCCCCTTGCTTATAAGGTGCTACTACTGCTGTTAGTTTTGTACTGTTTGTTTATTGTTTGTTTTTTGTACTGTTGGAAAATCAAAAATAAACACCTTTTAAAAAAAAAAAAGTGCGTAGAGTGCTAGTACAATAAAAAACACATGATACAAATGAACAAGAGTATATGAAAACAACTTAATAGGGGAAATAAGTATTCATATGAAAGTGTTTAAAGTGCTAAATATAAATGAGCAAATCAATGAACAACAAATGAAAATTGTGACTGAGAATGAAAAGTCCACCAACATGTATGTTGGAATGAATATCACAACCCACTGAATGGATGTAAATGGGAGATACAGTCTATACAATGAAGGTGAAGAGGAACAACCATCTATAGAAGGAAGGACCACCGGGACTGTGCATCCAACACCCGAGGGAAGGGTAGGTACTCTTACCGGAAATCGTGGACCCACACACCAGAGGCAGTGGGTCAAACAAGCTTAGGAATGGATACAGGATCTCAGACCTCGATCACCGGAACAGCAATTAACGCCCACGTAAGGCTAGGTGTTGTATATAATATATATGCGCAGTCTAGGGGAGCAGGCTCATACTCCAGTCAAAGTCCTTTAGGATGAAACGCGCCAGTTTATTGCTAGCCAGCTCTACACATTGCCCTTGTTTTTGGATATCCCTTGTGATCACAGCAATTTTTATCTGTACACATCATCATGATGTCAGTACTTTTGTTTTAACTAAATCCGTACTTTTTGATCTACACTATGTGGAAGTTTTTATTTTTTTTATGATTTCATTCATCAACCATCTGGTGGTCATGAGTTCCGTGGGCGTTAATTGCTGTTCCGGTGATCAAGGTCTGAGATCCTGTATCCATTCCTAAGCTTGTTTGACCCACTATTGTGTTCTATTGTGTTACAGGGTGTTGATGCTTCTTCAGAGCATTAGTAGGGTTTCAGGAGAGCTACATAATTAATAAGACTAAAAAAAAGATCCTTTTTTTTTCAAGTCCAGCCACAACTGTCACTGTTTAGATCCAAAGGAAGACAGGGAGATGAATTTCTTATTATCTTATCTTAGTTGCAATATAATCGTTCGATTCTATGTTAAAAAAAAAATATTTTTTTACATCACTACACTGTGGAGCAAAAATTTTTAGAGACCAACTACTTTTATTGTCAAGAACTCCTTCGTAAACTGATAGAAAACTAGTCACCTATATGGCTAAATGTATTTTGTATATGGACAACCATTCAAATCATTGAGTTCAGATGTTTACAGTGAATAGTCCAGTTATAGTATACAAAGACTTTTTAGACAATTGCGTGATTTCACCCTTGTGGTAACAATCTGGGAAAATCCCATTCATGTAAATCTCTTGTCCATTTACAACTAATCTTTGTAGTAACACATAAGAGTTACTGAGGGAGGGAATTTTCAATGGAATAATTTATTGGTAGCACCACATGTTGATGAATTCTGGAATTCTGCAATGACCTTTCATTACAGTTATCTGTTTGAACCTCTGTGTTTCATTCCAGCCTGTCAAGTAATGTGAGAAATACCAATACTAGGGACTGTTTACATGGGAGTTGTGAAAAGTTAAGACCTCAACCATGTTTCTCCATTAAAAGGTCCCAATCAAATAATGAACTTCAATTTGATGTGGAATTTCTTTTGAAATCAGACTTAATTTATAACAACTTCCATCTCTGGCTCTTTTGAGGAGATTTCCCATATTCTTTTTTCATAAGGACAACTCTGGTCTCTGGAACAGGAATTTAGAGCACATCTCCAACAAGGACACAGAGGGAGGGAATTTTCAATGGAATAATTTATTGGTAGCACCACATGTTGATGAATTCTGGAATTCTGCAATGACCTTTCATTACAGTTATCTGTTTGAACCTCTGTGTTTCATTCCAGCCTGTCAAGTAATGTGAGAAATACCAATACTAGGGACTGTTTACATGGGAGTTGTGAAAAGTTAAGACCTCAACCATGTTTCTCCATTAAAAGGTCCCAATCAAATAATGAACTTCAATTTGATGTGGAATTTCTTTTGAAATCAGACTTAATTTATAACAACTTCCATCTCTGGCTCTTTTGAGGAGATTTCCCATATTCTTTTTTCATAAGGACAACTCTGGTCTCTGGAACAGGAATTTAGAGCACATCTCCAACAAGGACACATATAAGAGCAACAGGCTGACATTTATTATATTCTTACCTCCCATGGGATAAATGTCTGGAGTTCCACTTTAATATCGTATACAAAGACATTTTCGACCATTGCAAAGAATTAGAGTATACATATGTCTTAATAAATGGGTCCTGTGTGGCCCCAAAACAGTGCACACTGTGCTATTGTAATACAGTAAAATCTAATATTATTTAACCTTATTTTGGTGTATAGACAACATATTTTTATGGTGTTCTATTGACATTGCCATTCATTGGTCATAGCTGCAACAACAACTGTTCCAGTACAGTATGTGATGGTAATACTGTACAAGTTCACCTGGGAAATGTGGCCATAACAGACTCCATGACTGCCATAACAGACCATTAGTGGTAAATTGAATGCACCTTTGGAATTTATTAATAATTATTGTTTTGAATGGCACATGCAGCATACAGGCTAATTTTACTTAAGCGGGCCATAACATTGATCCAACAGGTAATGTGTTTCTGTAGGTGTCTGCCACCTGCCTTAAACAGTTTCCTCAGAAATCACTATTATTATTATACAGGATTTATATAGCACCAACAGTTTACATAGCACTTGACAACATAAGGGCAGACAGTACAATTACAATACAATTTAATACAGTAGGCATCAGAGGGTCCTGCTCATTAGAGTTTACAATCCAAGAGGGAGGGTCAAGAGATAACTATGGGGAATGAGCTGATGGGGAAAAATAAAGTACAGTTGTTAGGTGGAGGCAGCATAGACTTCTCTGAAGAGAAGGGTTTTAGGGATTGTCTAAAAGTGGACAGAGTAGGAGATAATTAGACAGATAATTAGACAGATTGGGTTTGGGAGTTCCAGAGAATGGGAGAGGCTAGGGAAAAGTCCTGGAGGCGTGGGAGGATGTGACAAGGGAGCTAGAGAGCAGAAGCTCTTGGTAGGAACAAAGTGAGTGGTTAGGTTGGTATTTTAAGACTAGCTTAGTGATGTACTGGGGGCAGAGTTGTATATGGCTTTGCAAGTTGTTGTTAGTACTTTGAATTAAATTCATTGGGTGAAAGGAAGCCAGTGGAGGTAGAGAAGGGTAGCAGACACTGAATGGTTGAAAAGGTGGATGACACTGGTAGCAGCATTCATAATGGACTGAAAGGGGGATAGCCTGTAAAAGTAATCCAGTGCGGAGGGAGTTGCAGTAGTCAAGGCAATAGATGACCAGTGAGTGGACTAGGAGCTTTGTGGTTTCATTGGTTAGGTAGGGGCGTACTTTAGAGATATTGCAAAGTTTGAAGCTACAGGTTTTGGACATTGATTGGATGTGGGGCCAAAAGGAGTGCTCAGAGTCCAGGATAACACCTAGCACCTTGGCATTCAGATAAGGGTTGATAGTTGAACCGTCGATTTTCACAGGGAAGTCAAGGGAATAGACACATGGGGGAGGAAATATTATGAGCTTAGTTTTGAGTAGACTGAGTTTGAGGAAGTGGTGTGACATCCAGTCTGATAAGTCTGGAATTCTGAGGAGCCCTTATACCCTAAAAACTAAGTTCAGCAATATACTGTGTATAAAAAGATATTGAAGCTTACCAGAATATATGATCCTTGGTGACTTGCTCTTGCAAGAGATCCCATTTCCTTCCAAGATCTACAGAGACATAAAGCTGCAGAGACAAAGAAAGGGATACACTGTTATGGGGTGAATTCCTTAATAGTCACATTTTTTTAAAAGGCAAACTTCAGGGGTTGGGAATAAGAATGTAAGCATAAAGTAGGTTGTGTCTCAAAAGAACAGCACAATTATAAGGAACTCAGAGGAACTGAGTGATAAATTGTCAATAATGTTGATGATCTTACTCTGTCAACTGTTGTCAAGAGCATTGGTGATTTTTTATGTTGTTAGTATCTTTAAAAATACAATATCATGTTTACTATTTTTAAAACATGTCCTCTACTCCTGACTTGCTGGACAAACACCTTGCAGTATCAGGTTTTAGGTGGTACTTTTAGTTGTATGTAGTTTTACAGCATTAGAACCAATGACAGGTTCACTTTAAATAGCTATCATTCTTTTTCTTACAAAATATTCATATTGGTGGTTATTTACTAAAGGGAAATCCACTTTGCACTGCAAGTGCACTTGAAAGTTCACTGAAAGTAAAGTCACTGTAGATACGAGGGGGACATGCAAGGAAAAAAAAAAAAAAGCATTTTAGCTTGCACATGATTGGATGATAAAATCATCAGAGCTTTCACTCATTTCAGATCTACCCCTTAGATTTAGAGCGACTGCACTTTCAAGTGCACTTACCTTTCGTAAATAACCCCCATTGTCTATGAAGTAATTTACCAAAATCATTATTGGAGATTTTAGTGTTCAGAGCAATATTCATTTGAGTGTGGAACCATACTTTTTTCCTTTGTAGTATGAAATTTGAACTTTGTGTTGTGTTGTGTGTTTGTGTCGAGCATGCAGAGGCTGGAGATGTAAGATCTCCAGATGGTTGAGGCTAGAAATGTAAGTGGACCAGCTCTGCAGGGAACTTGCAAGCAAACATTGTAACAAATGTCTGTTTTTTAGGGGCAGTGAGGGGTAGCAGATAGAGATATATTTGGCATTATTCCTCAGGAGCTTTTTTACACAAGTTTAGATTTATTCTTTCTGGCCCCCTAGACCAATTCTGTAACCTTCCTCCGCAGCTGTGTAACAGGAAGCGTAATTAGCGTAATGATCAGACAGAAAATAACTGTAAATTGCATATTACCAAACAGGTGCAAAGTTGCAAAGCATGCATACACGGCAGAATAATGCAAAAAAGATTAGGAAACCTGCGCAAACATGACCTCTTACTTCAATGTCTCTGTGACTCAATTAGGGTAACGTGGCTTGATAGCATAGTCTTTATACACTATTTTGTGAAAAGTATTGGTCACGCCTGCCTTTGCACGCACATGAACTTTAATGGCATCCCAGTCTTAGTCCGTAGGGGTCAATATTGAGTTGGCCCACCCTTTGCAGCTATAACAGCTTCAACTCATCTGGGAAGGCTGTTCACAAGGTTTAGGAGTGTGTCTATGGGAATTTTTAACCATTCTTCCAGCAGCACATTTGTGAGGTCAGGCACTGATGTTGGATGAGAATGCCTGGCTTGCAGTCTCCACTCTGATTCATTCTAAAGGTGTTTTATCGGGTTGAGGTCAGGAATCTGTGAAGCCCAGTCAAGTTCCACCACCCCAAACTCGCTCATCTATATCTTTATGGACCTTGCTTTGTGCACTGGTCCAAATCATTTGGTGGAGGAGGGTTATGGTGTGTGGTTGTTTCTCAGGTGTTGGGCTTGGCCCCTTAGTTTTAGTAAAGGGAACTCTTAAGACATCAGCATACCAAGACATGTCCAGATATATGCAAGCCATAGCAGCCTGCATTTTGCTGCTAGACAAAGTAACTGAGCTTGTACTAGATTCTGCTCTAACCCTGTATGTGCCACATGCAGTACATGATATCATGAATTAAGTAAATACCAGACATGTGTCTGCCAGTAGATTTGACATGTACCAGTCTGCTCTTTTTGCTCCATCGAATTTAAGACCCCATGCACACGAGACGCAGATGCAAACTCTGCTGAACGCGTGTTTTAAAAAGCAGAAACCTGCGTTTAAAAACGCGCGTTTGGCTGTGTTTTCATGCCGCGTTTAGATGCGTTTAGACACATTTAGACGCGTTTGCGTCTATAAGCATTTGTAAAGATAACATCATACAGACCCTCCCCAAGCTCATGATGTGTTACTAAATCCGGTTACTCTTCTTCCTATAATTGATGAGGAAGATGCAAGAAATGGTACTGATGTAGAACCTGAGAGTTTTTCTCATGATTGTATGGCTCTGATGGAGGTAGAAAGGTCCTCTGTCACACCAGCAAAAGATAAGCCTTTATCAGATTGTGACACACACTTATTCGTAGATGGTTCCAGATTTTACACTGATGATGGTCAGCCACACACAGGGTTTGCTGTAACTACTACAGACACTATTTTACATCAGGAAGCATTGATATCCCAGATGTCAGCACAGGAAGCTGAGCTGTGTGCTGTAGTCAAAGCATGTCATTGCCTAGAGAATCAAAGTGGAAACGTTTACACTGACAGCAGATATGCATTTGGAATAGATCACGATTTTAGGCCTATTTGGAAAGCACAAAACTTTCTGACTAGTGCAGGGAAGCCAGTGAGACATGCAAAACTCATAGAGCGGCTAATTGAAGCCTTTCAGAAACCAGCAGAAGTTGCAATCTTGAAGGTAAAAGAACATGCAAAGGGAAATGACATGACAGTCAAAGGAAATGCTTTGGCATACCAAGTGGCAAAGGATGCTGCCCTTATGGCATTTGGAGTCACACCCACTATTTGGGTCGCCCAGGTAGCGGGGACAGATTCCCCTCATAAAGAGCAGTGGGATATAGAAACTTTAATTCAGTTGCAGAACCAGGCCCCTGATGAAGAGAAGGATAAGTGGATCAAATGTAATGCTACCCAAAATCAGCAGGGCCTGTGGAGCGCTGACAACAGGTGGTGTCTACCCAGGAGTTTGTATCCAGTTTTAGCACAACTGGCACATGGCGTCAGCCATCTTGCTAAGGTTGTGATGGTGGCACTTACTGATTGCTATTGGATAGCACCTGGATTTAATGCATTTGCAGCCAGGCTTTATGCTCTGTACAATGCAGGGAGGCCTGCCCATGTTCCCCAAAAGCATTCTCCTAAACCAGATTTCCCTTTCCAAAGAATTCAAATAGACTACATACGGATGCCCAGAATAGGCACCTATGAGTATGCTCTAGTGTGTGTTGACATGTTTTCAGGTTGGCCTGAGTGCTGGCCGGTAGCTAAGGCAAATGCAAAAACAACAGCAAAGAAAATTTTGAATTAAATAGTTTGATGATTAGGAGTTCCTGAAACTATTGAGAGTGACAGAGGAACCCATTTTACTGGGGAAGTAGTGAAAGAGGTAATGGAAGCCCTTCACATATAGCAAGCTTTCCATACACCTTATCATCCACAAAGTAGTGGTAAAGTTGAGAGACTTAATGGAATTTTGAAAAACATATGTGCAAAAATTAAAGCAGATACAGAAAAAGGATGGGTGGAAGCTTTGCCATTAGCCCTATATTCTGTACAGACTACCACATGGGCTGTCCCCCTATGATATTTTATTTCCCCAACAGTTGCAGGCTTCTCACTCTAGTCTGTTAGAATATGTTCAGATTTTGCAAAGAACATTGAATAAAATACATGAAGGTGTTTACAAATCTATCCCTGACCCAGATTGTTTCAGGCATTCACAGAATCCAACCTGGTGACTGAGGGGTGGTCAAGCGACACATCAGAAAGCCGCTAGAACCAAAGTTTGATAGACTACATTTGGTGCTTTTGACAACCGGTTCCGCTGTCAAGTTGGAAAGAAAACCCACCTGGATTCACGCCAGTCACTGCAAGAAAATCCTCAAGTGTTGATATCCTTTGAAATAAAAATCATGTTTCTTTTCCTGTTGTTTGTGAGAACTGAGACATGGAAAAATAACACTTTCATCCAAATGTTAAAATTGTATGCAACCCATAACAATGCTAGTAACTGCTGGGTGTGTTCTCACTTACATCCCCAAACAGGAACAATACCCATGATAGCAACACCTCTCAACTTCACTGATCTAAACAGGACCAGAATAAATGTCTCATACATCGTCTCCACAGCTAATGAGCACAGATCAGTAACTTTGATTGTTTCAAAACACATAGACACAGATTTGTCTAAACATTACATGTCTGTTTAACACTAAATGTACTCGGTTGGGCAATTCAGATTGTACTGGAGCAAAGATTACACTTTATGGAGGAAACTTTGGTCAATATTATTATATCCCAGATCCAGAACTAAATAGATCCCTTTATAGTACAAATTGCCCACAATTCCCAATATGTGGAAATATTGGTTATCTGAGATTCCGTGTTATCGCATCTAGGACCACCAGGGTTGAGGGGAAAATGTCAATGGAAATCACTGAGGAGTACAGGGGCATGTACAGTACCTGCCCGCGAGATTGTGTTTCCAGCGCGATCCCATTGCCCTGGTTCTCGGCGACAGGGCACTGTACATCTCGCGCTGGCTGCAATAGGAAAATGTCAAATTTTCCTATTGCCGCCAGTGTGAGAAAGAAGCGACAGTGTCGCCTCTCTAAAAAAAATGGCATGGGTTTCCCTCCAGGGGCATACCAGGCCCTTAGGTCTGGTATGGATTTAGAGGGGAACCCCTACGCCGAAAAAACAGTGTGGGGGGTCCCCCCAAAATCCATACCAGACCCTTATCCGAGCACGCAGCCCGGCCGGTCAGGAATGGGGGTGGGGACGAGCGAGCGCCCCCCCTCCTGAACCGTACCAGGCCTCATGCCCTCAACATGGGGGGTGGGTGCTTTGGGGAAGGGGGGCGCCCCCCCACCCCAAAGCACCTTGTCCCCATGTTGATGAGGACAAGGGCATCTTCCCGACAACCCTGGCCGTTGGTTGTCGGGGTCTGTGGGCGGGGGACATATTGTAATCTGGGAGCCCCCTTTAATAAGGGGGCCCCCAGATCCTGGCCCCCCACCCTATGTGAACGAGAATGGGGTACATAGTACCCCTACCCATTTACCTGGGGAAAAGTGTCAATAAAAAAACACACACTACACAGGTTTTTAGTAATTCAGTAAGTATGTCATTAGTCAGCTCCGGGGGTCTTCTTCCGACTTCGGGGGTCTCTTCCGACTCCTTCACGCTCTCCAGCCTCTTCTCTCACTCTCCGGTTCTTGTCCACTCTCTCCGGCCTCTTCTCCCGCTCTCCGACCTCTTCTCCCGCTCTCCGGTTCTTCTTCTGGGCTCCTCCGCTATCTTCTTCCAGCTCTTTTACTAGCGGTGGCCCGGTCTCCTCCGTCCTTCTTCCCTCTTCTTCCGATGTTGACACAACGCTCTCTCCTGCTGAAATGCCGCGTGCGAGGTGCGCGACGAGTTATATAGGCATGGGGCGGGGTCACCGGGTGATGTCACACGGTGACCCTGCCCCTTATGACGTCACAGTCCCAGTCCCAAGGCAGCATCAATGAACAGGCCTGCAGCCCTAGAGTGTATTAGAGCCTGTATCTCGACGGACGACTCAGACCAAGAAAGGGTAACCAAAACCAGGGGCTTATCCTTCTGGATAACTGGGGACGAAACAGCGCCACCTAAGGTCTGTCTGTGACAGGACCTCAAGGTTTGTGCGTTCCCTGGAGGGGTAGAACAAGACTTCAAAAAGTGACCTGCCTGGCCACAATAAAGGCACAATCTCTCCCTCCTCCTAAGGGTTCTCTCATCCGCAGAGAGAGACGTGTGAAACCCAAGTGCATGGGTTCATCTTCACAGACTGACTCAGTACAAGGAGGCACGGGAGGTTAGGGAGGCAAGGGTGGGGCTGCAAAGTTGGGAGACAAATGTACAGGAGGCTTCCGCAAGCGCTCCTTAAAAGGGAGTCTTTCTCTGAGTCTGGAGTTAATGAGGATGGCAAATGTGATAAACTTCTCCAGCTCAGTGGAGAGCATCGCTAAAGATGTGACCAAGGCAAAGGCAGAGATCATCTGGACTGGACGGCTTAAGTAGGCAGTTCTGATGAGCAGGATAGCATCAACAGGTGAGTCACCGTGGAGAGATAGGAGCTGGTAATTAGCCGACAGCTGAGTGGCCAGCTTTGAGAAGGAGGGGCTGAGCCCAGCCCTGACAGAGCTGAACAGGAAATTGTCTCTCTGTGCCAATGTAGCAGGAGTTACGAGCAATCGGTTGAAAGTAACGTGGAGAAGAATGGTGTCAAATAAACAAAAGGAGGGAAATGACATGGACTTTCACTGTATTGTTCATTTAAACACAAGAGACTCCATTTTGTTCATGCTGTTGAAATGTGTTCTGTAACCTTTACCTAACACACAGACACCTCTTCTGCTAGAAGCTATCTGTCTCTACTCCCCCCTCCCCTCCCAAGGTTTTTCCTTTGCAATTGTTTTATTCGCTAGCTTTTTTTTTTTCAATGGTTTTTATTTCAAGTTTTCATATTTTATATAGTAACACAAAATTACAAAATCAGTAAACAATTTCGTAGTGATATTTACAGCATTACCACCTATAACAGATATACACTTACAATAATATGGTGCTGACATTTTGTCTCCTGAGATATCATTTATGGTATTATTGCTACACTTATGTTTATGGATCCGTGCCTGGGCTAAATTTACATTTTTACATTTCAGCATTAGGACCCACATTTCTTTGTCAGACCAATTAAAGATAACAGGAAGAGGTAGTTATACCTGAATAAAGATAGGTATAGAAAGAAAAGAATAAGGAAAGAGCGAGAGTTTTAGAAAATGACCCCCGTATGCCAGACCCCAATCCCCCTCCCGCCTACCCCCTTATATCGATATAGTTCTGGGATCTCCTGTTAAGTACCGAGTCCAGGGGCTCCATGTTTTTTCGAACTCTTGCATTTTATCATGTAAGATCGCTGTCATTCGTTCGTTAAGCATGAACCAGGAGAGTATGTGTTTGAGCAGATCGAATGGCACCACTGCCGATTTCCATGATTTGGCTTATTCGCTAGCTTTTAATAACATATTTCTATTTGTTCGTTTTTAATAACATCTCACACCACCCCTTTCTTATCTATGTATAAAATAACAAGTAATAATACATTTTGCACTGAACGGACATTTTAAACACAGTGATTGCATCCTGTGAATCTTTTCCTGCAATTGCAGTATTAACTTTTGTTTTAGAGTCCCAATCAGAAATAGTTCATATAACAATGTAAAAAAATCAGTTTTATATAACGTGGCAACATCCGCACATGTTGGAAACCCAACATTAGAGTTGATTTATTCTTCCAAAGCAAACACACCTTTGCACACTGAAACTGACTAGTATTCCAATGTTTTTCTTCTTCCTCAGTTCCTCTCCCTCACTTGGCTAATGTGACCCCAGTGCTGATGGGGAAGGGTAGAGGAGGGTCAAAGAAGGATGCTATGCAGACGTCCAATGTCCTCCTTAGGCTGCTGGCAGCTAGAAGGTTGTACTGATGCACAATAAAAACCTCTGGCTTTGTGTAACTAAAAGGCAGGCTTGATCCATCCACTGGCTTAAACACAATTTCTGGTAAATTTTTAGGCATTTTGCCAAGACACCCCAGAAGAAACCTAAAGGCACACTGGTTGAAAAAGGCTGTTCTAGGGTATATTATCAATCTGTTAAATTATGTTCTTTAAGTAAATCCAGTTTAGTACCCAAAATGTGCCCCATGGCAGCAAACCAGTTTATTTGCTAATTAAGCATGCAATGAGTAATTGTACCCCAACAATGGTCACTAGTTTGCAGACTTTTTCTCACACTTTTTCCCATGCAAGTCCCAGGAATGTGGAGACCATAAAAAAAGAAAAATTCTAATATCTAGGCGAGGGGTCTCCAAACTATGGCCCTTTGGCCAGATGTGGCCCTTTGTTTGCCTTTATCTGTCCCTTGGGAAACTATTCTTTTCACTGATATAAGGCACTATTCCTCCAACTGACACCAACAAATGGGTACAATTCCTCCCATTGACACCAAAGATGGGGCGCTATTCCTCCCACTAACACCAACAATGGTGTACCATTCCTTCTCCTCACATCAGTGGTGGGACACTGTTCCTCTCACTGATACCAAAGATGATTTTTTTTTTACCCCCACTGACCATGAAGCCTATGGCATTATTTACTCCCACCAATGCCAGGGCACTTTCTACATCCACTGGCCAAAGTCTGTCCCCCCTAAAGTTTGAAGGGCAGTAAACTGACCCTTTGTTTCAAAAGTTTGGAGAACATTGATCTGGACCCTAAAAATACTCATAATATATTGTAGCTTACTAATATTTAGATGAGGTGGTTGACATCATTTTCTTTTTTTTCCTTTATTTTTACCTACAGTCCTGCTAATAACACTTCCCATGTCTGGGTATCTACATTCACTCCTCCAATGTATCTATGGAGGGAACAATGGTTGTCACCCAGGCTGGATCGCACATGCCTACCTTTGTAAAGCTCAATTAAATAGAAAATGGTGAGATCAATAGTTTACAGATAAAAAATAACATTGTTTGTTCTTTTAGTTCAGGTCACAGCAAATGGCAAAGACTCTGCATTTCTGTCAACATCAGCAGGTTTCTTCTGTACGTGCTAAAAAAATTCTTATCCTGGAGAATGGAAAGCAGTACAGCCAACAAATTGAAGGACTGGTAAGCTACAATAAATTACATTTTTGTTCTTGAGTTTAGTTATCCTTTAAATGAAATAAACATACACAAGCCATTACCTTGGCATCTTTCGTGTACGCAAGCAGCTTGTCCTCCTCCTTTGGATGAAAGATGAGGATCTCCACAGAGAAGGTAATCAAGTGTTTTTGAAAGGTTGTCCCTTCATCGCTGCTTGTGAAAAGGCATTGTTCAGAGACTGAGGAGCTGACAAGAATAATCTGAGAGGAGCAAAAAAAGAAAAACAATATCAGAACATGCCAATTTACAAAAGGAAGTAATTAATGTAATTGCATGAGCTCTGTATAAATATAAACTTGCTGAACTGTGACTGTTTTACAATGAATCAACATTCTAATAATGACAGCATGCTCTTTGTGTAAAGAAGCTCAGCGTGTGTCTGTGTTTGTGTCAGAGAAGGAAGCAGAGGTGGGTTGTTGAAAGTCCACAAAGTGTCTTCTTCAAAGCTGACCACAAATTTCAAGCTGATTTACTTGGAAGCGGTTATAATAACATTCACTGACAAATATATTTCCATTTCACATTGTTAGGAAAACAAAGGATACTTACAGATGAACCTATAAAAATGTGCCTTTGAAAATGCATGCAATTATGTTTCTATACAAATTGAGCAAACTCAAGTGTTCTTCTCAGGATATATATTCACTGCAGATTGAATGTGTGAATTCGAAAAAATGCCAAATTATGGTTGCTAGATGGAGCTGAGGGGCATATCTGTTTCCTATGATAGTTAGCAGTATCTAGTGGCCATAATGCAGTATCTTCCCCATTTCCCTAATTTTGATGGATGAACAGCTGTGTAAATGTTTTTTATAAATATGCCCCTTGAAGCCAACCTTTCTTTAGGGAATTATGGAGGCTGCCACTGCTGAGCTCATTGGGGTAATGCTATTTGCGTGGCTTAGGTTACCCTCTAGCTACAATATTTTCTGAATTACTGACCTACAACATATATTCAGATCAGAAAAGTCAGGTCACAAGACCAAGTTACTGTATCTTGGCTTTTAATTTTACTCTGACCTTTCATTTTGAATAATATCGCTCTGCTGGCTTTAGAGTCCAAAAGCCAAAGAAGCACCATGAACGCTTGAAAAAAACCTCTAAAGCAAACTTCTATGCTTTATATACAGGCATTTTGTAAGCACAAGCAGGACTTTTTTTTCAGCTGGAACTTGGTGGAACTGAGTTTCACCACCTCTGGCTCAGGCCCTCTGCTCCCTGCTCACCACTATCACTAGTAAACACAGAAGTCTGACTTCTGTGTTTACAAGTGACAGCTTGTCTCCCAACGGCTCCCACAGATTTGATCTCCTGAGCGGCTCCCGCTAAATGCAGGATGGGGACAAGGGAGATGCAGGTGCCCAAGTTGCAGTGCAGATGCCGACACCCCCACTAGATGATCTCCATGCGAGTGAGAGAAGAAGAGCCACCTATAATGTTCAAGGTGATACTAGAACCAAGATGGGTGCTTCAGCTTAATACAACAACAAATGTAAGGCATGTAAACGATGGTGGTGTTTTTAAGGTTGGGGGAGAAGAAGAACGCAGTGAAGGGGGTAGCATTTAGAGGTCAAAGCTGAAGAAGGGTAAAGGTGATATGTGAATGGGAGATGCAGAGGTAAACAGCTGTGGGAAAAGGCTTAACTCTGCACTCTGTATGCAGCACATCCCTAACTCTGCCCGTAGCGAAACTCTGAACCTCTGCACTCTCTACGTAATGCACTCTTGTTATTTAAAGCCCCATTAAGACCCTCCCATTTGAACACATCCAGTATTTGATGCAGTTTGGAGGGTGTGTTTGAGTATCGAGGGAGGTTTTGGGAGATAATGGCTAAGTTACTGCATCTATTTTCTGAGGGAAAAAAAACCCTGAGGAGAAGTATAAGTGTCTCAAAACTCCATTTTCACTAGAGTGGGAAGGTTAGTAACTTTTAGTTTATGTTTTTGTTCCCACTCTAGAGATTTTCTCCAACTTCATGTCTCTGTGTGTCATGGTATGACGGGCTGTCACCAGGTAGGTGAGGGAAATAGTCCTCTATGGCAACACAGAGAAAAATAAAACTTGATAGTTGTTATAACCCTTCCAAAACTAACAAAAACTTTTAGGTTAATATGAGATGAAATACTGATTTAATAGACACCACAGAAACAGCAGATGTACCAACACTGTTTACATAATGACCTAATTTTATTATATAACATCTGTCCTGAGGTCACAATGTTTGGAGGCAGCACATACAAGTGTTTCTCTTTCATACATTTTGTCATTTAGGTGATCCAATATGTGTGAATTTTGGTTCCTTCAGTCTGTTGGAGTTAATTAGAGGAGCTGGAAGAGTCATATCTCTCCTCCAGGATATTTATGAAGTGGGATTTATCCTCTAAATCTCAGATCTCCTTCAGTAGGTCATCGGATATAATTCTCCTAATGTGCTAGATTGCTCAGAGCTTTCACACATTCTACAGACCTTGACCTTCGAAAATGAACTGGCAAGACACACAAAATATCTGTTCAGGGCAAAATCCTTCTCATTTAGCTGAGCAGATGGTTCTAAGTGCAACCAATCATTCTAAAATACATTCCTGTGATATATATAATGTACATGCCAGGTTAATGTGATTTATTATACTTGGCTGATTATGATGTTCTGTATGGCACTTTGACTGTGAGCTGTGAGCAGGGCCACTGATAAGGGGGGGCCACCGGTCCTCCTGTACCGGGCCCCAGTACACACAGGGACCTGGACAGGGAGGTGGATCGGTGCAGTGTGACAAATACAGAAACGATCCATCCAGCAGCTGAAAGGCGATTTCTCTCCCTCCTGTCTGATTTCAGCTGCTGGATGGATCTGAAAGCAGCACTGCCTGTTTTCCTCTCATGGAAAACAGAGAGATGTGTTAGGACACTGATTACGGGAGAAGAGGCTGATGAATATGTAATTTACTGGCCCCTTCCCAAGGCTTAAAGCACAGGCACCTATATGAACTGCCCTGGGGTCCTAGGTGCATTGGGGGCCTTGAAGTTTCCTCCAAGCAGTATTCTGGCAACAGTTCTTCTCCCTTTGGCCATCTCTTTTCCTACAGTTCAGTTCTGCAATCTCGTGTCCAGCTGTCTTAATGCCTCTCTCCCTCCCCAGAATCTTCCTCCCCACCTCAGCCACTATCACATCCTGCTTCCTTTCATCCTCACACATGTCTACCTCTGCCTGGCACACTGCTTTTCTCCCAGATGTTGTTAACCCTTGTTGCTCGCTCCCTGCTAATTTGCAGACTTTTCTCCAGCCACCCAGAAATTATTTTCCAGACACTTTCCCAACAATACTCCCTCACTCCTCTCCCCCCTCCCAGTCTTCTTCTCTGCAGACACTTCACCTTCACACAGGTTTTTGCCCCCCCTATACAAAAACACTGCAAATGGCTGGAATCCCCCATCCTGGGCACTCCCCAACACTTTCTCTTTACTAGTTAATGGAATCTCACCCTCTCCCCCTCCCTGACAGACAGCATATTTTCTTTTATTATACTGTTGCTATATCTCACCATCCAACAGTATTCCCCATGTCTATCCCTGACCATCCCTCTCCAGCCCCCTCCACCCTCATCTATATGCCTCCCCCTTCCCTCGTGTCAGCACAAATCCTCCTTCTTTTTTATCCCTATACAGACCAGGATTCCCCCAGTCTCACTCCAGTTCTTCTCTACCCATCCCCCATCTCCTACCCACCTCCACTCCCGCCCCCTCCTACTTCTCCCCTACCCCAAGGTTCCCATCTTCACCCCCCCCCCCATTTTTTCATGGCTAAGGTAGAACCCCCATCCTATTACTGCTGCTGCTTGTGTGGGTGGGATGCGTACTGCCCCAATCCCTGCTGACCCTCCTCCTCTATTCATCCCCTGTGATTGGTGCAGTACACATCCCACCCACAAAAACAGCAGCAGTAATAAGATGCTCAATCTCAGAGTTCTTCCTTAACCCCTGCAAAGCACTGGAAGAAAGCCAGAAACTCCGGAGGGGAAGGTAGAGGGGAAGTTATCATTCTATTTGCAGATTTAGCCCAGTGACAGACTGCCAGAATAGGTAGAATCTGTGATGTCAGCTTCCCTGCACAGCTCTTCTTGAGTAGACCTATCTGAATAATACATTACTGCCCCTATAGTGTACCCTCCTGCCCCCTGTACTGTGTACACTTACCCTCCCCCTGTACTGTACCCTCCTAACCACTGTACTGTGCCCTCCTCCCTCATACTGTAGCTTCCTGCCCCCCATACTGTGCCCTCCTGCCCCCCCATACTGTACCTTCCTGTCCCCCTTCTACTGTACCCTCCTAACTGTTGTACTGTACCTTCCTGCCCCCCCTGTACCATGCCATCCTGTGCCCCCATACTGGGACCTCCTGCCCCCCCCCCCCCATACTGTACTCTCCTGCCCCCTCCACCGTAGTGTGCTATCCTGCCCCCCCCCCCCTGCACTGTACCCTCCTGTTCCCCCATAAGTTACGTTATGTTTGTGTCTGCTAATTATGATTTGTGTGTATTTTTTTTAGCGAAAATATTGTTTTAATATTTTTTAGGGGGGCCCTGTCAGGTAGGCTGTATGGGGCCCCGTGATTTCTAACAGTAGCCCTGGCTGTGAGGCTTATTCAGTAGAGCAAAGGACAATGGAAAAAACCCATAGTGTCCAATCAGAACTATGGGCATCTGCGGTGGGTGGTGATTCCATAAACAGCCACATTACATGATATTCATTGAAAACAACAGCATGAAAAAAAACAAGTGGCAATCTTAAACTGTACCATGGTTTGATATAAAAATAATTCATAACTTCAGATAAATTTGTATTTTACTGATTTTCTTTCTTTTTTCAGATTTTCACATTTTCAGATTTTCTAATTTTTGAATTTCTGAATTCTCGAATTCCAAAAATTTGGAAATTCGAAAATTCGAAATTTGAAATTTGGAAATATGGAAATTTGGAAATATACGGAAATTTGAAAATTTGAGATTCTGAAATGTAAAAATCCAAATTTTCGGATTTCTGAAAATCCGAATTTTCAAATTTCCGAGTTTTTGAATTTCCTAAAAAAGCAAAAAAAGAGAGAAACGAAAATGAAAACAAACACATTTTTTGTCTGCACGTCACTAGCTGCGGCAGTCCTACTCACTTTTTCCTTTTATTTGTGATAACACAGGAGTACCATTTTAATTAATTTGACTTTCTTATCTGACCACACTTGTATTTTGATCACAGTATATTTATGAGATACATGGGCAGTATGCTGCCCATTTCTTGTAATTGAGCCATAATGTGGTGTCATCATAAGCTGAGCACTTCAGTACTGGGGGCATGTGTAAGGTGCTGGATGGATTTTCCAGCAATAAAAAAATTGGCAGGGGTTTAACCAATCCAAACTCTAAAAAAATCCCTAGAAATTTTTAGTTTCTGATAAATCAACATTGCCCATTAGCTCATTGGTGCTCATAAATATCTGTGTAATCCACACACATCTGACCTTGACTAGTCAGGTGGGTGACCTCACTTTTTTCTATTGTAGTTAAGGACTACAGCTTGGTCGCTGTCCTGGCCCAAGCCTTTTCAGAGGCAATCTGCAGGTGTTCGGGAAGGTGAAAATGCTGTCTCCTGAATGCCTGTTTATTGGCAGTTTTTTCCATCTGAAAGGAGATTTTTGCATTGAAATAACATGGTGCTACAACCTCGAGCTGGTTATTGAATGCAATGGGCAGGTGTGACAGGCATGCTGCCTGTCAAACACGACATTCCAAGTTAACTGCGCCTTGCCTGCAAAGCATCACATCCGTAGCATGTGTACAACCCCATTCGGCTGCCATGTTAGATTTTAGATGGGCAGTTGCAGTTTGTACCACCCCCCTGCTGTTGGCATGTACCAAGCTATAGAGTCAACTCTTTGCTCTCCTTTGCTCTAAGCAAGCTCCCAGCGCCTGATGGCATCTAAGATTTACAGCTCTGTGAAATGTAATAGAGCTTAATTGGCTCACAGTGCATTGCATCATATGTTTTTCTCTGAAGCTGCAGGTTTGCTTAAAGACGGATCATTTTTAGCTGCCAAAAGCTTTGTTTTCTAAATTGTATTTAGGCATTGAAAAATCAAGCTATAGTACCTAAGGTAGAAAAGTATGCCATATTAGAGAATACAGTCAGAGATGCAGAACCAGGGCAGTTAATCACATTGATCGGGAGAATACCCCTTGAAACATAATTTTGAACTGGTTTATAATTGAACGCTCCTGTTCCTACACTGCAGAGCATTATTCCTGCTAAGGCTGAAAGGCCGAACGCAGTTCCAGCAGCAACAACTTAACGTGCCGATCTATCTATTTCTGCTGTAAAGCTGTAGTTTTATTTGTGATAGTACGCATGGAGGCACACCTCTGATTTTAGTCACAGTTGGAGGAAAGCATTCAAACATGATTTCTTATACTTCCCATAAAATGAAGACTACGTACGTGACTAGAAATGAAAATCTTATTTTTTTACCCGCTCTTTGTTTTACAAGTAAAAAACTATCAGTCTATCCGAATATTAATCTCCAAAATTGCCTCTTAGCTTCTTTCATCTCTTGGGGACTTAAGGGACACCTGAAGTCTCCCTGCCACAGTTCCCATCTCTGTTCTTAGTGTAAACTAAGAGGACAATGCATTAACTTTTTTCTTACCAGCTCAGGCAGTCCATAAGGTGCCTACAGTTCTATAGCATGGGGACCACTATGGTTTCCGTGGGGAAACCTACAGATCTCGGATCTCAACCTTTATTCTTTTTCCCTTCCCTTGGTATAAGCCTATTTTCAAGTGTATTCCCCGAGTCCACACCAGGCTCCTTTGAAAGAATGTTAATTAAAGAAGAATTGCAGTCACTGTGTATTTTGGCATTGGTTCTGCTTGGACCAATATAATTGTTGAGTTGAGTTGCATCTTGATATAGCACAGTCATTTACCCCGTAGGATCTCGACGCACTTGGGACACACATTCGCACATATACTAGGGCCAATTTGGACAAGATCCAATTAACCTACCAGCATGTGTTTGGAGTGTGGGAGGAAACTGGAGTACCTGGAGGAAACCCATGCAGACACAGGGAGAACATGCAAACTCCAGGCAGATGGTATTGTGGTCAGGATTCAAACCAGCGACCCTTTTGCTGCTAGGTGCAAGGGCTAACCACTACACCACTGTGCTGCTAACATTGTGTACTATATATACTGGCTTAATGCATTGTGATGCAGCGGCCAGCTTGATACATTGTGAATACAGAAGGTAGGCTGTTTAGCATGGGTGCCAATCAGAGAATGATTTGGATTCTCTAAATTAATTTGAAGCATTCTTTGATAGGATAAGGTGGAGACCGTGATGTCACTGCCCTGCCGTTCCACCTCATCTAATCAAAAACGCAATGCATTCTCTAAATGGTGCCTGTACTGAGCAGCCAACCTTCTGTATTCACAATGCATCAGGCCAGCTGCCCTGCACACGACCTGGAGGCACGTTGAGATCCCTGGAGTAGTGGTGTCTACTTCAATGATCTACAGCTTCCTGGGGCATTGGCCAGGTATGATATATATATATATATATATATATATTTATATATATAGTCACATTGGTATAACCTGGACCAATATAACTGTCAAAATTATACAATGCCTGAGATTCTTCTTTAACTGAGGAACTATGATGGGTATTTTCTGCCATACAGGGTAGTGGCAGTACAATGCCTAAACAAGTTAATAAAGTTCATAACTTTGCAGAGAGAAATAGCGAGAGAAGAGACCCCATCCCGGGCAGTGGGTCATAGAATTCCTGGTATTCTCAGAGGGGATCTCAGCCTTGCCTCCCCACACAGAAGAAGCCCATATGCTCCCCCACTCCCCCTATTTGTGATGGAGAGTAGCAATAAAATGTCTTCAGACTACATCTTGGCATTGAGTGGGTACAATACAGACAATAGGGCAAAATACTTTGTTCCCAGACTGATGACTACATAACTTCACTGATTGGCAGCAAAAACTTACGGGCACTGAACAGGGACATCTTGTGATGACTAGGGGTCTCTTCCTGCACTCCACTTCATCAATAACCTTGTAATCTTGGATGTTCTTGCTCATCTTATGGTGTATCAACACATACTGCTGCTTTGTCCGATATGTAAAATTAATGAAAAATCCTTAGCAATACCCTCACCAAGTATGCTGGACTAAGGGAGTGAAGATAGAAAAGGTTGTCCAGTAGTTTAAGGGCTCACTCACACTAAGTCTGTTGAGCTGCGTCCATCTGCAAAAACAACGCAGTCTCAACCCAAGAGCACCACAATACTGCACTAAGGTGGATTATGTTGCATTCTGCAGATGTTCTGCATATTAAGCAACATTACATGTCACCCCACCACAGCACATTGTGGTGCATAGAGTTGAATGAAGTGAAAAAAAAGTCTCATTGTGCATCCCTTGATCACATGAACATTAAGAATTCGCACACATGTTCCACCTCACTGTAGTTTAAATCCAGATATGACAGAGAGAAGTTTCTCAGCAGGAAATGAGTGGCAAGAGGCTTACTGCTGTGAACAAAGAAAATCCAGTAAAGATTCAAAACCAACATGTTATAACCAACACAGACCTGAGGACTCTCTTCCTGTCCTGTGACAACAATCACAAGGCAGCAGCACTGTCCGGTGGGGGAACAGGAGGAAGTAAAATGCACCTATATACCCACACTATACCCACAACTTTTTTTGAGAAGGGAATGGGGGTAGGGGAGTTATACTACCCTGTTACTTTTTCCTGGATGGACAGATTAAGGGATCACTATAAACTAGGATAAACTTAGGCGGCATCCTGACAATAGTATAGTAACCATAAATCCTTGTTTTCATGTGAGTGCACCCCCTCAATCACCAATGCTCATCTTTCATTCATCTGCTAGGGAAACCCATGCTATCAGATATGGGGGTCATGTGACCTTCTCCCTTTTGACCCAGGATGCAATGTTTGGACCTGAACAATGTCCAGTGGGGAAAGGGTGGGGGGCATGTCATTAACCCTTTACATGCCTCTACTATACTGCTCAGCCCAGAATTTAGGGGGTATAGCCAGATGTATGGAGTGGCAGAGCAGCAAGGTGAAGGTGAGTGTCAGTGGGTTGGGGGGATAGGCCATCATAAACAATGGTCTTCACAAAGTCTTCAAAAAATGAAATAAATAATGAAGTAACATTGTCCCTCTAGCTCTATACTGGATGACCAGCCCCACTAACAGAAACCACAGTATAATAGTCCATAGGAGGTAGCAAGGGAGCAGTCACAGCTGATCTCCTCAATATCACATACAAGTCTGGTTGTGGCGGATCCAAATAGACAGTGGCACGTGCAAGCCTGAAGCCCACCAAAAGATCCACCAAACCTATGTTTGTCATAGGCCTGCTGCTGGCCAATAAATAGAACCTAATTGAGGGGCATTGACCCTTTTTACCATCCTATGTGTAGCCTTGTTAGGTATTACACCCCTCTTTCATGTCAAACACAATTGCAAAAAGTGCGTGATGAGCTTTGCTTTAAGAATTAAAACCAGATGTGAGTTTCTACAAAAGATGAGGTTTTTAAACTGGGCACAACGTATTTGAAAAGTATCGGGATATGAATAGGCCATTTTTCTTTTTCTTTAGCATTTATTACTCTTCAATACCATTTCAATAGTGTAGAGTTTTTTATCTATGGTTGCCATGTGTGTAACTCTTAAGGGTTTTTCTGTAATACCTGACCATTTCTTAGCCCCTGCGTGGGCGATTTACATGCTTGCTTTGGATTCTCCACACTGAGTTGTAAAACCAATAAACATATTGAAACAGGAAAGTATCAGGAAGTTCCATTTATTTTAAAACTACATAGGCTGTTCTAGCACAGACTTAATTATTTAAATGATGCCAAGAGACAATGTTAGGATGAGAACTATCCAACATTAACAAACCTGGCACAAAGTGGTATTAATGTCGATTTAGTGAAAGCCTTTAGAGGATTGGTGTAAAAATGGATACATTGAGACAAATGAAGAAGCCTTCCACATAATTAAAAGTAAATTAAAAGCTCTCTGCATAACTCAAGCGCAAAAAAAGGACTCTTTGTCTTGCTTTGAAGAAATTACCTGAGAAAAAATGTGCGTAAAAAGGACGTGGGCAATTACTAAGACAAATGAAAATAGCACATCACAGCAATTTGTGGGCTACAATGACTTCTGGAGATAAATACGTGGATCCAGGTTACCTCCTGGCAGAATATAAGCTTTATTTAATAGAATGGTGCAAAGAGCACTGGTGTACTAGTAACCATAACAACTAACTTGTTTAGTATAGTTGGAGTAATGAAGTTGATTTTTTTGACTGGTTGCTACAGTTACATACATCATTGTGATTTTTTGTATTAAAGAGTAACTCTAGTCTAAAACAAACATTTTTGAGAGCTGCGAAGATATGTATCTATAATTTATTACTAATCACGTCTCACTTTCTGAAGCTGTGTAGGGTCTACCAATATGCAAATTAGCTAAGCCCCTGAGCCCAGGCAACTACAATTAGTTTTGTCTGTGGCCACCTTTGTATAAATGCATACATGCAGTTATAAGTACTGACCAGCCCCTCTTTTTTTCTGCCGTGGCTTATCCAACAGACAACAGATATGAAGGAGAAGGCTGATTAAAAACTGCAACTTGTCTTGGCTGTGAGCACTTTACTGAGACAAGCAACGGCAAGAGGAAACAGAGGCTGATATGTACCCCCCTCCCTCTTTATTCCTCTTGCCATTGCTTGTCTCGGGAAGGTGTTAACAGCCCAGAAAAGCTGCAGCTATGAACCAGCTGTCCCCTTCATAACTGCTGTAGGATTGGGCATAGCAGGAGGGTAGGTGGGTGGTCAGGTCAGACCTAATATCTAGGGTTAGAAAACACTTAGAAACATCAGACAAAGTACTACATTTACTTTGTACCATAAGGGATCGAATTGTATTTTTTTTAAATGATTCTTTAACTATTACCAATCTCTTTTACTGTCCTTAGCTTTACTATAGTGAGCCTTTTCTCTGCTGGGAATACATTTGGGCATGCAGGGCTTCTTCAGTCCCAACACTGTGTGTGATCATGTCACTACAGCAAGCCAACTCTTCCACCTAGCATTCCATCTGAGGAAGTCATCGCAGAAGCCCGTGTCAGTATCTATAGAAAAGAAGCAGGTAAGTATTTACTGGCCTGGAGAGAATTTATCCTCTAAACATAAGTGAAGTTTCACTTTAACACCCCTGGGAGTCAGCAGAAGCCATGATACAACTTGGGAGGACAATATTGCTGCCTATGCCAAACATCCTAAAACCCTACTCCAGATGTTCAGCTACATTGGCCTCCTTAGTGGATCGATTGCTATCTCAATGTAGGACTTACAGTATATATATCACAAATATTTCTGTACCATGTATTTTATTGGTACTTTTCACATCAAAGTACTTCGATGCATTGTCATTTGTAAAGATCCTGCTTGGAGCACCTTGAAAATGTTTGGATTACAACACACGCTACATAGACATTATTGGCCTTGCATAAAAAATAGACAATGCATGTCTCTTATGAAAAATAAGTGTGGCCTCTTCTGAGATAATAAAGAATTAAACATAGATAGGGATTTGTACCATCATCCAGAAATCGAATAATGAAGAGATTGGAAGCCTAGACCCCAGCTAGGCTGCCAATAAAAATAGGGGGCAAATTGGACTATCGCGGTACAGTAAAATAATATAACAGATAAGTGTAAAAAACAAAGAGATTTTATTGATGCCGAAAGAAGGTTGGTGTTTTTTTTAAAAACATATGCAACATCATTACTAAACACAGTATGTCACCACAGTGTATTCATGATAATACAGTTGATCACAGATATCGTTTTCCCCGACTAGTTTCGCGGACATTAGCCGCTTCATCTGGAGGTAATCTGTGATTAGATCAAAAGAACATAGTATAGTATAGTGGTCAACAAGTAAAACATTTTTACAGTCATTTCATACAGCATCATATAAAAAAACCCTTGGAAAATTAAGACGGGGAAGGGGGCACGGCTGCTTACCCGTGCTTTAGCGGACATCCAGCGCAGAGTGCTACCATCTAGTAAGTGGTCCCCCGCGGCAACTCGGGGGGGGCTATTAAGTATGATGATCGGCGTCTGGGTAGATAGGTACAATAGTGGTTATAATCAGGTGTATCGTGACAATTGGTGGGGTGAAATGGACTGGGGTTCGTGTGGGGGTGAATGCAAGTCATAAGTGAAAACAGATGGGGGAGACAGAGGGGGAGGGAGGAATGGGAAGGGAGAAAAGGAAACACAGGCACAGTGCATAGTGGGGACACAAAGAAACCAGGTGGGGTGATTAGATGATAAGTGAATGCAAGTGAGGTGAAACAAAAGTTGATGCAAAGTGTAAATAAAGTATGATAATGGGACGAGCAAAAGCATGTTAAGAAGCCAAGTGAGGAAGGGGGAGGGGAAAGAGAGGGGGGAAAAAAGAGAGAGAGGGGAAAGAAAGGGGATATAGTGTGGGGAAAATTATTAAAATGAGTGACTGGGGTGTTTAATTCTTCATTATCTCAGAAGAGGCCACACTTATTTTTCATATTCATTGGGTGGATAACACACCTGGCCCCTTGCTAAGCGGGGTTTATTTTGGTGAATGACCCGGTTGGTTACGGCTCTCCCTTTGCCCTCCACCGGGACGCCCCCAAATTTACCCCCTCGTTAGCTTTTTGTCTCCCCTGTTTTTTGACCTTGTGTCATCTCGGGGAGAGCCTCTTGTGCTATATATAATTACCCCTGTATATCAATTAACAACTTACTGTAATGGTTAGCCTTCATGCAACTATCCACTCCACACATCTATCGGTCGGGCTAGATACTATCCATTATTTTTACCATAGGCTATCCGCTTTTTCACAGATTACCTCCAGATGAAGCGGCTAATGTCAGCGAAACTAGTTGGGGAAAACGATATCTGTGATCAACTGTATTATCATGAATACACTGTGGTGACATACTGTGTTTTGTAATGATGTTGCATATGTTTTTAAACAAACCACCAACCTTCTTTTGGCATCAATAAAATCTCTTTGTTTTTTACACTTATCTGTTATATTATTTTACTGTACCGCGATAGTCCAATTTGCCCCCTATTTTTATTGGCAGCCTAGCTGGGGTCTAGGCTTCCAATCTCTTCATTAATGCATGTCTCTTGTTAAATAATACTACACATACTATACACTCAGCATGGATAACTGGTACAGAAAACATATTTAAAATACATAGAAAATTATTTTAAAAAGTGTACTATGAAGCACAAATAATCCACCTAATAAGCACTATAATAACATGTGGTTTCTAAGTGGAGAACCACAGAAATGAAAATGGCTTCTTATGGGATACAGAACAGACACCAGTACTCTGCAGAGAAGAGAATTTAGGCTCTAGAAAAAGCACTGAACACTGAAAGTACACTGAAATGTATTTGTTTGAGTTTTTTTTAGGTATCTATAAAGCCCCGACAATTAAGCAGCACTTTACATATTGTAGATTTACGTCAGTCCCTGCCCTCAAGGATCTCACACGCCGAGGTCCCTTTTTTATATACACATACTAGGGCCTAAGCTACCAATGTATCTTTGGAGTGTGGGAAACAATTTAAGTACCCAGAGAAACCTATGCAAGCACAGGGTCTATATGCAAACTAAATGCAGGTAGTGTCCTAATTGGGCTTTGAACCCAGGAACCAAATGCTGGAAGGCAGAAGTGCAAACAACTCTGCACTTTGCAGAAACATTACACTACACAAACTTCCTGGACCATCAGCAAATCAATTTTTTTGTTGCTGTGTGCAAAGCCCTTCCATGTGGACCTAACGCTAAAAGCTTGTTATAAGTTGGGGCAGCTGCCATTTTTGTTTAGCTTGCTGGAATTGGTGTGGGAACACACTGGACACCTTCAGCTGGCATTAGCTTTGTTGAACGTCTGGTGTGTCCCTGCGAGGAGGAATGGGCTGCCTCTAGGTATACCTGCCCTCAATTTATCCATCGTTATATATGCTCCAACACAGAGAATCTGATAGACTAGTTAGGACCACAATATGCAGAAGGGCCTCGACAAGGCAATGTGGCTTCCACATATACAGTACACTGTGTTTGCAAATGTTGAGCCACTAAAATGCAAACTATTAGATTTATTTTATTGTATATATTTTTTTGCTGGCTAGCTGGTAGGTGGAGGGAGATGTTGTAGTTGCGGTCACTGGGTTGGAGGTAACTGTGAGCCCCTCTGCAAGTCGGAGTAATCTGCAAGTCCCTCTGTCATGTTAATTTTTATAAGGACACAAGGAATTTTACAGCACTCACATAGAGTAGAAATCTGCAACTTTATAAGTGATGTAATTGCCTTTAGGCTGAAATAAGAGTGGGCCTTACATACATAGTCTTCTAACCCAACCCTTTTACAGGGGGTCCCCGACTTACGAACACCCGACCTACGAACAACCCCTACTTACGAACGGGGTGCTGCGGGGACCCTCCGCCATTTTTCGGTCTTTTTCGGCGTCTTTCGGCCGTTCTGCGCATGCGCGGCCATACGGAGCTTCGGAAAATGCCGGAAATGTCCGTAATTTGCCGCGCATGCGCAGAACGGCAATTGACGGAACATCGGAAATGTCCGGAAATCTCCGTATTTGTCGGTCTGCGCATGCGCGGCCGACTTACGAACATTTCCGACTTCCGTACAGGCGGGCAGTCCCTAACGAGTTCGTAACTCGGGGACCCCCTGTATTCCTGATGGCCTTTTTTATTTGACTTCCTTCTCTTGTATCCCCAAACATGCTGCTCACTGTAAAAACTTGCCCACCCAGCTGCCTAATATATATTTTTTATTTTTGCTACCTTCTGAGAAGGAATTATTACCATCTGTTTGCTTAAATTTAGGTCTGTCACCACATCACATTTTTTGTCTGTGACAACTGTAAAAAACTATTACTGAGGTCCCTGGGACATGATGTAGAAATGCAGAGGTACCATTGTTATCATGCAAATATATACATAGCAAATCAACCCTGGATGGCAAGTCTAATAAGACTCATGACTGGCTTGAGCTGTGAGACTGTTTTGCCCTCAGGAGGAATCCACTCTGATTGATTAAACCTCCCGTAATATATGATGAAATGATCTGAATTTAACGACATCTAAGTTGCAAAATTTGCCTCTCTGTAGAAAAGATCAGTAGGAGCTTGGTGAATAAGATGCGGTCTCTGCGGGTTTTGCTCAAGATTCTGTTCTTGATAATTAATAGGCTAGCTATTTAGGTAGCTAAAAGTAATTTCAAATTATTTTATTATTTTGGAATCTGAATTGAACAGATATCAACATATTAGGACCAACAACATTTGCCTTATATTATAGAGTTAATAATAAAATTTAGAGCAAAGGTTTCAGCACTGAATATATTTGGAAATTCCATTACTTTGGAGAGAGTCAGTGTTTTCCTACACACAGAAGTTTCATAAAAGGAAAGTATTCTTAACTCATTTAGTAAATCAACCTCCGCATGCTCACACATACCTTTTTTATCTTTTCTATTGGCTTTTTATAAAATGAAACCATCATTGTCCCCTATTATATATATATATATATATATATATATATATATATATATATATATATATATATATATATATATATATATATATGTAGGGCTTGGCTTCTAATGAGCATGCGCTATGTTTTTTGTAGATTTAATGTTCCTAAAACCACAGTTGGGTTTTAGGGGTAATTGTTCTAAATTCTGGTCTCGGTACCAGTTTGGCTGGATTTCAGTGTGTTCTGCTTGGCGATAGGTGTCGGTGTCACCTCTGGTAAGCATAGGAGCGCAGTCCGGTTGGACGCATTGGGTGCCAATCTTTCTCGTAACCAACCAGTGAGTGGATTGTCTCGCTGTGAATTCTGGGAGAGGGTACTTAAGGTACTGAGGTCACGTGCTTTTGGGTTCCGGTCCAGAAGATCTTTCTTTCTGTCTGGTCCTGGTCCTCCTGACCAGTTCTCAGGGGCCCTCATGGCCTGGGGTGTGGATCCGTCCATTTCTGAGTCTCGGGGCTGGCTAGCCCGAGGCACAGTAACTGTAAGAAGGATTCCAAGGTGGTTCGGTGCTGTCTCGGTTTTGGAGAGTAAATGGGGAAAAAAACCGCGCTAATCTGTGGATATCATGCAAGAGCTGCCAACAAACTAAACAAACAAAGTCACAATGCATACAAATCAAAAATTGTAGCGCTAATGCATGTAGAGGAGTGCATGTGTGTCACGACACTCTGAGAGCAAGAATATTGATATATATATATACACCATATGTAAATGATGAACTCAAAATAGAAACACAATGTTATAAATAAAGTTCATGTGGTGAGAACATCAGAAAATTGATCCTTCTGGTCTGTTCAAACGAAACCAACTGAAAACATATGTTTGACTGATGTCACTGTACGGCATAGGTACTCTTACCGGAAAAGTTCTTAAATTGTTGGAGTCCTAGCCTGCAGTATCTTCATCTATAAGCCTGTTTGATGTGGATGCCGTACGGTACACACATCCAACTTTTCGGTTTTGGAGAGGCCCAGCAACTGAGAATGCGACCAGGGGAGGACTCTTCAGAAGAGGGCCACGCACAAGGATGGCTGCTCGGCAAGAGCCTGAAACCTAAGTTGGAAGGACACCAGGTGAATCCACACTTGTATGGTATTGCTGGACCGGCTGCAAGATACTGGTACCGTATGAGGGTTTTCTAAGTTCATTTATCCTTCAGTTACAACCAAGTCTGTGGCAGAGACTTTTCACTTACAAGTTCTACAAACAAGTCTGTGGCAGAGACTTTTCATTTACAAGTTCTACAACCAAGTCTGTGGCAGAGACTTTGCTTTATCTGAATCACCTGTCGGCTGCTAAATCTACTGAGAGGGGATTTATCCAATAGCTGTAATATCCAGTTGCGAATGGCTATTCCCTAGAGTTTATAGTGAGAGACATTCAGTTCCAAGCAGTTCCAAGAGTACCTGAACTTCCTACCCATACCCTCTATTCCTTCATTGAGAGACTGTGTTTTGTCTGACGTTTTGCAAATAAAAATCCCTAAAGTGGATCCAGTGTCAGTTTCTTAAGTTCTTTGGGTCATCTACCTTGGGAAACCCCTAGACGCATACGAGGTCAAGAAGGTAACGGTAAGCCCAAAAATAACCAGCAGCTCCTTCGGGGGTTAGTGCTACATATAGTATGCTGAATGGTCCTGTAACCCCAAGCTGGTGACACTGGCAAAGTATGGCTGTGTATATCTGCCAACCATCATACTCTTGACTGCCATTGACTGTGGATTATGCAGTAGTGTTCTTTGAAGGCAGTTCTCTCCGGTGACATCTGTGCTGGTCAGTTTTTCTATCCTGTCCTAATTTTCTTATCCCAAGATACGTGTAAGTTTCGACAGTGAGGAGGGTGCCATACTACTCATCCAACAGCAGACTTTCTCATCTAGAGTTCCTTTAGAGGTTGCTAGGGGTTGCTTGAGCACTGAGCAATTTCTGCCTCTCAGATAAGTTCCCACTGACATCATTGATCTTTTTAGCTTTATGCAAGGGGGTAATTCTTCCCAATGACCACAAGTGTAAGGAGCATTCTTCTCACTGACCATCACGTTAATTTATCAGGAGTTGTAGATAAAGTCATTTTTAGTAGGGGTACCCTAAGACTGGAAATTGTTTCAAGGGTTCCTCTGTGTTGAAAATGTTGAGAAAGGCTGGTCTATAGACTACAACAAATGGCCATTACCAAAGAACCCAACTAATAGTGCATTCACCCTCCCTAGTTTAACTATTTGCCATTATATATACTCCATCATCAGGAGTCAAATTTAAGGGGCCTACCCTAAGGTTTTAAGGATAAGCAGAGATTCCTTAAATCTTACATCTATCGGTCTGTCATTCCAACTCCCATAGGTGTTAAAAAAACAATCCTTACAAACAGGGTTCTAGCAATTGTACTCCCAGTGCAAAAGACATTGAGTATCTATAACTTAGCAGGTGTACACTTTTTTATCAATTTATTTATGATTTTAATGCTATTTTTTTTATTTATTTTTTATAATTCCTTTATTTAACCAACAGTTATGGTATACAAATCCAAGTATAGGTAAAGCTAGGTACAATGACGTATGTATGCTAGAAACAAGTATTACATAACCGCATCAGCTGCAAAGGCAGCTCAACATATTGAAAGCATACACAATGTGGCAAGTTCCAAGGCATGCATTATATTCTTAACTGGAAGGGTTACATAGTTACATAGTTAGCTAGGCTGAAAAAAGACACAAGTCCATCCAGTTCAACCATAAAAAAAACAAATAATAAAAATGAAAAATATCGTACAATCCAATATATCCACAGTTGATCCAGAGGAAGGCAAAAAAAAAGAAAAACCCCAGCAGAGCATGCTGCAATCTGCTACAGCAGGAGAAAAAAATCCCTTCCTGATCCCCCAAGAGGCAATCGGATTTTCCCTGGATCAACTCTACCTATAAATGTTAGTGCCCAGTTAAATGATGTACATTTAGGAAAGTATCCAGGTCTTTCTTAAAGCACTCTACTGAGTTAGCCAGAACCACCTCTGGAGGGAGTCTATTCCACATTTTCACAGCTCTTACTGTGAAGAAACCTTTCTGTATTTGGAGATGAAATCTCTTTTCCTCCAGACGTAAAGAGTGCCCCCTTGGCCTCTGTGTTGACCGTAAAGTGAATAACTCAACACCAAGTTCACTATATGGACCCCTTATATATTTGAACATGTTGATCATATCCCCCTTATTCTCCTCTTTTCAAGAGTGAATAAATTCAGTTCCTCTAATCTTTCCTCATATCTGAGCTCCTCCATGCCTCTTATCAGTTTGGTTGCCCTTCTGTGCACTTTCTCCAGTTCCCCGATATCCTTTTTGAGAACTGGTGCCCAAAACTGAACTGCATATTCCAGATGAGGTCTTACTAATGAATTGAACAGGGGCAAAATGATATCTCTCTCTCTGGAGTCCATACCTCTCTTAATACAAGAAAGAACTTTGCTCGCTTTGGAAACCGCAGCTTGGCATTGCATGCTATTATAGAGCTTATGATCTACCAAACCCCCAGATCCTTTTCCACTATGGATTCCCCCATAGGGCGTAATAGAAAGTATCTCCAACTTAGTGATGCAAATGTGTATGATAAAAAATAAGGCGTACCATGGTCCAAAGGAATCCCCCGGTGGCCAATATAACTTGATAATGGGACAAAGTCCATCATTTATGGTCAAATAAATATGCACAGAAAGGAAACTACAGGGCAAACAGGGTAATGGGGACTCTTTATATCATCTTTAAACTATCATGTGAGGTAGAAGCACAAAAAGTAATGAACCAAAAAAATATTTGACAAAGGAAGGGAGCCCAAAGAGCCCAGGTTTAGATAAAATAGGTCCAAATAAGCAAAAACAAGGGAATAAAGATAAGAAAAAAGCCCCTGGAAAGAAGAAAGGAGAGGTATCAGACCGACCCAGAGAAGACATAAATATAAGTACAGAAAGCGAACTTGATATAAGCAAAATGGAAATGGTAAACATGTTCCTGAGATTGGAAAACTTTATTAAAACAGAAATCTCCACATTACGGTCTGATTTGGGCCAGCTACTAACCCCGGTAGAAGCAACGAAAGAAAAAACGGATAAACAAGCCTGTGAAATGAAAAAATTAAATGAACAAGACAAAGATATGCTACAGGAACAGAGTAGAATGTTGCACAAACAGGAGGATCAGGAGAATCAAAACAGAAGACTGAAACTAAGGATCCGTGCTCTACCGGAAGAAAAAGGAGAAGATTTAAGGCAAATCATGGACAAAATATTTAACCCCATTCTGGATAAAGCACCGGAGGAGTGTCTGGGAATAGAAAGAGTCCATAGGATTAGAAAACCCCAAAATATATTGGTGGATCTCCCACGGGGCATTATTATAAGACTCCAACTATATGAGGAAAGAGCACAAATTTAGAGGAAAATGAGAGGAAGACCGCCACTAAAATACGAGGGAGCACACCTACAAATTTATTCAGATCTGGTGCCAGAGACGCTGGCTAGATAAGGACTCCTCAAACCCCTAGTGGAGCAGATGCGCATAAAAAATATTAAATGTAATTGGGGTTTTCCAGCATGTTTAATCGGTCAGAAAGATGGAAGGTCAATAAGATTGAGAGACCTAGAAGACCTTCCAGGATTTTGCAATAAATTAGACCTACAAGTTCCGGACATCTCAGGATGGAATGAAGAAGTAATCTCAACACAGATAACAGAAAAAATATGGCCAAAAATGCAGAGAGTCGCAAGGAAGACTTAAAATTCTAAATTCAGAACTCAAACAGAGATGAAGATTTTTTCTTTTTCTTTTTTTTTTTTTATAGACTAAACAGAATGGGACTGTATTGTAGGATGTGTCTAAGACAGACAGATTTCAAGATGAACAGAGCAGAATTGTAGAAGAATAGGAGGGGAAACCGCCAGTGAAAAGATTAGGGGAGGGGGGATTGAGAAATTGAGATGGGGGGTGAGGAGGCCGTCTGGGACATTCTGGTGGTTGTGACCCTTTTGTTTTTGGGGGGAGAGGGGGGTGGTTTGAATCTCACCCCAGGATTACGGGACCACTGGTGGGGACGGAGGAATGCATTTTTAACTGTGGTTCTGGGACTGGCTGGAGGCTGGAGTGGAGAGCAGGGAAGGGTGAGGGGGAAGGAGGGTGTGGAGGGAGGGGAAGGGGGGAAAAGAGAGGGTTCCGGAGAGCCCCATCCAGGCTATTATATTAAGCTGTCAATGTGGTGCCCAGTCAGCTTAGAAAGAGTACACTGTGATCAAGGATGACATCAATAAAATTTTTCTTATATAATGTGCGAGGGCTCAATACACCAACAAAAAGACATGGGATATTAAAAGAGCTTAAACAGTACAAAGCTGGCATTGTGTTCCTCTAGGAGACGCATATGTCCCATGAGGACAACATAAGGTTGATCTCGAGGGATTATCCTATATGGTATTATGGTGATTCTATGACAAGAAGAGCATTGGATTTGCCAAAGGTACACGGTTCATGTTGGAGGAAAGGGTGACAGATCTGGAAGGACGATACCTCTTTTTAAGAGGTAAACTATACGATATAGAATGTACCTTGGCAAATATCTATTGCCCTAATAAGAACCCAACAAACTTTTTGAGACAGGTTATGGGGAAATTAATGGATTTTAAAAAAGGAAATGTGATTATGACAGGAGATTTAAACTTCTGTATGGACTCCAAGGTGGATAGTACGTCGCGGACACAAGGGACTAGGAAAGTGCAATTGAAAGCAATAAAAAAAAACAGTTTCAATGTCAACTGTTGGATATATGGAGAGCGCAGCACCCAAAGACTCGGGATTATACGTTCTACTCCCCTGTGCACGCGACATACTCAAGGATTGACTACATAATTGTTGAGCATAGGATATTGGAATGGGTAACTAAGACGAGCAATGAAATAACAACGTTGTCAGACCACTCCCCGGTGACCATGGAAATGGTGATACCAGGGGCCCAAAAACAGCTATATTCAGGAAGTTTAAATGAAAAATAAATACAGAACATAGAGGAAGAAGAGAAAATAAAGGAAGAAATAGAGCATTCTTTTATAACAAATGATACTAAGAAGGTAACAGAAACCACACTTTGGGAAGCCCGTAAGGCCTATATTAGGGGCATTTTGATTGAGATTGGTTCAAGGAAAAAAAAGTAAAGGAAAAAAAAAGATGGAAGTATTAATAAAAGAGATCCATGTATTGAAACAAAGACTTAAAAAAAAAAGGGAGGAGGAGAGTGGTACCAGGCCCTGGTGATAAAAAGGGATGAATTAAAAGAATTACTTGAACAAGAGACTAGACAGGATTTCAATAGAGTCGTAAGGGAGAGATATGTATGGGGAAATAAAATGGGGAAAAATTTGGAAGCTATGGGAGTGGGCCCAAGGATGGCCCAATGAATCCAAATGCTATATAAACACCCTACCGCAAAAGTGAAGGTTAATGGCACACTATCACCTTCGTTTGAAATGTATAATAGAACGAGACAGGGGTGCCCTCTGTCACCTCTTCTGTTTGTACAATCACTTGAACCTTTATTAGCTACCATAAGGAATAACCCAGACATAGGTGGGATAAAGATGGGAGAAGAGGAAAATAAAATAGCAGCTTACGCCGATTATGTACTGTTTTACATTTGTAATCCTAGGATCACAATGCCTAATCTAATGCAGACATTGAAACGTTATGGGGATTTATCAAATCTAAAGATAAATCCTTCTAAATCGGAAGTCCTAAATATAAACGTAAATAAACAAGAAGAGAGGCTTTTACAGCAGGAATTCCGATTTAGTTGGAAGACAGAAATAAAATATTTAGGAAAAAGATTGACATCGTCCCCGGGGAAATTATATTAGGCAAATTATATCCCACTACTAACTGAAATAAAAACAGAAATAAAAAGAATGACAAATAGATTCCTTTCATGGACAGGTAGAATAAACTCCATAAAGATGGTAATTGTACCGAAAATGATGTATAAATTCCAAATGTTACCTATCCCACTATCTCAGACATAATTTAAAACATACAATATTATATCTAGGTTCATCTGGCAAAATAGTAAACCAAGAATTGCATTCTCAATATTAAAGAGGGATAAAGTGAAAGGGGGCTTAAAAGTACCAGACTCCGGACTCCTCCGCTCTCTTCTGCTCTTTTACCTAGCTCTTTTACGAGCGGAGGAGCCCGGCTTTCTTCTTCGTCATCGCCGTCGTCGTCTGGGGGTCTCGTTCCGCCTTCGGGGGTCTTCGGGGGTCTTCCGGGGTCTCTTTTGTTCAGAGCAGAAGAGAGCGGAGGAGTCCGGCGAGAAGACCCCCCAAGACGGAAGAAGACCCCCGGAGCAGTGCAATAAAATATTTAAAAAAATTGTGTGTTTTTTTTATTTACACTTTTACACCTTAGGGGAATGGGTGGGGGGCCGGGATCTTGGGGCCCCCTTATTGAAGGGGGCTCCCGGATTCCGATAAGCCCACCGCCCGCAGACCCCGACAACCAACGCCCAGGGTTGTCGGGAAGAGGCCCTTGTCCTCATCAACATGGGGACAAGGTGCTTTGGGGTGGGGGGGCCGCACGGCCCCCCATTTCCCAGGGCACCCCCCATGTTGAGGGCACGTGGCCTGGTTCGGCTCAGGAGGGGGGGGGCGCTCGATCGTCCCCACCCCTTTCCTGGCCGGCCGGGCTGCGTGCTCGGATAAGGGTCTGAGATGGATTTGGGGGGACCCCCACGCCGTTTTTTCGGCATAGGGATTCCCTTTAAATCCATGCCAGGTGAGGGGGCTAGCGCGGCGGCATTCACTGCCTTCGCTAGTCATCGTCTACCTGCAGTTAAGTTCTAAATTAACAGACTTTCCGATCGTGTGTCGGCAAGTCCAAAAGTCCCGCAGACTTTTTCCCACGGATTGTCCCCCGGAAAAGTCCGGGCGTGTGTGGGCAAGTCCACATGCTCGGAAAGTCCGGCGGACCTCCGCTGGAAAGTCCGGCGGTTTGTCTGCTGGACTAGGTCCGGCCGACAATCCCGCCGGAAAGTCTGAGCATGTGTACGCCGCATCAGAAGCAATCAAATAAAATTTGAAAAAATTCTGAGACTGGTTCATGCCTCTGCAGTTGACCCTTATACAGCCGAGATGAACTATAAATGTTAATCGAGGTGTTATAGAACCCCAGAGATAGTAAGTAAGTACCAACCAGAGAAATCGCCACTTTGCTGGAGAAGATGTAAGGTAGTGGGAACAATGGCCCATATATGGTGGGATTGCCCAAAAATTAAAAAACTACTGGAAGGAGATTATACAGTTAACCACTTTCAGACCGGACCATTTTGCTGGCTTAAGACCAGAGCACTTTTTGCGATTCAGCACTGCGTCGCTTTAACTGACAATTGCGCGGTCGTGCAACGTGGCTCCTAAACAAAATTGACGTCCTTTTTTCCCACAAATAGAGCTTTCTTTTGGTGGTATTTGATCACCCCTGCGGTTTTTATTTTTTGCGCTATTAACAAAAAAAGAGTGTAAATTTTGTGATTATTGATTGGTTTGCGCAAAAGTTATAGCGTTTACAAAATAGGGGATAGTTTTATGGCATTTTTATTAATAATTTTTTTTTTTACTAGTAATGGCGGCATTCAGCGATTTTTATTGTGACTGAGACATTATGGCAGACACATCGGACATTTTTGACACATTTTTGGGACCATTGTCATTTATACAGCAATCAGTGCTATACAAATGCACTGATTCCTGTGTAAATGACACTGGCAGTGAAGAGGTTAACCAGCGGGTGGCAGTGTAGGGGTTAAGTGTGTCCTAGGGGCGTGTTGCTAACTGTGGGGGGCATTGCTGTGTTTTACAGATCACTGATCTCTGCTCCAATCACAGGGAGCAGAGATCAGTGTCACTTGTTGCTAGGCAGAACGGGGAGATGCTGTTTACATCGGCATCTCCCCGTTCCTCCCCGTGAGACGATCGCGGGTATCCGTGGGACGATCCGCGGGACTCGCGATCGGACTCACGGGGGTCCCGACCGGCGCGCAAGCGTGCCGCCGATGGCGTGCACGCAATTGCACGGCGGCAAATTAAAAGGGATGTACCTGTACCCCCTTATGCCTGTCCATGACATTCTGCCGACATACATCGTCGTGCGCCGGTCGGGAAGCGGTTAATAAAATAAATTACTAAAAAGGAAATCTCAGAGGATCCATGGACATGCTTATTTCACAGAACAGTAAGTTCTATAAGACAAAGACAATATAAAGAATCTTTGATCCCCCACCTAATAAATGCTGCTAAAAGTCAGATCCCAAGATATTTGCAAGAAATAGAAAGTCCTACAATAAAAGACTAGATTAGAAAGGTAGAAGAGACACATAATATGGAATATCTGAGATATAGTGGAGAGGAAGAAATAGAGGGAGTGATAAACAGATGGAGAGATTGGAAGGTGTTTAAGAAGACAAGGAGATATGCAGATGTTTTGAGCAGTGGAAAATAGGATTAAACTATGAGAAAAGGGCGAAAATAAGAACATTTAGACTGTAGATGGATGGGGACGAACGGGAAGAGGAAAGGGAGGGGGGTGGGAGTGTTACCTGTTGGAAAGGGTAGAAAATGTATACTGTATTTATTTGTTTGTTGCACTTTACTGATGTGTTGGTATATGTTATAAATGAAAATAAATAATAATAATTAAAAAAAAGAAAGGAAACTACAAGGGAGGGGTTTCCGAGCTAAATGTGCACACACAAAAGGGAAGAAAGCAACAGGAATGGCAAAGAAATTGGAAAAATAGATGGAGACAAAGACAGTAAAACACATACATATAAGTAGGGAAGGGGGACAAAAGACAAAGGACAAGAACTTGGAGTGCCAATAGAACCAGAAAAATTTATTTTCTCACCCAGAGCCTTGGATGTGAATGCTTTTATTGCACTTACATGTATGCACATATACATACCTGTTCCTTTTTGTATGCACATATTAATAACTGTTCATTTAATCATGGCATTTGTCTTTAGACCTTTCTGATGCTATCCCCTTTTTAACTTTACAAATGAATATCTGGACATGATTATAACCTTGCAAGATGGAAAATGTCATCTTTGCAACTTTGCAATCCGTCTACAAAACGTGAATTTTAATTAAATAATCCAGGATGATGAACTATGCAAATACCTTTGAACCTGTATCTTCTATTAATATTTATAAGTATCTTTTTTTTTCGCTTGACATTTGCCATGTACAAAAAAATAATAGCGGAATTCTCCTGTTGTCCTCTTGTCTTCTGGTCTGGCTGCTTATGAAGATTTTGTTTTCATGGTTTGAGGCAGAAAGGAGGAAATTTAGCCAATTATCCACAGCCGCTAAGGATGAAATTGTCAGTGTGTTTGTGACCACTGTCTGGAATTGTTATATAGTTCTGAGAATTGTAAAGTCGTAGATTATTTTACCTATATTTTCCAGCAGTTATATACAAGTAATCTCAAGCCCTGCAATGCTGGGACACAGTAAATCCCTTCTACGTGAAGGGACAAAATTCTGATTTATTTTTATATAAACAATTTCTGTGAATTCAGTTTTTTCAATAGCTGGTTTTCATTTCCCAACTTCAATCACAAGAAAAACACATGTGCAATACAAAATACATTGTTTTCTGGCTATTTTCCTGCTTTACACTCATGGATTTAGCGTGAGTCGTCTATATTCTTGCTTGTAATTTTTTTCCTTATTTCTTTGTAGCTGAAACATTTTGTATGTTACAAATCTTGACTAAAATAACCGCAATCTCACTCATAAAACAAAACAAAACAAAACAAAAAAAATAATAATGCTTCTCTAATTTCTGATAGCAATTTGTGGGAGATGATTAAACAACAGTACAAGCTATCTGAGGACAAATTCTGCCAATAAATACATCTTACCTTCTGCCAGTGCAATATAGATATGTCCTCATCCTCATTGCACAATGCAATGTATGAAGCATAATTGGCATACCTGAAGCCATACCTGAAGCTATGCAAATTCTGACTATCAGAAAGTCAGTGTTTGCATAACCACTTTGAAAGTGTCCCAGACTGCTTATTTCTTTTATTGCTTTTCCTACAGGTACATTTAAGTATGTACAGGTAGCACTGTCCCATTGATCCTCCAGAACACACTGGGAAACACCAGGGTCTAGACAGGGTGGGAGGTTTGGGGGGGAGCTGCCATGGGCGAAGTGATACTGCCATAGCCGGTGCACAATACACTACTGGATGCATTGCAGGAGACAGCTGATGACTGAGCTCCCGTAGGTGGGGCAGAATATAGCACTAGACCCAGCTTAAATATAATAGAAAGCACCTATAGTAATTCCCTGAGTCGGTGAACAGTCGGTGCACTGACTTGTAGTGTCCTCCTAGCGCTCCAGAAAACATGTATGAATGAATGAGTGACTTGTATAGCGCTACCTATGCGAACCCATTTGCCTCAGGGAGCTTTTTGCCACTGGTGTCCATCTGCGGTATATCGCAGTCATGTAGATAAAAGAAAGCCGGCAGCTCGATCTTCCGCAATGAATACATTTTTTTAACTCCTTTGCGCCTAAGGGTAAAAAAAATCTTAATGCCTAAGTCCAATTTTGCAACTTTGACATGTGTAAGTAAAACCGAACATGTCATACTATCAACTACTTGTGCATTCGGGTGGATTATACCTTTTTTTTTCAGGACAAATTGGGCTTTCATTTGGTGATAAATAGTTATGGATATCCCCTGATTTTTTTTTTTATATCTAAGGAAAACTAAAATAGTAAAAAGTATACAAATGTAACAAATGTATATTTCTTGCTACTACCATAACCTACCACCAAAGAACAATCCAAACTAAATTCTCCTGATTCTGACGATCATGTAAGGTAGTTTTTGTTTGTAAATTTAGTACAGCCCAAAAACAATAGTGCACATTTTGCTTTTTTTAATACTACCTAAAACACACAGACACAGACAATAACTGACACTGATACTAATAAAAAAAAAAAAAAAAATCCTGTCCAAAAAAATACTGACCCTGACCTTTGACCTTTTTAATTTTTAATTATTTTTTTATTATTATTTTTATAAAAAATGATTTCACGCTTTTTTTTTTCTATTTCTGCAAGGACAGAGAAAAATGTATCTGTCTAGTCCATTCACAGAGACAGAGGAGACGGGGCGGGCTTCAGGTGACCCAGAATCGGACGTTCCGGTCCCCGATCTCTGTGTTGGGAGCGCGCCAGTACAAGGGGAGATACGCAAATATGCGGCCCCACAGAAATAAGCTAAGTCCAGTGAGGACTGGGACATATTTGGACATATTTGCGTACGGTAGGCATGAAGTGGTTAATCTAGGTGTGGTGCAAAATAATACAGGGCTTATGCATTTTGGCGCATAGCCTTAATCATATAATTAAGGCTACATGCCAAAATGCGTAAGCCCTGTATTATTTTGCACCACACCTGGATTAATAGGATTATTCATTGTGGAAGATCGAGCTGCCGGATTTCTTTTATCTACATAGCACTAGACCCACCCTCTGCCAGCACAGTGCACCATTCTTTTTCATCATCAATGTTGCTGTGCTATCAGAGTGAGGCAAGCAGGGTATGTGGGGCCCAACTTCATAGAAAAACACTGGTGGGCTTTAAAGTGGAAGTAAAGCATATAACAGTTTCATTTCTGGAACGTGCCAGAATTGTAACACTCCCACTGGTTGTGCTCTCAACCAAACTGTCAAACCATCCAATGGCTGGTGTCATAACTGATCACACGTGCAGCATCCTGGCAGTTGTAGATTAAACAGAGGCAAAAATGGCAGCTTCCTTGGCTAGAAAACGATAGGGGGGTTTACTTCCACTTTAAGATGATTAGATGTAAGATGACTAGGGAGCATATTTATATAAAAAAAGGGATGATTTGATCTAATTTGCTGCTGTTTATTTATTTTTTTGTTACATTTATAGTTCTCAATTTTGTGGACACAATAGGATTGATTTATTAAAAGCAACTAGGCTGTTCACAAGGGAAGACATGGCTGTTCACAAGTTTTCAAGGGAATTTTCCCTTAGTTAAGTGAAAAAGAAGAAGTTCTGCTGACTTCAATCATCCCTTCATATTTTGTTATTTTCCATCACAGGATTTGATGTTCATTGCAAGTGAATTTCCACCACATTCACTAAGCTAATGGAAAATTCCCTTGCACAGTGCTAATTCCCTTGCAAAGTGACCAGCCTATTTGAATTTAGTAAATCAACCCCAGCAGGTGATATCTAGCATATGCATATCAGGATTTTATTTATCAAATATGGAGTGAATGATAATGTGGAAGCAAGGCCAGCTGCACCGTCCATAGGAATCAAAGGTGAGCCACAGATAAAATTATTTATTCACTATCTGAAAGCAGTGAATGTTTAGCAGTGAGTAGGGAAATTGTTATTGGGATCTGGGTTTCCAGCTGAAGACCATGACGTCAGATTTTGAACAATTGGTAGCAAAAGAAATACACACACAGGCAAATACAGCCAGCCAATGGACTTTTCAAAACAGATGGAAAAGGGCAGAACCAAATGGAAACTAATCATACATCAGATTCTAAATATGACCCTAGAAGCCATACTGAGCCTGTTTTATTTTTCATTCTAGTTCATGAGCCATGGGAACCCAAGAAATGGTAAACATTTTTTCATGGAGAGGAATATTGTGTTACAAACAATTAACTGGGGACTATGTTATGTGCCAGTTTTGAATGCAACTGATTCTTAGTAAAGTTTTTCAAAAAGTCAGGCCAATACCATACTTGGTGCTAGATGGTGGTATGCTGAATCTACATACCATTCAACGTAATTAATTTTTCAGAGACTCTCTTGATCAAACCATCGAGCGCCCCCCAATGCCAGACAGATCTGCCATAAAATGTTCAGAGCTCCACCCTTACTCCTGGTACTATGATATTTCTTATTACTATTATTATAATATAATTTTAAGCTCTACATTTGGCTTAAAAAAAGCCAACTGATAAAAGTGAAAAAAACTGTCTCAGTCTTTTAGTAGAGTAGTAGTAGTGGCGGCAGCACTACTGGACCCCCACTTATTATTACTGTATCACTCACTTTTATGGGTCTTATACATTTTAAACGTATTTAGATGAGGTCAATGTTTAGACCCTCTGTGCTAGAAAGTTGGGAGTTAATCAATCTCCAAATGATCCCAATGTCTACAGCATATAGTCTTCAAAGGTTTATTACATTTTAAGAAGGTGTTTAGGAATGGTTCTAACAGCCAGCAGGATACTTTAGATTCTGGGAATCATGTCTCTGTCACACTGTTAGGCATGTGACTGTTTCCCCCTACAAAGTCCGGCATGTAAGTTTTTCCTACCTTCGGCCAAACGATCGTTCACAGGAGGGGTGAGTTCTGCATGGCAGCCTTTTTTCTGTTGTTTTTGGCAGTGTATTTTGTGCTGGTTCTGTGTCCCCATACACCGCTGGTGCGGTGTGTCTGGTCATCATGGCGGCTGGTTCCTTGTGCGTTCCAGCCGCCGAGTCCCTTCCTCGTTCGCCGCGCGGTCGTTCTGCGCATGCGCAGAGCCAGCGCGAGAACGAGGCTTGGTTCGCGCATGCGCGTAGCGGTATTCGCGCATGCGCACTAGCATCGTGGCCGTCGCGCTGATGACGTCACGATAGGCGGCAGATTTAAAAGGGGAAAGACAGATTTCAGGCTCTGGAATGCCTGTAAGTCTGCAGAAGCACTCCAGAGAGCCCGTTTTTTCTACAAAAGGTAGGGAATCCTTGGTGGCCTGCTCTGCTGTCTTTGTTTGATGTTTTTTTTGTAGTTTTTGATTTGGGTCAATTCTGTTTGCAGCATAATGGACCTTCCCGGACCACTTGTGCCGTCACCGCCTGCTAGTGGCCAGCCCTCTCGCAGCAGGTATTTTAGGGGGGGCATTCCCTGGGGTGCCTGCTGGGGGAGGGGGGAGGGTGGAACATCATCATAGGTGATGTTCCGCTGACACGGTGGATCTGTCTTTTTCTTTCAGCCCTTCCAGGTCTACTCAACACCGGAGTTCGCATAAAGGAAGCGGTTCATCTAAATCCCGCCGGCACTCCTCTTCCAGATCTAGACACCATGGTTCTTCTGCGAGATCCAGTCATCGTAGCCGGGAACCATCCCGCTCTTCTACGACTCGCCCCAGCCATTCTGAAGGGTCATGCTGGGGGTGTAGGGCTCAAGTCCCTAGGGACAAGTCCCTTTGTGATGCCTGTTACGTAAAGGCGACTGGAGAAAGGACTGACTCTGGCCAACAGTTAAAATCTATGGTGGAGAAGATGGTCAAGGACAGCTTAAAGGAGCTGGAAGCCCCTCATGTATCTCCTGTAGAGTCGCCCAAATCTCCTGTGAGGGATACCCAGGTTCAAGATACTTGGGAAGCCTCGTTACCAAGCCATCCATCCGCGGATCTCTCCGATAGTGAATCTGAGGAGGATGTGGCTGGTTCCGGTTTTGATTTTGCTCTGCTCCCTCCGTTGGTCAAAGCCATCAAGGAAACCTTGAATTGGGAAGAGCCGGTGACGGCTCCAGCGAAGCAGAGAAAATTTTTCAAACAATTAAAGAAGGAGCGGATCAGTTTTCCCTTTCTGTCGGAACTAGGAGAGGTTATTACGGAAGAATGGGGAAAGGTAGAGAAGAAGAACTCTCTCCTGCCAAAAATTCAGAAGCTGTACCCATTCAGAGAAGAAGAGGTAAAGCAGCTGGAATCACCCCCCCTAGTGGATGCGGCAGTAATGCGGTTGGTCAGACATGTGACCCTTCCCTTAGAGGACACGGTCTCCTTCAAGGACGCTCTAGACAGAAGAATTGATTCTGACCTGAAGCGGGTCTACCTTATGGCTGGCACGGCCTGTAAACCGGCCCTGGCTCTGGCGGCCTTGTCTAGAGCAATGGAGGTCTGGTCCGACAGTGTCGACGAGACACTCAGGGGTGTCTCAGAAGAGCTAGCCAGGAGTTCTCCTATACAGGAGCTGAGGCTGGCCTCGGCTTTCTTGGGGGAGGCCTCAATTGACATTATTCGTCTCCTGTCTCGAGTTATGCTATCCTCTGTGACTGCCAAGCGTGCCCTGTGGCTCCGTCCTTGGCTGGCCGACCCGGCATCTAAGCAGGTTTGGTGCCGGATCCCCTTTGACGGTTCGTCTTTGTTTGGGAATAGGTTGGATAGTGCTATAACTCGGGCCACGGGCGGTAAGTCTGGGTTCCTTCCCCAAGACAGACGCCAACAAAATCCCAGAGGTTCGTTTCCAAGGAAGCAAGGTCAAGACCGTGCCAGGGAGGCACGCAGTTACAGGCCCGGGAAGGAATTCTCCAGGTCTTGGAGGTCCAGGCAATCATCTTTCAAAAAAGCTACAAAAAGCAGTTTGTCGGGTGACAAACAACCGACCAAGTCCTTTTGAGAGCGAGCCCGTCCAGACGGACCGGGTGGGAGCTCGCCTGCTCCTTTTTCGGCACGTCTGGGCGGCCTCAATCCAGGATTTCTGGACCGTCAGGACGGTTTCCTCAGGACACACTTGGACGTTCAGCAGGGTCCCCAAGTGCAGGTGTGTCCCCACATCCATTCCAACATCAGAAGGAAAAAGGATGATACTTTCAACCTACGTAAAATCTTTATTGGAACAAGGCGCAGCTATTCCCGTGCCAGTCGAGCAACGTGGTATGGGAATATATTCCCCTCTTTTCTTAGTCCAGAAGAAGAGCGGGGCGTGGAGACCCGTAATAGACCTGACATATCTGAACCGCTTCATAAAGAAGGAGAGGTTCAAGATGGAGACCCTGGCCACAATCCAACAGTCAGTACAGCCAGGGGATTGGATGGTCTCCATAGACCTAAAAGACGCCTACTTCCACGTGCCCGTCGCAAAAGACTTCCAACAGTTCCTGCGGTTCTCCATAGACCAGGTTCATTTACAATTCACTTGCCTTCCCTTCGGTCTGTCCACTTCTCCACGTACCTTCTCGAAGGTCCTACTAGCAATCGTAGCTCTACTAAGGATCAGAAAAATCCGGATCCATCACTACCTGGACGATCTACTCTTGTTGGCTCAGGACAGAAGTTGTCTGGTAGATCACAGAGATCAGACCATCTCAACGCTCAAGGAGTTCGGATGGCTCCTGAATACGGAAAAAAGCCAGCTGGAACCTTCACAGTATCTCGTGTTCCTGGGAGCATTCTTCAACACGGTGAGAGGTACCATCTCTCTGCCCGAGGAAAAGGTCAGAATAGTGCGAGACAGGATCCACCTGGCTCTCGCGTCCCCTCATCTCAGCACTCGGTATTGCCTGAAGGTCATAGGCACCATGGTGTCCACAATACCGATGGTGAAGTGGGCACAGTGGAGAATGCGTCCTTTTCAGAAGGGTTTTCTTCTCCAGTGGTCGGGAGACAAAGTCCAGACAATTCGTGTCACTCAAGTCATGAGGAGTTCCCTCTTCTGGTGGCTTCAGCGAGAGAACCTACTGAATTGCCATTCCCTTCTTCCGATCAGGTGGATAACAGTAACATCAGATGCCAGCAACAGAGGTTGGGGGGCCCATTGTCTGATGGAGGTGGCTCAGGGCACTTGGGACTTTCCCTCTCGAGGGATAGTCTCGAACGTCCTGGAGTTGCGTGCAGCCTTTCTAGCTCTGGTGGCCTTCCCTCATCTGATATCGGGAGAGTCGGTTGTTCTCAGATTGGACAACACAACAGCTGTTGCCTACATAAGGAAACAAGGGGGCACCAGGAGTCGTTCCCTACTGGCAGAAGTGGAACCTATCATGCGCTGGGCACAGAGGAATCTAGCCAACCTGACGGCAACCTATGTTCCCGGGGTTCTCAACGTCCAAGCGGACTTTCTCTCAAGGGTGCAGCTGGACAACAACGAGTGGGCTCTGCACGAGGAGGTGTTCAGTTGGGTGGTATCCCTAGGGATCTCTCCAGAAGTGGATCTCTTTGCCTCCCAGTACAACAGGAAGCTGGCGAGATACTACTCGCGGTTCAGGGATCCACAAGCTTACGGGGTGGATGCACTAACGGAGCGCTGGTGGTTCCGCACAGCCTATGCCTTCCCTCCAACTCCGATCATCTTTCAATTCCTGAGGAGACTCAGATGGGAGGAAGTGGAGATGGTGGCTATAATCCCACACTGGCCCAACAGACCGTGGTTTCCTCTCCTGTCTCTGCTCAGCTTCCGAGACCCAGTTCCTCTTCCGACCCGTCGGGACCTGCTCTCCCAGGGCACGATCCTCCACCCGTGTCCAGGTCACCTACAGTTGAAGGCCTGGTTCTTGAGAGGGGAAGGTTGGAGGCACTAGGGTGTCCCAAGGAGGCTATTCCCACCCTCCTGAGTGCAAGGAGGCGTAGCACCAACAAAGTATATGAGCGGATCTGGGCAAGATTTTCGTCCCATATGTCTTCCAGAGCCAATTCATGTGGTTCCCCGGCAGTTCAGGACATCCTAAGTTTTCTGCAGTCAGGTCTGGACCTACCTTTGTCGGTCAGTTCCCTTCGTGTTCAGGTGTCAGCTATTTCCGCCTTCACGGGAGTGTCATGGGCCAAACATGCCCTTATCCAACAATTTTTCAAAGGGGCAATGAGATTGAGACCCCAAAGGAAGCCAAGATTCCCTAAATGGGATCTGCCTCTTGTTTTGGACTTTTTTTCTCATCTGGACAAGCCGCTTTCTGTCAGAGAGCTTACGTTAAAAACCGCTTTTCTAGTGGCCGTCACCTCGGCGAAGAGGGTGTCTGAAATCCAGGTTCTAGGAGCCAAAGAACCTTTCCTAACCTTCTTTCCAGACAGAGTGGTTCTGGTTCCGATGTTAGGGTCAAACCCTAAAGTCACCTCAGTTTTTCACCAGAATCAAGAAATTTCTCTACCCACCTTCAGGTCCACTGGAGTCTCAGATGTTCACCCTTTGGATGTTGGGGGTTCCCTGAAACAATACTTGGAAGTTACAGCCTCATTCCGCCAGTCGGACTATCTCTTCGTCCTGTTCTATGGAAAACACAAGGGCTCCCGAGCATCAGTCAGATCTATTGCTGCTTGGATAGTTCAAGCGATCCAGTGGGCGTATAAGGAGAAGGGGTTGGCTCCTCCTCAGGCGGTGACAGCACACTCAACCAGAAGTCTCTCAACTTCGTGGGCAGCCTCGCGCCATGTAGCTCCTGATGTGATATGCAGAGCGGCGTCTTGGTCGTCAATCCATACTTTTATGTCACACTACTGTGTTGAGCCAGCGGCTCTGTCTTCAGTTGATTTTGGTGCTAAAGTTTTGTCAATTGACGGTGTCAAATAAATCTTTGTTTGTTCAGCATTTTGCCCACCCGGGTGTGTATGGCGAGTTATTTCCCACACGTTGGCTGCCATGGAGTCTGTCAGGAAAACGGAAAATTCCTATCTAAATACTTACCGTAATTTTCCTTTCCTGATGGACTCCATGGCAGCCGGAGTTCCCTCCCAAATGGCTGGAGTAGGATAGTTACCGAACACGGCCTCTGGCAGGGAGCAAAGATTTATGGGAGTAACGTCCTATAGGGTAGTGGAGGCGGGACTAAACCCACACGTTGGCTGCCATGGAGTCCATCAGGAAAGGAAAATTACGGTAAGTATTTAGATAGGAATTTTCCGTTATCCAGACACATCACCGCTGGAATATGAACTGTCACATATTTTTAAATCTATTCACTTGCACTTTATGGACTGCACTTATTGCACTTTATATGTCTACACCACAGTGTATGATATTGCATATGTATTTGTGATTTACACCACAATTTAGAGTGTGTGAAAAGGTTTTTTGGTGATCTGGTTCCCAATCCAGAACGCCAAAAGAAAAGGGGGGGAGCTGGTGGACTATTGCGGTACTTGGTGTATATATTTAGCTCACAATGTGAAACGGGTATAAAAGTTTTAAACCATTTATTATACTCTGACTGTGCTCAATTTGGGTAAGGAAACCAATTTATACATTGAAACCCCACTCCCATGCATCCCCGATGCTACTTCTGCATCATGATATATTGCAATGTATTATATCTGTGAATTTGTTTTTCAGATGTACATATGTTCTGAAGAAGCCACCTTGTGGCGAAACTAGTCAATTAAACATTGAAATCATCCATTATATGTACGGTTTTTAGTATATATGTTGTGTTTAGATTTTGTTTTCATTCATGTCTTTTTTGTAATAAATGGTTTAAAACTTTTATACCCGTTTCACATTGTGAGCTAAATATATACACCAAGTACCGCAATAGTCCACCAGCTCCCCCCCTTTCCTTTTGGCGTTCTGGATTGGGAACCAGATCACCAAAAAAAACTTTTCACTTAAAAATCTGGATGATGGTACGGTATCTATAATACTCTGTATATATCTCGCGGATTGGCCCCACATTTTTCCACAATTTAGAGTGTGTGCAATTTCATTTTATTACCTTAACAAAAAATTGCAACTGCCATAATTTTATTCTACAGAGTCTCTGCTTTCAGAAAAGATATAACTTTTTAAGTACTCTTCAGACCTAAAATATACATTTTTCTACATGTGTGCAAAAAATGTCACTCTGGCAGCGCAAGTGCTAAATTACAATTACAACTTAAAGGGGTTGTAAAGGTAAAAGTTTTTTCACCTTAATTCATTCTATGCATTAAGGTGAAAAAACATCTGACAATACCGCCCCCCCCCAGCCCCCCGTTTTACTTACCTGACCCCTCGAAAGTCCTGCGCTTGCCCCCGACATCCTCTTCGCCGCTCACCCTGGCCGTTGATTGGCTAGAGTGGATGTATTGAAAGCAGCGCAGCCATTGGCTCACGCTGCTGTAAATCCCATCCAATGGCGCTGCGCGCCAGGGGGGCAGGCTGAGTGATACAGCGAGCGGCCGCTGAGGGACCCCAGAAGACCAGGTTCGGGGCCACTCTGTGCAAAACGAGCTGCACAGTGGAGGTAAGTATAACATGTTTGTTATTTAAGAAAAAAAAAAATCTCCTTTACAACCCCTTTAACTGAAGGGCTCACTGTCACTTTAAACAGGCTTCTTGAATGCCTCACTAAGTTTATGCACTACTTGAGGCTTGTTAAAAGCCTGCTAGCAGCTTGTTTAAAGTGACAGCCAATAAAAAGATTTGTGTTTATTACAATTCCCAAATTGTGGCTGAATGGCACTTTAAAGGCTTTAAAGCTTTGTTTGGTGTACACATTACTTGTGTATACAAGTTGAAGCCCATGTACACAAGGCCTTAGACAGTTCTTAATGGAGCAGGTGCTTACATTGGAAGAATATTTCTCTATTCCTGTTCTATTCCTGTTCTGACAGCTCAAAATTTTACATTTACCCTTATTATTATCAGTCACAAGCGAATGTTCCTCAGGTCAATTAGATGGGTGAAGCGCACATACAGCTTTAAGAACCTCCTAATCCTTGTAAGCTTTCACCACTAAAAAAAAAAAATTGGTTTCAGACAGGCTTTAGGACACTCACCTGGAATAAATTTAAGAAATCCTTTTTTTTCTCCCCCAATCCTTTAAGTGATTGTAAAGTTATTTTTTTAAATACCAAACATGTTATACTTACCTGCTCAATGGTTTTGCAAAGAGCAGCCTGATCCTCCTCTTTTGAGGCCCCCCTCTGTTGTTCTGGGTTCTTCTCCATGTGCCAGCATAGGAAGTCATTTCCTATGGGGGCATACCTGCGGGCTCAATTCCAAGCCGCGTGTCCATTGACTTGCCTCCGATCCCTCGTCACTGGAATTGATTGACAGCAGCGGGAACCATTAGCTCCTCACAAAGTCCAGTGAGTAGCGAGAGAGAGAGCAGCGCTGCTTCTCTTGGGTGCTGCGTTGGATCGAGATCAGGCTCAAGTATTTGGAGGGCTAAGGACTGACAATAGACGTTTTTTTTTACCTTAATGAAGAGAATACATAAAAAACCTTCCGCCTTTACAACCACTTTTAAAACATGGTGGAATCTAGTGGGGAACTAATGAGTGAAAACCTCAAGTGTCTATTTACATTACAGTGCTTTACATACTGTACATTCACATCAGTCCCTGCACCCAAGAAGCCTACAGTCGAAGGTCCCTATCTCACCGACACATACTAACAATTTAGACACCAGCCAATTAACCAACCAGTAAAAAAAACTGAAATAGACTGAATTGGGAAATTGAAAAAGCTGGCTGATAACCATTTCGGGCCTTAGGAATAGGCCATTAAGAAGGCCAATATAATTGTATGGTCAAACTATAATATTAGATTTCACCAACAAGTGGCGTTCCACTTTAAAACAGTAACTCTACCCTCTGGTCACCCTTTGTCTTTTTGAATACAATCTAAATTGGAAATTCCCTTTAAATATAATCCAATTAATATTTATACTGGCAGGAATGTGTGACCATTCAGTATGTATGATGCACAAATCATCCAGATGAATCCAAATAACTCCAATTAACTGGCGCTTTTGCCACAAAAATATGCTGGATTAATCAGAGACTCCAATTCCAGATTCTTTATAAAGCAGATTTGTTCAGTTGGCGTGTATACAAGATATTTCAAAAAGCCTTTCAATTAGTGCAATTGCTTATAGCAATATTAACTTGGGAACAAATAGAGGTGCCTGTTGTGTATATTTTCGTGGATTAATGGATTTGCATTTTTGATGTGTAACCTCGGCATCAAAAGCTGCAGAATTCTCATTATGGTTATAAAGGGGTTTATGAGTATTTGTTTAAATGTACTCTGCATCTCTCTTTAACAGGCCAAATATAAATGGATGGAGCACACACAGGAATGTGAACTGTAAAATATACCTGTTATATTAATAGTGGACCCCTGCATTGCCTGATGAATGTAAACCTCATACAGGGCAGAGGTACAGAATCTGAAGCTGACCATACAAGGTTAGACCTTCCTTTGAATGTTCGTGGAAAAATCGCCTGTCATCATTTGGTTCAGCTAATTTAGTTTAAAAGCCTGTAAAATCCCATCCAAACCTGCTACTTGAATGCAATCCCAGATGTATAAACAGGTTTTATTACAATGTGTATGATTTTCCCAAATGAAAAACACATTTACATCTAGAATTTCATTAGTTCTAGAAAAAAAAACCTATCCTGTCCTCTTAATATGACCCCATTAACTATTAGAAAATCAAAGGAGCATTCCAAAAATTAAAATTTTCTTATGAAATTCTATTGGTGTTTAGTCAGCCTAAAGTGGTATTCACTGGAGCAGTGGTCTCCAAACTGCGGCCCTTTGCTTGCCTTTATCTGGCCCTTAAAGGCATTATTCCTGCCAATGACATCAACAATGGGGCATAATTCCTGCCACTGACACCAACAATGGGGCACTGTTCATTCCACTGACACCAACGATGGGGCATAATTTCTTCTACTGATAACAAAAATGGGGCACTGTTCTCACAGCTCTCACATTGCAGTTTTCACAGCCAGACTAGAAACATCTGACAGCTGGCAGAAAGAAAATGAAGTAGAGAATAGAGAGACAAAAACATGGCCAAAGACAAACAAGAGGCCAGGGAAGTCAGCAAACAAGGACCATGCAAACAGGCAGGGGCCAGGGTATGTAGCAGACAGCAGTCATGGTAAGAGGAAAGTTAAAGAGGAAGTAAACCCTGATGGGTTTACTTCCTCTTTGTTTCCCTGCAAAGGTAAAGCATAATTGTCTACTATGCATCGTATAGTAGCCCATTATGTGTCACTTACCTGACACAGGAGCCAGCAATGTCATCGCTGTCCCCTCTTCCGCGGAGCGTCCATCTTCTTTCCATGTATCGCGGCTCCGGCCAGTCACAGCGCCGGAGCTGCGCACGGGAGCCGCCACTAGCGGCATATCGTCGTTAGCAGCGGCATGCTCAGTGCGCATGCGCCATAGACAGCGGTGCCTGTCTTTTTGAAAATATCTCCTAAACCGTGTAGGTTTAGGAGATATTTCTTGGACCTACAGGTAAGCCTTAATCTAGGCTTACATGTAGGTCAAAGTGGTCTGTAAGGGTTTACAACCACTTTAAGTACTAGGGATGGATTTACTAAAGGCAAATAGGCTGTTCGCTTTGCAAGGCAATTGCCCCAGAGCTTAGTGAATGGGGTAAAGTTTTACTTGGCCCAATAATCTGAAAGGAAAAGAAAAAATAAAAAAATAAAAGAAAAGAGCTTCACCCAATTCACTAAGCTCTGGAGCAAATTTCCTTGCAAGTTGCAACTTTCTTATAAAGCAATGTTATTACCCGGGCATATTTCTGCAGCTTATATAGCATTTTAGACAAAGGTATGCCTAGGGATTTCCTGGCGAGCACCAACAATCAAACCCACTAAATGGTGTGGAAGCATGTCTATGGAAAACTTTAGTGCGGTACAAATTCAAACCACTAAATGCCACATGTCTGTGGAACACTCAAGATAAAATCCTATGCATTCCAGCTAAGTCTGCAGTATGCTTTGAGAGAGGCAGCAACAGCTGTGACAACACATGCCATAAGAAAATCATGTGAGTGTTGTTGGTCTTCTTCTGACAATACTAGTTGCCTGGCTGTAGTTGGCTTCAATATTTTTTAGTCAGGGGCTTGGAAGGAGCATACTGTTTTTGAGTGTGAGAATCCCGTATCTCTACTCTTGTTTCAGGCCAATGACTTGAAACACAGCAAAGCCAAAGAAACAAAAAAAAACCTCAGGGAACAAACATTTCTCATGAAGGTCTTGGGAATACTGGTTAACAGCACCACTCAATGTCAACTAGCAGTTGAAAATAAAATCTTGGGAGGTAGACAAAAATGGCTGATGGAGAACGTTTTGCTTATAAAGGAATTGTAATTTTTTTTTTGATATGGGAATTCTAAGGTTACATTTTGAATATGAAGTACAGTTTTGGACACGTTACTGTAAGGAGGACATATGTTATTTGAAGAGGGTACAAAGTCAGGCGGCCAAGTTAGAAAGATTTAGGGGAACATTTATACATTTTCTTAACTTAATATTTATGGGAACAGGCTAGAAAAACTGGGCTTGTTTGCTTTGGGAAAAAAGACAGCTTAGACCCTAATAAATATGCATACTAACTGTATATCCAAAGTCAGTATAAAGATTTGACAGGTTAATTTCTAAGGACTATACAAAAGAAAATGGAACATTAGTTGTGTATTCAGAAAAGTATATCCTCCATTAGGATTCGTTACAATGGAATTTCTTTAGAAAGATAGCTACAATGACTGTAAGCAACATTTAGTGCAAATAGTTTCCAGTTGGAAAGGATAGATATACCCCTAGCCATGACCAGAAGAACAGTGAGCAGTGTCCTGTTTTGTATACCCTGAGGCATCCAGGAAAAAATGAAATATATTGTATGCGTTATGCTATAACCTGGCCAAAGACAGAAAGTGACAGGTGGTGTGACCTATCCCATCTTTCATTGCAAAAGCATCACCCCAGGGGGACACACTGATGTCTTTCTGGCTTAGCCAATGTAAGAGTGAGAATAATGCGCAGTGACGGTATTGTTCCCTTTTCTGCACAGAACTGGAGACGATTGGCAGGAGCTCACAATCAGACAGTAATTGTTTCCTTTTCTATGTAAATTGGCAGCATGTGCTCTACATTCACCCATTGGCCGAGACAGAGGGAAGTTGAAGGGTGACTTAAGGACAGACATTTCTCTCTATCTGTTCTTCGTAAGACAGCTGCTTATGTATGGTCAGGAAGATCGAAGCCATTTTCCCATTGAGTGCCTAGTAAAGTGTTCAATTTACTGCAACCCCAAAAGTCAGCTGGCTATTCCTTTGAAAAATAAGATTTGAATTAATTGCATTCATAGTGCATAGGCGACATTTAAAAAATTTTACTGGTTGCATGTTTTGCGTTACAGAGGAGGTCTAGGGCTAGAATTATTGCTCTCGCTCTACCGATCACAGGGATACCCCACATGCGTGGTTTATACACTGTTTTCATACTCATACTCACGTATGCGTTCGCTTCTGCATAAATAAAGTGGCCCGCTATGGGCGGTAGTGACGTTTTGACGTCGCTTCCGCCCTGCAGTCTCATTGAGATGGGTGCGGGCCATCTTCTCCTCATTCATCTCCATGTCAGCCCAGGGGACAGACGCGATGACCTCCACCGCTGCCAACGGCTCCGGTAAGCCACGGGTCGGGTCCCTCTCCCGCCGCCGATAAAAGTGATCTTGCGGCGAATCCGCCGCAGAGACCACTTTTATCTTGTACCGGACCGCCAACCGAACATGGGGATACCGGGGTTATGGCAGCTAGCTGCTGCCATAACAACGATATCCGTCCCCAATGTAGGGACGTATATCGGTTAAGTAGTTAAGTGCAATCTCTAGATCACAGCTGTGGCAACATGTTAGTTCCTCAGATGGGCAGACCTGAAAATTAATCTGCGGCAGTCGTACTACCCCAAGAGGTGGTTCCTTCCCTTTTTAAAGTGATACTAAACACACACTGTTTAATTTACATTATCCCTTCTCTATTTGTATGTGGATAATGGCACTGTAATTATATTAATAATGCAAAAATTGCCTTTTTTTCCAAATCGATATACAGCTGTCACATGACCCAGATCTTTCCCAGCCTGTCTGTAGGGAAACAGTGACAGAAATAGCTTCTAGTTCACTGCTACTGGTCCCATGTTCAAGATAAAAAAAAAAATAAACAGCCTTTGTAATACAGAGTAAAAATAAATAATTAATATCAATAAACTGTTTTAACTTGTCATACAAAAATATATATTTGAAATGAAATCTTTGTTATTATTTGTCAATAAAATGGTGCGGGCGGATTTCAGCCAGTCACAGTCTGTGTCATGGCCCTCCAGCCTGCGTTTTAGAATAACAGGGAGGTGAAGCCTCCATCAATCAAGATGTAATATTCTGCCCCATTGTGTTTAGCTGGTTAGTGATCATGGTGGAGGAGGGAGAGAGTGGGCCGTCATTTACCACTGTGTATACGCCCACATGTGTGACTTTTTTTTCTGACATGTTGGTGTTATATGTTTCACTTGGATGTTATAAGTTGCACTGAGTAAATACAGCTGGATAAAACAAAAACTGTGTCTGTCTTTATTTCACGCTGCAAAGCAACAAAATGTGATTATTTTAAAGAGGGAATTGTTTTCTATACCCACTACAACTTATATAAATGTATATAAATCTCATCTATTTGTTCTGGCACCTACTGTTCAACCCCACTATCACATTTTCCCAAAAAAGTGAAGACTTTATAATATAGAACTATGTGTGTATATTCCCCCAGCTGTGGAGGTCTTCATATTCCCAGGAGGGCAGACTGTGTGATGGCATTTCACAGCAAATTGGATTATGGATCCAGAGAGAGAGAGAGAAGGAGCGAGAGACAGTGATCTGATTGACATTTTCTAAACTCATATCTTTCTCCTGTGTAATGAATTTGGCAAACAAGACACTTTTCTCTCTTTAACCTAACCAACTATTTCATCTGAATTGCTGATCTTATATCGAGAGGGTAATTTACTATCAAAAAAGAAATTGACAAGTTAAGCAGCACTGTCATTACATATTCATTCACCAGTAAATCATAGATGAAACCATACTGAGCTATTTCTCCCGTGTCAGTCAGTAAGAAAGAACGTGTTCTTTTTCCAAACTTTCAGAAAACCCCAACCTAATAACGTTGCGTAACAAATATCTTGCAAAAAAGAGACCCTTGACCGTTTCTTTCAAAGCTGAACTTTTGCTCTCTGTGATATTTTTTTATTTCATAAGTAAATATTAATTAAAAAAGGACAAGTTAATATTAATATAAATGAAATATACGTTTTTAAATTGCTTTGTTTTTGCAATATATAAATTTTGTTTGTTCTGAGAAGATAAAAAAAAAAGATTGCCTGACGAGGAAAGAGTGGCCTCCTCACTGGCCTCAGTTTAAATAACTGCTGTACTTTCTGGTTTAAAAATATCACAGTTGAGAATTTATTACTCCAACTGTGAAACCAAAAGACAACTGTGAAAATTAAAACTAAAGAGCTTTAAAAAAACAAAGTAATGCAAAGTAATACAATACGAAATGAGAAATCAAAAAACTATCCAGTGGACATCAAACCACCCAGAGGCTGCCTAGAACAGGGCTTCCCTCAGAACTCTTTTCGAAAAAACACTAAAGAGAATTGTATGAGAAGCTACATAAAAAGCAATGCATGCCTTGAAAGTGCTACAGAGTTCAGTATTGAAGACTAGAGAGAAGGTACAGCTGTCAACCATGTCAACAAGAAAAAAAAACACCTGGAGCATGCAAAAAACAAAAGGGGTGAAACAACTATCTTGTGAGAAAAGGCTTTCTGGTCAAATGAGAGAAAAATTAAGATTTCTGGCCAAAGCTCAAAGCGAGAAAAGAATAGTTAATGGGTGGAAAAATCCAACCGTAGGGCATAAGTATGTTCTTCTCTCTAACAATGAAAATTTTATTAAACCTTGCATATGAAATGGAATGTAATAATTCCCTGTTATTTTCTACCCTTATGCCTATTTTGCCTTTTGCAACAAGTCAGTTTTAATTTCAAAGGCAGCCCATAAATTTGTCTTTTTTTTTCCATTCAAACAGTGGGTATAAAAAAAAATATATATATGACTTGATTCCCCCATTCACACACTTGATATGGGTAGAGGAATGCTCCCCAGTGAGCTATTGTATGACAGCAGAGAGACTTCACAATACATTGCCCAGCGCTGCCGGATATAGCCTGTGGCACTGATCGAACAGGGATAATCCGGCCAGTCTGCCCATAAATGGATCAAAATTTGGCAGGCCTTGCTGAACTGGCCAAATTTTGATCCATGTATGGCTCACTTTAGCCTCCACTAGGAATATGGAAAGATTGGCATCTGTTCAGATCAACCTAAAACCAGCGCAAAGGTAAGGTACACATGGGAAGGGCTACATGGAAAGTAATACAAATTTTCCCACAGAAAAAAAAAAAGGATAAGACCCCTATATAATGTGGTCTCTAACTCAGTAAATAATGAAACCCAGGTGGCACCCTGGTAGAAAAAAGGCTGCTTTAGACTATAGTATTGTCAGCCTACTCCCAATTTCCATTGCTGGGTGGGTTTGAATGAATTGCATATAGCTTTCAATCCTGCCCAGTCACACGTACTAAACCAGTCATGCCCACCTTCTTTAGCCATGCCTTCCCAAGTACTGCTGTCTTAAGCCTTGTGCCTATTCATGAAACATCTACCTTCCTAAACCCTGTCTGTAATAGGCTTGTAGCATGCTCTACAACTGCCCACAGTAGTGATGTCCATGGCCAGCCCTGAAACTACAGAGGTTCTGAGAACAATGAAATATGTACAGTAGATTGGTACTGGAGAACAAGCTTTAACCACTTCAGCACCGGGCCATTTTACACCCTTCCTTACCAGAGCACTTTTTGCGATTCGGCACTGCGTCGCTTTAACTAACAATTGCGCGGTCGTGCAACGTTACACCCAAACAAAATTGACGTCCTTTTTTTCCCACAAATAGAGCTTTCTTTTGGTGGTATTTGATCGCCCCAGCGGTTTAAATTTTTTGCGCTATAAACAAAAGAAGAGCGACAATTTTGAAAAAAAACACAATATTTTTTACTTTTTGCTATAATAAATATCCCATTTTTTAAAAAAAAAAAAAACAATTTTTTACTCAGTTTAGGCCGATACATATTCTTCTACATATTTTTGGTAAAAAAAATCGCAATAAGCGTATATTGATCGGTTTGCGCAAAAGTTATAGCGTCTACAAAATAGGGGATAGATTTATTGCATTTTTTTTTTTTTTACTAGTAATGGCGGCGATCTGCGATTTTTTTTTCATGACTGCGACATTGCGGCGGACACTTAGGACACTTTCGACACATTTTTGGAACCATTCACATTTACACAGCGATCGTTGCTATAAAATTGCATTGATTACTGTGTAAATGTGACTGGCAGGGAAGGGGTTAACACTAGGGGCGCTGCAGGGGTTAATGTGTTCCCTATAGGAGTGATTCTAACTATGGGGGGAGGGGACTCAAGGGGAGGAGACCGATCATGTGTTCCTCCGTACTGGGATCACATGATCGGTTTACACACACAGCTCCGCGGTCCCGCGCGGGCCCGTTGTTTTAACGGGCAATCGCGGGTGCCCGGCGGACATCGCAGCCGCCGGGCACTCGCACCGGGTCCCAGGCGGCCGCACACCCCCCAGGCGGCCGGGAATGGGAGGACGTCATATGACGCCCACCCAGGAGGGGAGATCCACCTTGTGGGCGTCATATGACTATGGGCGGGTAGGGAAGTGGTTAAAGCTGAACCCCAGGCTTTCATATATAATAGCCATAAAGGATATACTACATATTTTTTTGTTTTTGTTTTTATATAGGGTAGCGCAACTTTTGTTTTATATTATTTTATACTACATCCATGTTGTGTGCAGAGCTGTGAGAAGGACCCAGCAAACCCTATCCACTAAAGTTTGCCTGCAGAAAACTATTGGAGTGGGTGAACACAAGACCAATTACCCCTATACAAAGGAAAGAGAGCAGCAATGAGCGGTCTTTATTACTAAAAGCTCCTGCACAGAGATCTGGAATAAATATACATAGAAAATTATGTTTAAGCAAGAATACCTTCTTGGGAATTCATAAAGAGTGTCTACAACATGCTGTAGAATTTTGTCGTGCTTCTGCAAGACAAATGTTGGTGCAGGCAGCAGATACTTGTACCTGTTGGAAACAGAAATTAGGGGCCAGCACCACGTGCGGAGGCGCACTAATATTGGTGAGTCCATACCGGTGTTCTGCCGAGAAAGGTCCACTCGGCGGATAATGTCCCCCCTGTACTGCACTGGCGCAGCGCTTGCGCAGTACGAACCTCCAAAAATAGCCGAAGCTGAACACCTGTGAGTCAGCTGTACACAGCGCCTGTAACAGGGGGTGGGATTGCTCCCCTTTTCCTGGCCTGCCAGGCTGCATGCTCAGATAAGGGTCTGCTGTGGATTTCTGGGTGTACCTCATGGTTTTTTTTGTTTTTCTTTTGCTTGGGTTCTCCTTAAAATGCATACCTGGTCTGAAGGTTCTGGTATAAATTATGGGGAAACGTCCATGCATTTTTAAACTATCCACAGCTCCTTTGCTTACATAGTCAGGGATTCCCAGCCATGTAGGTGAATGGAGTCGGTGATATCACTGGTTGTTAAGGACTCGGCGGTGCACTTGCACCGCCATTGACAGCTGAAATATATCATGCACAGTGCATCTGGAAAGTATTCACAGCACTTACATTTTTCCACATTTTGTTATGTTACAGCCTTATTAAAAAATGGACATGTACTGTCCATTTTGAAAATGGGCTCTAACATGCACTGTTAACTGTGGGACCTTATATAGACAGGTGTGTGCCTTTCCAAATCATATCCAATCAACTGAATTTACCACAGGGGGACTCCAATCAAGTTGTAGAAACATCTCAAGGATGATCAGTAGAAACAGGATGCACCTGAGCTCAATTTTGAGTGTCATGGCAAAGGCTGTGAATAATGTACATTTGATTTTTTGGTTTGTTATTTTTAATAAATTTGCAAAGATTTCAAACTTCTTTCACGGTGTCAGTATGGGGTATTGTTTGTAGAAATTTGAGGAAAATAATGAATTGAATCCATTTTGGAATAAGACTGTAACTTAACAAAATGTGGAATAAGTGAATACTTTCCGAATGCACTATATAACGGTAGTATTGAATGCCCGAACAGCCAAGGTTCAGGGATCAGTGGTTAGCACTTATGCCTTGGTTTGAACCTCTGGAAGTCTCAATCTTGATCAATTGGGGAGGGTTGAGGAAAGACCTGATGACCTACCTTACGAGAATTTGCCACGAAAATTCTATAGGTTTTCAAGTGTATCAGACATGATGCCCAAGGGGCTCATAGAATCACCAAGAGTCAGATATAACTGGATGGATAATTATGTGCCAATATAGGTATTTGCTATATTTGAATATTTTAATTTCTCCCGATGGATATACTTAGTTGCTTAGAGCCTTAGTATAGACTGACACTTCACCTATATATGCAGGGTGCATCGATGAAGAAGCACGCTCTCCATTGGTGACGCAGTAACTTCTTCCTCTTCAATAATTCTCCTTTAATCTTTATGCAGGCAGCTTCTGTTACTGTCTATTCTGGAATGAGTTATTTGGGATACGGCTATAAATAAATCAAGAAAACAGTACTGTCTGTAATGACCAATTGTTGTTTTGCTTCTGTTAGCACACACTGTTTGGTATAATTAGTTTAGCTCACAGATATAAAAATAATTTTCTCTTTAACGAAGCAGATGTTCATGCCTTCAAATAAGCTTGCTGGAGTGAAACTGCCCCTCCTGCCGCTTCCCTCCAAGTTTTCATTAACACGTGGTAAAGCCTACATGGTGATCTGACTTTATAGCTATAGTTTTGGTAAACATTTTGGATCAAAAAGACACATTTTTTGCTTACAATCTGTATCTGATATGAGTACACAAGCAATGTCTGTCTGTTTTTGGGTCTGTCTATCCCCTAAGCAGTCTGTTCTGCTCCACAAAATAGAGGACGAACAGTAATATGAGATCCTGTGTGCTGGGTGGAAGACTCTTCTACTGCCGATATTAACTGGATGAGAGCCCACAGATCGTGCAATAGGATTGCATCGATTTGAGTTGGTAATAACATACAGTATAAACCAGTGGTGGCCCGTCTATACCGGGATCAGGGGTGCCACCCCCCTAATCCATGTGTCCAGCCCCTAATCTACATGCAGGGTGCCAGACGCATGGATTTCAATGTTTTTTTTTTGTTTTTATTTTTTAAGCACATCCAGTTGTGTGACAATAACACATTATTATTTGCTATTGTCTTCCTATTTCTCCTCCCGGCCAATCAGGAGGCGGGTCCTGAGACCCGATTGGCCAGGGAGTCTTAGGACACACTTCCTGTTCAGCTGGGAGGAGAAGCAACGGTCCAGCTCTTTCTTCCTCCTACCTCCTAAGGTCTAAGGTAAGGCCTCTGATCACAGCATGGGGGGGGGGGGGGGGTTGGTATCGCCGCCTTCCTGTCCGTCCACTGCAGGGGGGGTTGTTTTGGCGTTAGTTCGCCACCCCCCCTCCAAAATAGCACCGGCCGCCACTGGTATAAAGTGTTAGTATTGGTCTAACAATTGTTGGAAAAGCAACAGCAAGTTATATAAACTGAACTATATATATATATATATATATATATATATATATATATATATATGCATTATACCTTTCTATCCAGCAGGTGGCATTGCAGTATTATAGTGTGTATTATCTGTGGTAATGTAATCATAGGATGTACCTTCTGTATCTAAGTGTGTACTTGTTTGTTGTTCTCTTCCTGTTCTAAGGATAAAAGGCATGTAATGTATTTATCCATGCAATTAAAGCTAATTGCTGAAACAAGAAGCTTCCAGCTCATAATTATTCAATAACCTGCTAATAACAATCAGCATTGAGCCTTTACCATTTTCTCAGCACTGCAGCCCAGGTCTCCGCAGTACACACCTGCATCCTAATCAAAAATGGTTAAATTAAGTGCTGGAAATTCAGCCTAAAGTCAGCTATACACTAATAGATTTATTTCTGTGGCCTGCAGGCTGAAAGAAGTAATCTAGTAGATTACTCAATCCATGCTAACAGCGTATTCTATCTATTCAGTCTCTCTGGAGAGGTGGAGGTGGAGAAACAGCAGGACACTGACCATCTCTGGACAGGTGGTGCACTTCCACCCAAGTTGCAAGAGTTGAAAAAAAAACTGTAGTACTGCTGTACTACAGCATTTTTACAACTCCTGCAACCACAGGGTTGTTTGAGCTACTACAGGCTTTTAGTTCAGGTTTTTTATTGCTTCAATGCAAGTCCTGGCCACTGGAGGAAAAAGCCCAGCTGAAAAACTGACCACACTGGGATAGATGTGCTTTCATGCCTAGCATGGTAAGGGTGAAATAGGCAGTAGGGCTTGAGTTTTTGTATTTTGACTCAACCTGGAGGTAAGACTTTTTCCAACAGGGTGGTTGAACAGAAGTCAGTCAGCAGATGGATCAAATTTTGGCTAGCCCCTGCTGACCCAGCCACATTTTGATCCATGTATGGCCAGCTGACAAGAAAAATGGAAAACAGAATGATCAGAAAGATGACCTTATAATCAGTGCTGTGCATTCACTGTCCTATCACGAGCTGGGAGCAGGAAAGTGTTCAAGCTCTCTAGTTTAATCACAATAGAAGGAGGTAAGGTCACCAGCCTGGCCCCTTCTATATGTAATTAAGGATGAGCCGAACACCCCCCCGTTCGGCTCGCACCAGAACCCGCGAACGGACCTAAAGTCCGTGCGAGCTTTAGAACCCTATTAGTTATAATGGATGCGAACGTTCGAAATTAAAAGTGCTCATTTTAAAGGCTAATATGCATGTTAATGTCATAAAAAGTGTTTGGGGACCTGGGTCCTGCCCCAGGGGACATGTATCAATGCAAAAATTTTTTTTAAAAACGGCCGTTTTTTCAGGAGCAGTGATTTTAATAATGCTTAAATTGAAACAATAAAAGTGTAATATTCCTTTAAATTTCGTACCTGGGGGGTGTCTATAGTATGCCTGTAAAGGGGCGCATGTTTCCCGTGTTTAGAACTGTCTCTGCGCAAAGTGTCATTTTTGAAAGTAAAAAAGCTATTTAAAATCACTCGCGGCTAATGTTAATTCACGGCTCCCGTAACACAGAGAACAGTCATTCATTGAAACTCATTCATAAAAAAAAGTCATTGATAAAAAAAAAAAAAAATGAAAAAAAAAAAGCGTAGGGGTCCCCCCAAATTCAATAACCAGGCCCTTCAGGTCTGGGATGGATATTAAGGGGGATCCCAGCCAAAAAAAAAAAAAAAAAAATGGCGTAGGGTCCCCCTCAAAATCCATACCAGACCCTTGAGGTCTGGTATGGATTTTAAGGGGAACCCTAGCCAAAAAAAATGGCGTGGGGTCCCCCTCAAAATCCATACCAGACCCTTATCCGAGCACGCAACCTGGCAGGCCGCAGGAAAAGAGGGGGGGACGAGAGCGGCCCCCCCTCTCGCCTGAACCGTACCAGGCCACATGCCCTCAACATTGGGAGGATGCTTTGGGGGTCTAAGACCCCAAAAGCACCTTGTCCCCATGTTGATTAGGACAAGGGCCTCTTCCCCACAACCCTGGCCGGTGGTTGTGTGGGGGTCTGCGGGCGGGGGGCTTATCGGAATCTGGAAGCCCCCTTTAACAAGGGGACCCCCAGATCCCGGCCCCCCCCCCTGTGTGAAATGGTAAGGGGGTACAAAAGTACCCCTACCATTTCACCAAAAAAGTGGCAAAAATGGTAAAAAGGACAGGAGACAGTCTTTGACAATTCCTTTATTAAAATCTTCTTTCTTCTTTCTTCATCCTTCGGATTCTTCATCTTCTCCTTCCTTCATCTTCTTCCATCTTCTTCTTCCATTTTCTTCTTCCTCCGATCCGCTTCTTCTTGCGCTGGTCTTCTCGTCCTTCTCGTCCGGCATCTTCTTCCGTCGGCGTCGGCGTCGGTGTCGGTGTCTTCTTGGGCCGCTCCGCGCAATGGGAGGCTCCCGCTGTGTGAGGCTCCGCTCCATCTGACAGGTCTTTTAAAACGGAGGGCACCTGGTGACCCCGCCCCCCTCTGACATCATGGGGAAAGCCATCATGGAATTCCCCATGACGTCCCTGTGCGTCAGAGGGGGCGGGGTCACCAGGTGCCCTCCATTATAAAAGACCTGTCAGACGGAGCGGAGCCTCACACAGCGGGAGCCTCCCATTGCGCGGAGCGGCCCAAGAAGAGACAGAGACACCGACGCCGACGCCGACGGAAGAAGATGCCGGACGAGAAGGACGAGAAGACCAGCGCAAGAAGAAGCGGATCGGAGGAAGAAGAAAATGGAAGAAGAAGATGGAAGAAGATGAAGGAAGGAGAAGATGAAGAAACCGAAGGATGAAGAAAGAAGAAAGAAGATTTTAATAAAGGAATTGTCAAAGACTGTCTCCTGTCCTTTTTACCATTTTTGCCACTTTTTTGGTGAAATGGTAGGGGTACTTTTGTACCCCCTTACCATTTCACACAGGGGGGGGGCCGGGATCTGGGGGTCCCCTTGTTAAAGGGGGCTTCCAGATTCCGATAAGCCCCCCGCCCGCAGACCCCCACAACCACCGGCCAGGGTTGTGGGGAAGAGGCCCTTGTCCTAATCAACATGGGGACAAGGTGCTTTTGGGGTCTTAGACCCCCAAAGCATCCTCCCAATGTTGAGGGCATGTGGCCTGGTACGGTTCAGGCGAGAGGGGGGGCCGCTCTCGTCCCCCCCTCTTTTCCTGCGGCCTGCCAGGTTGCGTGCTCGGATAAGGGTCTGGTATGGATTTTGAGGGGGACCCCACGCCATTTTTTTTGGCTAGGGTTCCCCTTAAAATCCATACCAGACCTCAAGGGTCTGGTATGGATTTTGAGGGGGACCCTACGCCATTTTTTTTTTTTTTTTTTTTTTTTTTTTTATTTTTGGCTGGGATCCCCCTTAATATCCATCCCAGACCTGAAGGGCCTGGTTATTGAATTTGGGGGGACCCCTACGCTTTTTTTTTTGTTTTTTTATTAATGAATGACAGCTCTCTGTGTTACAGGAGCCATCAATTCATTAGCCGCGAGTGATTTAAATAGCTTTCTTCCTGCAAAAATGACACTTTTTTGCAGGGAAAGTTCTAAGCACAGGAAACCTGCCCTCCTTCACAGGCTACCTATAGACACCCCCCAGATGTGATACTGCAATGCTGTTCTAACAGCATGCACACACAAATCCCCAGAAATAAAGAACATATTGTTGTCAGCAGTCAGCAGCACACTGACACGCTGACACTGTGAGTGAAACATAATATGCGAGGCCGCCGCCGCGGCGGCCTCTTATACCGTGGGGCGTGTATTAAAGCCCCTGAGCTATAATTGGCTACAGGCATCCTGCCTGTAGCCAATTATGGCTCTCCTCGCTGCCGGCGCTGTGATTGGCCAAGCATGCGGGGTCACAGTGCATGCTTGGCCAATCATCAGCCAGCATTGCATTGCGGGGCCGCTCGCATCACACGAATTTGATGCGAGCGGTCCCAATAGTTCTGGGCTCGCCGAGCGAGCGAACACCCGGTGCTCGATTCGAACATGGGTTCGAATCGAACACCGGGCTCATCCTTATATGTAATGTTGTGCTTTTTGTTGTTGTCAGCTTTAATTATCCAATTGGTTGAGTATTAATTTACAAGTCGGTCATATGAAAATACATTACCCAGAAGCCCTTTCTCCTTTGGGAGAGGATTGTTTCTTAGCCAATCATGTAACTCTCTATGGATATTTTATAAACAATTCCTACAGTGCTCACACACAAATCTTTAGTGCAAAGATAAACAAAAGAGGAATACATGACATATGTAACAATTAAAACAACTCAACTCTATAAGGCCCCTTTCCCACGGGGCAGATTCCGTTCCAATCAGCCAGGATCAGCTCACTGATGCCCTGCTGATCGCACAGAGCAGGTGAATGACAGGTCTTTGTCTGCTCAGTTTCTGCAGAGCAGACGTGGACAAAGCCCGCTCTGACCTATGGGCGGCCATGTGTAAACAGAACCTGCTGCCACTTTTACCCCCGATTATCCTCTGATTCGATCTGCCTAAACAGAAGAGGATGGATCCCCTTCCATTTTTTTCAGCGGACTGGATCGGACCCCGGCGGTAGGCAGGTGTAAATGGACACCCGTCTGTCCATAGGGATGAATGGACCATCCGATCAGGTTCACCTGAAAAACTGACAAGCAGACCTGATCAGATCGCACGTGTGAAAGGGGCCTAATGTTGGCTGCATGCTGCTTCTGAGCTGTAACTGTGTTATTTCAATGTTGCTAATGCAGTGCAAGCATGTGTGTGCCTCTATGAAACTTTTCCTAACTGAAAGTGCCCAAAACTTACACGGATTAAAGATTGTCCGGCATGGTTTTTTTTTTTTGTTGACATGATTGGCTATCACAATGATCAGTCACTGTGAAGCCCGTCCCGTGTCTTCTGTCTCTGTAAATGGATGAGAAAGATACATTGTATCTTTCTCTGTCCTTGCAGAAATAGAAAAAATAAATAAATAATAATAATAATTAAAAAAAAAAAATACCTAGATCAAGTTTTGATCTAGGTCAATGCCAGGGTTAGTGTTTGGGTCAAGGTCAGGGTCAAATGGCAAGGTCATTGTCAGGGTCAAAGGTCCGGGTCTGGGTCCGTATTTTTTGGACTTTTTTTTTAAATTAGTATCAGTGTCAGTTAGTGTCAGTGTCAGTGTTTTAGGTAGGATAAAAAAAGTAAAATGCACGCTATTGTTTCTGGGCTGTACAACAGGTACAAACACAACTAACAAACACATGTGGTATCGCTGCAATTATCAGGAGCAGGAGAATTTGTTTTGGGTTGTTCTTTGGTGTTTTTGTTTTTTTTTACTTTTTTGGGCCAGTTTTCTTTGATAATAATAAAAAAAAAAATGGGAGGTATTATCCACCTGGATGCACAAAGTTGTGATCATATGTATGGTTTTACTAACACATGTCAAAATTGCAAAATTGGGCTTAGGCATTAAGATTTGTTTTACCCTAAAGCCCCATACACACGCGCGGACAATCCGTGGACCAGGTCCGTCGGACCATGTCCGTCATACTTTGTCTGATGTTGGTTTTGCATACACACGATCGGACAAAGTTGTCGGAAAATCCGATCATTCTGAACGTGGTGACGTTTGTTGCCTACGACGGGACTACGTAGAGGCTAGTAGCCAATAGCTTTGGTCTTGTAATGTGATCTGAGCATGCGTAGCACTTTGTCCGGTCGGACAACCGTACACACGATCGGATTTGGTGTGATCGGACCGGGTTGACGGGAAATCTTTCCAGCAGGAGATAAGACTTTGTCCGACGGACAAACCGACGAACACTGTCCGATGGTGCATACACACGGTCTGATTTTTCAACAACCTTGTCCGATCGGACCAAATTGATGAAAAAGTCCGACCGTGTGTATGGGGCTTTAGGCGCAAATGGGTTAAATTTCAACTAGGACACTAACTGCATGGAGTTTGCATGTGGGTGCTTATGTGGGTTTCTTCCAGGTACTCTGGTTTCCTCCCACACTCCAAAGACATGCTGCTCTCCTGTCTAAAATGGCCCTTTTCCATGTGTACAAGTTGGCTGTGTTTTATCATATGTAGCATACCGGTCCTGAGCCTGAGCAATTGGGGAGTGTTGAGCAAAGGCTTGGCAACCTACTCCGTAAAAAAAAATCAGCAGGAAAATTCTAAAGAAAAGGGCTTTCAGCATATCAGACAAGGTGCCCTAATGCGCGCCAATAGTTGGATACTGAATGGATATATACATACATACATCTATATATACTGACAATGCTGGACGTATCTGGCCAGCTAAGCTTAATTCATATTTGTATTATTTTTCATTTGGCAAAATGAAGAGGACAACCCAAATTTACTGATGGATTGATGGAGGCTCGAGTGCTGTTAGCAGTACACTTCCATAGTTCATGTGATTGCTATTGATTAAGTGTCACCAGACTTTGTTAGACAGGCGAATTTAAGATTTAAATTAATTGGAATTCTTCTTAGAAGGCAAACGCAAACTGAAATCCTCAGCTGTCCAAGATGCTGTCAGAAATATTGAATGAGCAGTGCATGTTGGGAGAATCCTGGCAGCCCCTCCGTTCTCCAGCTGCACCGAGCCTCCCCTGTGTGATAACCTGGTGCGGTGCTGGGATTTCTGCAGTTGACTGCACACTGATGATGAAAACGCTGTGACCTTACTCTGTCTTGGAGAGTCTATTGAAAAGATATGTGAAATGTGCAAAGAGCCACAGGGCTGATTCACCTTCTATTTATAGAAAGGCTTTATAGGGAAATTCTAATTCATTTGCAAAGAGGACATCATTTGAGTATAAGGCTCCATGCACACTGGATGTTAAAATAACATTATAACAACGCCAGTATCTTTGCAGTCAGTCTTTCAATGCTTTTTAACGTTTTTGCAATAGCGCTTGTTAGCGTTTTTAGCTTTAGTTTTTTTTTTTTCAATGGATCAAAAACGTTAAAAAACACTGGTGAGACACGTTTTTGAGCGTTTATCAACGTTTATCAGCGTTTTTGTGGTCAGAAAACAGCCCATAAACTCCACTGCTGATAAACATTCAAAAACTTCCATGTGTGCATGGACACATAGGATAACATAGAGGGGAGTTTATTAGCTTTTATAAAAATGCCCAAACTCCCAAAAATGGCCATTTATGAGCTTCAGTGTGCATGGAGCCTTATAGTAACCGTTGCCTTCAGGGCTCGTTTACACCAGGTGCATTGATCTGCATTGATCAAGGCAAGCTCAGCGCAAGGGCAAATAAAGAACGATTATAATATAGGTGCCTTGTTTGCACAATAACGCCTTATTGAAGTGTGTTTCATAAAAATACAGCATGTCTGCATTTTTACACAGCTCAACACAAAACACTGTGTGCCACTTTACCACTGCACAAACGCAATGTTGAATAAAATGTTTTTTTGTTATATTTTAATAAAATAAAAATGAACAATGTATTGCAGTGCACTTCCCATTGCACACCAGTACGAAATGTGAACGAGCCCTAAAATAATTTTCATGTTTTTCAATTACCACTTTCTTGTAGTGGTTATTTGCATATCAAACAATTATTAAAAACAACCAATCTCGGTTTGATCAGATTCTTTGGAGGCCAGAAGAGAGATATGGCGTCTAATAGACCCCAGACCTCTCCATAAGGAGGACCTGTCAGGGCCCATGCTATTACAATGGATGTTGTTCATCCCTTGTATGACAACTGGGAATGTATACATCGGTCCTGCATGCATATGCAAACAATGATCATGCCACAGATGTGAGGTGTCGTCACAAGCATCAGTGCAAGAGCAATAATTCTAGCAACTCTAGACTGGTAACCTGCAAAGGCTTTAAAAAACTTTGCCTATGGAGAGTTTTGGGTACCAAGGTTTGTCACCGTTCCACGGGCGTGCACAATTCTGAAGCATGACATGGTAGGTATTTATATGCTCGGCATAACATCATCTTTTATGTTTTAGGAAAAATTGGGTAATATATTATTAAAATTTATTTTTACCTGAAAATTTCATCTTGAAAAATGGATGCGCAAATATCGAGCTACATAGAAATTGCAACAACGACCGCATTTTAATCTCCAGAGTCCCTGCTTTCAAAAATATATACAACCTCTGGCAAAAAGTATGGAATTGCCACTCTTGGAAAACGTTCATTCAATTGTTTAATTGTGTAGAAAAAAAACTAACCACAGACATGCCTCAAAACATTCCAACCTTCTGGCTGTAAGAAAAAAGAAAGAAAACTGTAGTCAATTGCAACTTGAAGAAGAGGGGGGTTTATTGGGACTTTGAGGTACGTGACACCATGTGCCTCCATCCCTAGCTACATGAGAAAAGAAGGAGTTGGGACTTTGAGTGAGGTGCCCAACTAACAATGGGTAAAATAAAACATATGGTCAAAAAAATTCATAAGCAACAAAAGAGAGAATAATATGGAAAACAGGTATTTATTCAGTAGCCTCAGTGGTAAGTTGTAGAACCTTGTAATACATATTAATTGTAATTGCAGCCATACATGTAATAAAAAAATACATCACAGGCAGTGAAGTCATAACACATAAACATAAGACTGTAAATCTCAGAGCTGGTTGCATGCAAGATCTGATGACTGTAAAAAGTTGGTGCATGATAGACAACAAATCATAGTAAAAAGCCAACATATGTGAGTACGATTTGACATAGAAATTGCATCCTAAATTTCTCAACGTGTTTTGTGGAATACAATCCACTTCCTCAGGAGCCGGTGCAATCAAACATATCTATAAAAACTACATGAACAACAATATGGTTGAATAGTTGGCAAAAGGTGTATTTGTTTCTATTCTATTTAGGAGGAAAGGGAAGGGAGGCAAAAGAAAAATTCCCACCAGATAAGCATAACCCTCTTCACAGGTTGTACTTACAAAAACAGTTCAGAGTTATGCATGAGGTGCTGGGGACCGAGGGCTGCCTAAGGACATTTCTACTGGGAACTGAGGGAGTGCTATCAGTCCCTCTCCATTGTAGGAACCATGATGGTCTAATTAGCAGTCCACAATTCTGTGAGAAATGGGTCATTTAAAATTATAGTTAAAATATATAAATATTTGTTGCCACAATGGCATATAGTGAGTGGCTAATAATTGGGTCCCAGAAACCAGGAGAAGAAAAGAAGGGAAGTCCATACCCACAGTACACTAGTATGTCACATGTGTGGTAGAGCTATATAATAAGAAATTGAATACTATTAAACCCATTGGAAAAACACAAAATGAGCATAAAGTGCAATTAAAAGGTGTGTATAGAGGAAGTGAGTTCATATATATAGAAAGTCTCCCAAGTGGGTCAATGAAGGTGAATCCAGATAAGTGTGAAAGGGGGGGAGGTTTAGTTTACTAAATCACCACCAACAATTTTACCTATTGTCAAATAGTATATCCATAATCACGAGTGTGATGCCAGTGACTCAAAAAAGTAGGTAGAGTGAAAAGTAGTCAATTGCAACTGTTTTGGCAGATCAACTAGAGGAAAAAAATATAGAATCACTCAATTCTGAGGAAAATATTATGGAATCATGAAAAAAAAACACAACAGTAAACCACTAGTACTTTGTTGCACTACCTTTGGCTTTTATAACCGCTTGAATTCTCTGAGGCATGGATTTAATTATCGCAAAACAGTATTCTTCATCGATCCAGCTCCAACCCTTATCTTATTGCAGTTGCCAAATCAGCTTTGCAGGTTGGAGCCTTGTCATGGACCATTTTCTTTGATTTCCACCATAGATTTTCAATTGACATTATATGTCTTTCTTGAAGGAAAGTTTTCATGGCTTTTGCCCTATGGCAAGATGCATCATCATCCTAAAAAACGTGGTCATCGCCAAACATCCTTTCAACTGATGGAATAAGAAAGGTGTCCAAAATCTCAATATAAACTTGTCATTTATTGAAGATTTAATGACTTTCATCTCCCCCGTACCTGACATGCAACCCCATATCTTCAATGATTGTGCAAATTTGCATGTTTTCTTCATACATTTCATTGGAACGGCACCAAACAAAAGTTCCAGCATCATCACCCTGCCCAATGCAGATTAGTTATTCATCACTGAATATCACTTTCATCCAGTCATCCACAGTCCATGTTTAGGTGTTAATGATGGCTTTCGTTTGGCTTTTCTGTTTGTCAATCCTATTTCCTTTAGGCGATGTCTTACAGTTTGGTCACAGACATTGACTCCAGTGTCTGACCATTTGTTCCTCATTTTATTTGTTGTACATTTGCATATTGCTTTAAGTTTTCTGTCTTGACGATTGAATGTCTTCCTTGGCCTACCAGTACGCTACCCTTTAACAACCACCCCATTTGATTTGTACTTGGTCCAGATTTTAGACGCAGCTGACTGAGAACAACCAACATATTTTGCATCATTCGAAGATGATTTACCTTCTTGAAGAAGTTTTATAATCCTCTCCTTTGTTTCAAATGACAGCTCTCGTGTTGGCATGATTTATGTCAATCAGGTTGGTGCAACAGCTCACCAAGGTGTGCAAGCACTCTTTTTTAACTTCAGACTAATTAGTAGATGTCAAATTAATGCAGTTGTCTGTTTTAGAACTGAAAAGTACACAGTGATTCCATAATATTTTGCTCAGAATTGAGTGATCTCATATTTTTTTCCTCTGCTTGATCTGCAAAACAATTGCAATTGACTACAGTTTTCTTTCTTTTTTTTCTTTTTTTTAAGTGTTTCTGAAAGCCAGAAGGCTGGAATGTTTTGAGGCATGTTTGTAATTTTTTTTTCAACACAATTAAACAATTGAATAAACATTTGTGCAAGATTTGATTCCATAATTTTTGCCATGGGTTGTATAATATTTATGGGTTTTAAGTAATTTCTAGCAAAAAAAATTTGGATTTTTACATCTATTTGAGAATTGTCAGAATTGGCCTGAAGGTGAGGTGGTTAAGCCTTGCAGTGCAGGGATGGGGTAGACTGCCCCACTTCGAGGATAACTTTTAATTGTACCTGGAGTTGTAAAGTCTTCAGATCAGTGAAAGGTAAATTAATCTTGTTGTGGTTTAGTACACATTCCATATGGCCATTTACTTCACAAAGCATTAAAGTATAACTATGAAGATGCAGTCACAATGGAATGGCAGTCTACAGCATCCAATCAGCTTCATAACTCAGGTCATCTTGTCTGGTTCAGAGCTGATTTGAACAATAAGAATCTCATTTCTACAAGAGACGTAATTCTTATTCCATCCCCATTAAAAAAAATGTTCAATATATATATATATTTCACTTTATTTTTTAATTGAATGGCATTGCCCTTTCAAAATGATAACACTATTATTAGAGACTATTAATGTGTGTGAATGTATGAGGAGTCTGGCAGTAGAGACAGAACATTTATGCGTCACGGAGTGCTAATATCAGCAGATCTGTGAAAAGCACCTTACAAATGAACCAACGATTACATTATTGAACTGTTACCTTCCGTCTGATCCACATATACTTACACAGCGTGGTTAGGGAAAAACACTGACCTTCGCTATTTGTATTGAAAAAGCTTTCAATAGCCTTACATCTAACAGAACATTTAAGACAAAGGGGAAAAAAGTTTCAGCATATCAGTGTTTCCAGCTGCACGGTGGAAGAACCAGAAGGGGACTAAATGATTCTTTTTAAGCATCGGTGACTCATTAAAAGTGAAAAACGCTCATGTAAGGTCTTTGAAAAAAGAACACTTTGAGCAACCAAAACCTAAAATAAGCTTTATGTAATTATTCAGTCTGTTCATGGGAACATAACACTTTTTTTGCTAGACTGTCTCGGACTTAATGGAAAAGCCAGGTAGTGATCTCAAATGTTAAAGTGTATGGAAACGACTTATTGTGTATGAACATTAAATAAAATCCTAACAATAACTGACCGTGAGTCCCATTATTTCATTAAGCTCAAATACCCTTTGCCTCTTTTATTTTGCGGTTATGTGATTTAACCCATGTACTTCCACATTTCAGTATGTGACAGAGCTCTGAGCCTGAGCGTTATGTGAATGAACACGATCCCAAACATTCTTTTAGATGTTCAAGATTCTCCCTGCTAGCCACTGGGTGGTGCAGATTTTAGCTGTGCCATCAGCTGATCAGTTGCTTGATTACCCTTTATCAGACCTGCTTCTGGAACAGGCTGCACAGCTAATGTCTGCAGAGTCAGATTAAGATCATCATGGGCCTGATGCTGAGGATTTTGGCCTTTTATGGAAATGAACAAAATGTAAATGCTAATTTATTTTGTTAAAACAAAACAAATATTTAAAGAAATAAATTAAATAGAAAGGGATTGAGAGAGAAAGAGGGGGATAGGGGGGTAAGTGAAAGAGAGGAGGGCGAAAAAGAAGGGAGAGAGAAAGAGGGGGCTAGGGGGGTAAGTGAAAGAGAGGAGGGCGAAAAAGAAGGGTAAGAGAAAGAGGAAGGATGAGAGAGAGGGGGGTGAGAGGGGGTGAGAGAGAGAGAGGAAGGATGAGAGAGGGGGGTGAGGGGGTGAGAGAGAGGGGGGGAGAGAGAGAGGAAGGAGAGAGAGAGGGGGGGTGGGGGTGAGTGAGAGAAGGGGGGGTGAGAGAGAGAGGGAGTAAGAGAGAGAGAAGGGATGAGAGGGGGGGGAGAGAGAGAGGGGGAGAGCCTTTGGGTAGTTTTAGTAGGGTAGTAATGTGGCGTGTGTAGCACGCCACAGTGAACTGTGGGTGAAGCCACATTGCGGTAAGAGTGGGAGGGTCTGCCCTATACGCGATGCATGGGAACGTGCACGCTCTGTCACATCTTCATGAGCCTTACAGTTACCAACCATGTAACAGGGGTATTTACCATGTCAGACCCTTCTCTGCCTCTCTACTAAGCTCTGCATCTTTATCCACCTCCTCTCAGTACACCTGTGCATTCTAAATCCCCCTGCTAACCTCTGCACCTAAAACCGTCCCCTGCACCCCAAACCCCCTCAACTATGCTTAACTCCACCTGCCCCTGCTCATCTTTCCACCCCAACCCCCTCTGCACACCCCCTCTTTGGTCATGTTTGCAATCCAATTTGTAATCCCTTCTGTTTACCTCTGCTCACCTTTGCAGTACAGGCTGATGTCAGGGGCTGGTTGTACATACCCAATGTCGGCTGGATTCAGCGAAGGTGATGGAGTTTGACATACCTATGAATTATCTAACATATTACATATCAATGCTGCCTGTTATTTACATATCAATGCTGCCGCTAATGAACATATCAACGTCACCGCAATTTACGTATCAATCATGTGCACACTGCAGACAGAGCAGGGCTGGGCAACGTTAGTAACTTACTCCCACCACTGGGCTGGGCCTAGCTTAAGAAAGGGGACTGGAGCTGCAGCTCTAAAAGCCCCTATGTTATTCCGGCCCTGATGTCTTTAACACCTGGCAAACAGCAGGGAAGAACATGCATGTCTGAAGGGAGGCTGGGGATATGTTCTTTCATATAATGCTCAGGTTCAGAGCAGAGCAAGGCTTCTGCATAGCTGAATACAACCAAAGGGATCAGAGGGCTGATAACGCTGCAAATTCAGCAGCAGTAACGTGGTGTTGTTGGCCCGATCCAAGATTAACAGGCACAAACGTGGAATTGAAATACAGATTACCATTCTACTTTAGGAAATCAATATATATAATAGATAATACAAGTTTACTTTGGAGTACAAGAACAGCTAATATAACAGTCCAATAACTGTTATCCTGAAAAAAATACTGTTATCCTGAAAAAAATGTCTATGCCAACCCCTTTGAGGACAGCATGCTTGCAACAGGGGGTTAGTGTATTCTTTAAGGTGGTCACCAGCCTGCCTCCAGTAGTCTTGGCTGGATTACCTCTCCCTGGCTAGGGAATATAAAGTGGTAGAGGATCTGGAGTTCAAGGGTAGATGTAGTCATTAAGGTTTTTGGTGGTAAGAGAAACTTGTGTTTTCCTCTCCATGGGCCCTACCTAGATGATAGATTGTGAGAGCAGCCATGTATAGACTTAAAATACTAGCAGCCAACCCCCTCTGCAGAATAATGTGACCTATGCGAAGAACTGTTTGCCACTATCTGGATTTTGTAAAGGAACATCTGTTACCTAAAGTATTCAGAAAAACCATGTATGGACTTGACATCCCATTACTAAGTGAGCTGTGTTATGCCTAATCTGCAAATTGGTAAGTAGTACACCCAGAAGGGTCTGAAGTGTGAATTGGGCTGGAGACCGGTGTGTGTTCCTGGTGGCCCTATAGCCCTATAAAGTGGTGAAGAGTGCCCCAGCAGGTAACCCAAAATCCTTGTGTTTCATATTTCTACAGCAGACCCCTTCTAATGGGCTGGACCTAGCCTTTCCCCACCACTAGGGGACCCTCTTTCATGCTGACCTCTGCACAGCTGATATAAAACTGATTTTTTTCTTGTGCAGCCATGCTTCTTCTTTGTCATGTTAAACATATGAGTGAATACAAAGTTTAGAGGTTTATTTAAAGCAGAAATGGAATATGCTTATGTATGGCTTACCCAATCCCTTTCCTTCTACCCATCAACATGTTACAACTAATTACATTTTTGAATAAAAACTTTATTTCCCTTACATATTATAATTTGGACCCAGCGATGACTCTGTGCTTATCTATGCAATGCGGGTAAATCATGGCTGATGGGAGGGTCCAGCAAGCTGCTGTACATGGATTCCTAAAGACATCACAGCACCTTGCCTCAGTCCTCTCCAGAGCCCTCGGTCCAGTGGGCTGGCTCCTGTAAGGAGTTTTACAAACATTACAATGCCTAATGCCCCGTACACACGGTCGGAAATTTCCAACAGAAAATGTCCGATCAGACCATGTTGTCGGAAAATCCGACCGTGTGTGGGCTCCATCAGACTTTTTGCGTCGGAACTTCCGACGGAAAAAATTTGAGATCCTGCTCTCAAATTTTCCAACAACAAAATCCGATCTGACTTTTTCCGATCGTGTAGTAGAGAATTCCAATGGACAAAGTGCCACGCATGCTCAGATCAAATTAGGAGACCAAACCTATTGGCTACTAGCCTCTACGTAGTTCCGTCGTACGCAACGAATGTCACCACGTTCAGAATGATCGAATTTTCTGATCACTTTGTTCTACGGATTTTGTGGTCGGAATTTCCGACCGTGTGTATGGGGCATTAGAGGGTGGGTGCCAGTCTGGCGGTGCCGGCGTTCCTATGCAGACCATACTAGGTAATGCCTAGATACGATTTTGAGCTTCCATAATTGAAAGAACTGAGATCTAATGATGGAAAGGGGCGGGACAGACAGGCTGGGAAGGAAGGCAGGGACAAAATGACACTGTGGGGTTATTTACTAAAGGAAAATCCACATTGCACTGCAATTGCAATTGGAAGTAAAGTCACTGAAGATCCGAGGGGGGACATGCAAGGAAAATAAAAAACAGCATTTAAGCTTGCACATGATTGGGTGATAAAATCAGCAGGGCTTCCACTCATTTCAGATCTACCCCTTAGATTTAGAGTGACTGCACTTCCAAGTGCACTTTCAGTGCAAAGTGGATTTGCCTTTCGTAAATAACCCCCTTTATGTCTTTAAGGCAGAAAATGAGGCATTGCTCTGTCTGATCTGCTGCAACTTCTAATGCATACTGTGAGGAACTCAAAGTGTGCTGTGAAATCAGAGTACATGTTTTCCATACAGGAAAAGAGCCTGTACGACTGTGCCAGATTGAAGATAAGGCTGAAATTTTGCTATTATTATAAAGCATTATTAAGCAGTAGGCAGATTGCCATACTGGGATTTGACTGCAGGTTATTAGATATTAGACCCCCCTCTGTGCCAAATTGCCCCCCCCCCCCAAAAAAAAAACTGGAGGGAGGGGCAATACAAAATATATACTTACCTTATACCCAGGTTCCACACAGGAGATGATGACATTATGCAACCCAAGCTTCAACGCCCCAGTATCACAAAATTAGAAAGTGAGAAGGGTCATTATTCATTTATCTTTTTTTGGAAAACCCCTTTAAAATGCTGGCATGATCCATTTGGTAACAATGAAGAGGAAAAAGTCTACATATTGCATTGCTCTGTATTCTGCTACAGCTTTATTACATTTGACAAACCTCTTCTTTCCCTTTATTCTCTGGGGGCCATCTATAATGGCTGTGAAGATATACACATGATTTTTGCCCCTTGACTCTGCAGGTTGTGAATAAAGTAATGGGAATACAACATCTGACAAGCCGTCACAGGCCGGTCTTGTGTTCTGACAGTTGGCAGAAGTTTGCCATTTTGCTTTCTATGAGTCCTATGGCAGCCAAATCCTCTGATGGTCCAACATCTGCCTCCTCCCTGCATTGGCTTCTGTGCAACTGTAAGGGATGGGAAAGACTTCAAGCTTCAAACACAAACAAGTAAATTCAGCAGACAGCTGGCCAGTGCCTTTGTAGCCTGTGAAGCAAGGGAGCGTATCGCCGGGTGCTTTGTGTCTTATGTTAATAGCAAGATCATTGCTAAATTACAACACACGGGAATTAGGCATTTCAGAGATGAACTTTTAATTAATCTTGCCGGCAGCACTGCAAGCTCAGTTTTCTAAATAGAAGACATTCACTAAACATTGTTTCCATTAATAATTCCCAATTTGCATGTAGTATGTTCATTTTCTGTTTTGAGAGCTTGGCCCTCTACTTGTCAAAGTGGGGTTTTCAGTGCCAAAACAACTTTAAATTAAAAGTGTGCCCTCCAAAAAAAGCCTATAACTATGCTATTACTTATTCTAATACTTAAGGTGGGCCTGAATTAAAAAAAAAAAGGATTTGCCATCTTATAGGAAACATTTAGACATGTAAATTGTACCTAAGCAGTAGCCTGAATGCCTTTCCTTTGGCCTAAAAAACATCAGTGCCTTTCCTGTGCCTAGGCACTCCTATGCCTTGAGCCCCACATTTATTTATTTGAAATGTGAGATCAGCTACGGTGCTGCTACCCCCTGACTGCTAGTCTCACAAGATTTGGAGTAATGTGCGGTGATGTAACTACTGCTCTGCTCACTGTTATCCTTGCTGGAGAGAAAGCTATACCTGAAGACCTGCAGTGCAAGGATCTCCCTGCTTCTACACCAGTCATTCTGTGGATGTGTGCTTCCTGTACTTCTGCTGCTGCTTCTTGAATATTCCTCCATCAGTCACTGATCACTAGTCATCAGATCACAAGTCCTCAGGATGGCCTGCCTGACAAAATCAGGCCCTCCACAAAGAGACACAGTATGGAACAACTCATGGTAAGTAGGTAGACAGTACTGGTGACAAGTCCTTTGTTTAGCATCTACAATGCAGATCTAGCGTCTACAATGCTACGCTTTTCGTGAATTACGTTCACTCATCAGGAGTATGGATGCAAAAATGAATTTGCTGTAAGTACAGAAAAATCTGATATAAATATAATAAACCCTTCAAAAAAATGAAGGAGGGAAAACTTTCTGAACAATACAAAAATCTTCCCTTAGGGAGTATTTAGATATACTAATACTTACAGATCAGCCCAAGAACTGAACTGGCTCATGTGAGGATGAAGGGAGTGGGAGAGGGGGTCCCCATCAAATGCCCAGCCCAGAGCTGAGGCAGGAAACCCAAACCAAGTCAGGGGGTCAGCTCGTAGGCAGGCCAGGTCATCCCAATGCAATCCCAGAGAGGATAGATGATCTAGTAACAATCCGCACCAATCTGGAAGATAATGATTGTATGGTAAGCTGTGTGGGAAATTGATAAATAGTGAAAACGTGGAAGTAATGCACTGCAGGTCTTCAAGTACAGCTTTCTCTCCAGCAAGGATAAGAGTGAGCAGAGCAGTAGTTATACTCCCTAAGGGAACTTTTTTGTATTGTTCAGAAAGTTTTCTCTCCCTCATTTAATGAAGGGTTTATTATATTTATATATCTCATTTTTCTGTACTTATAGTGAATGATTTTTTGCATCCATACTCCTGATGAGTGAACGTGATTCATGAAATGCGTAGAGTTTTTCTAATCATGTGATGTCAAGACAGTTTGGCTTTTATACAGCATGTACTCATCTATGTATATGTATAATTATGTATCATCGTTGTATACAGTGTATGTGTTCATGGTATCATTTTACCAATATGTCAGCCTTTGTATATGGTTATGTTTATGTTTTCAAAACATTATCATGCATTTCTAGACCATGGAATTGCCTTTGATACAATAAAGGTTTTATCATATATTTACTCCATGCACATTTTTGCAGCAATAAGCCTCATTTAAAGTTCCATCCTTTTCTTTTGTTTCTATTTTATATAGCCAGGGATAGAGGCCTTTTACTGTGGACAGGTCAGGTCACACTTTTCTCTTTATATTTTAATTTTTTTTACATTCTGTTGGTTGAACTAGATGGACTTGTGTCTATTTAAAACTTGAGATTATTTACATCAAACTGATGACATCAATGGGTCTTAAATGAAGTATGTAAGGAAAATGAAATGTTTATATAAACATTTTATTAGCATGTTAAAGAATAGGGGAGGGAAGAATCAGAGACGGAAAAATATAAGTAGATTCTAGTTCAGCTTTAATCACGATTTATTATAATGCTTTTCTACAATACTGCCTGCATAATGCTAACTGCCCATATGACTTACTGGATAATTTGTGAAAGAATTGCAGTCTACACAAAGATTTAGCTATTACTATTAACTGCAACCTAATAATAAATATGTTGGGTTCATTTCTGAAGCTGGGAGATCGGATGATATACAAATAAGCAATTATCCAATTATCCTAACCCATTCTGAATATTTTTATGTCTTTGTCCACTTTAAGAACATTGGAGTCAGGGGTGTCATGTTTTTTTATATTCAGCCCATCGATGCATCCTCAAATTCGACACATGACGTATGGGAAGGAGTTGTTCCTCCTTCTGACCTGCTCACCAAAAATACGCTGAGGAACAAGAATGGCCACCCACGGGTCCTCATTCTTTTCATGTTAACACAAGTACAAGTGTTAAAATCATGGGTTTTATTTATTAAATGGCCATAGTGTTTCCTTAAATGCATTGGATTTATGTTATTAGAATATATGAAGAAAAGTGCTACACATAGTCCTTTCTTGAGATCATGCTGATCCTCTGACAGTCATTGGTCAGGAAGAAGTATTCAAGTTAGACGCCTCAACTAAATAATTTTTCCAAGTTAGTGACTCATAAAATACTTAAGCCTTTGGATTAGCTTGACCTGCCAGGCATCTACATTTCAGAAGAAGATCGGCAAGATCATTTAGCATGTATTTTCTATTATGGAAGGATATATTGAAAGGATATATAATATAGAAGGATTTTCACAATGCTTTTGGAAAGGGCTACATCCACTTATCAAATGATTTTGTACTATGTAACTTCTGAAAGGCTTCCAGATGCTCAAACTAAAATGGCAGTGACTGCCCCATTAGCTTGGGGAGCAGAGCAACCAGTTGCACAAGATGCATGTTTGGGTATTCATTAAATAAGTTGTGCCCATAACTCCCAAAGTTCCCTGATTTGGAGGGGCTGACCCGCTTTTGGAACAAAGTCCATCTGTCCATCCTCAGTTGTCCCCCTTTTAGGTCTGATGTAAAAGACCTCTATAAAATATGTACTATTTCACCATTTAAAGTGTTTTACTGCACTAAACTTTTCATCCAACTTCTAAATTATTGCATTTAATAAGTTCAAAAGCCACTATAAAAGAATAGTAGTGGTAAAAAAACACTTATGAGTTCAACAAATCATTTTTTGTGTATTAATTTTCCTAAAAAAAAAAGGGGGGGGGGGGTTTGGTAGGGATGCGTCCTTTGCCTATAGGCTGTTTACTAATTGTCCCGCTTTCCCATTTCAGACATTTGGAAGGTATGTGCACATGCTGGGTGAATATAAATTATGAATTTTGATTAGAATCTTTCTTTATTTTATCTCACAATTCAAAATCTGTGATACATTTCCTGTAAGAATGATCCAAATCTGTTCTCTCCTAATGGTGATAAAATTATTTCTCTAATGGCAAAAAATGACATTTGGATGGCTATTGAAGATGACTCTAATTCACAATAATATATGCACTGGCAGCTATAAATGTGAATAGCAGTCTCTAAATACATAATCTAATGCACTGGATTGCCCCCCACAGGGCTCTTAGTCACATGTAGCACGGATGTGGAAATTATGCATCACAATTATAATAACAACATATCTGTAGTGCAATAATTAGTTTCTGTTTTGGTTGACCTTGTAAATTTATTGAGCTGTGTTGTTAGGGTTCTGAATCAATACCACGGCTTTCTTGTCTAGCATATTTTATTCATTCTTCCTCTTATCATACACACGAAAACAGAATATAATATTATCATGCTTCAGCACAGAACCAAAAGTGTTTGCTTTGGTTTGCTGAGACATGTCAGATCTCCAAAAAAGAGTGTTTCAGAGCCCTGGAGAGTAGATAGAGTTGTTTCGCTCTTGAGAAATATAAAAGTTCCCTTATTTTGGACCTTTGTAGAGAATTGTAGACAACTGCAAACAAACTGTTCTTTAATACTGGAAAATTGTGGAACTATGTATCTGTCTGTATATTACAGGTTATATTATAGTTATGTTTGTGGGCAGACTGGGGCAGGATTAAAGCCTTTGTTGGGTTTTTTACTGCTGACCATTCATTCTGTCACTAGTAATACACAAACCTCAATTATTTATGAGCCACTGACCTGGAGCAAGTATCATTTTTGGGTAAAAATGCACAACAGTCAAAACTGAAAAGTAAAAGTTTTGCTTTGAGATGCATACAAGGAACCTACTTATTGAGTACTTGAGTTTTTCATCCAGGTATTTCTCTAGTGTACCAGTCTGCTTCAATATCATTTGTCAGTAATGATCTATGAAGCACTGTGTGCTTTAGAGGACCTATCACTATACCAGAGGCAGAACATCAATAGAAAAATCAGGAAGACAGTCTGTCCAATCCATGAGCCAGCAACATTTTTTTAGGAGCCTGCTCCATTGACAACAACTAGTGAAAAACCTCAAAAGCTGGGTTCCAGCTGTAGTTTTTAGGGAGCATTGGCTACCTGGTTCCTGGGATTTCTCCAGCCCTGCACTATACGCACCTACTGCAGACCCGTAGTTGTCTGTCACATGCAGCACTGTGAATGGAGAGTAGATCATTGTTGACCAGTGTGCTGGCTACATTGCTGGCACTTGAGTTGAAAGTGGAATTCCAGTTTAACCCTAACTAATCTTAAAGCCGTTATTCACCTTGAAAACAAAAAAATAAATAAAACAAATACTGAAGCAGCTGACTTTTAATAATGGGACATTTACCTGCCCAGGAAACTAGCGCTGTCCTCACCTGAGTCGCCTTTTTGGCCGTCTTCGTGTCCAGGCACCGGCATAGTTACTTAGGGAAGCAGGCTGTGACTGCTTGAGGCTTCATGACCGGCTTCCCACTCTGCACTTTGAGAATAGCCTTTAATATTTCTGGGACCTCTGACGTGTCCCAGAAGGCTGCGGGGGGAAGAGAGGGGCTGAACTTACACTAAGATCGCTGTGGCTATCCGACCAAAAGTGGGAGTGAGTACCTGTCAAAACCATGTGTCCGCTTCCCCCCAAAAAATTGCCAAAATGTAAAGAGGAGGAGGGAAGGAAGCAGACAAGCGGAACCTCCCCTTTTGGGTGAAGCCCTGCTTTAAAAATGCATATACTTACAATTTTCAGCCTGCCTTTGGGTCACGTGATCACCTGTTTCAACCAGCGGTGACTGCAAGGGAAGGAAAGAACACTCTGACAAAGGCTTGTAAAGCTTGGAGCAGTGACATCACTCAGAGGCTTCAATGGCCCAGCCATTGTCATTGTCCTCCCCTGCACTGCAGCTGCACTGGCTGACACAGGGGAGCTGGATCCCGTGATCAGACTGCAGCGACCTGAAAATAGGCAAGTATATGCATTTTTCTTACACAGGTTAGTAAGCACAGGTGTTAGGAGGCGGGTAAGAGGGCTTTTTTAAGATTAGTTAGGGTTAAGCTGTAATTCCACTTTCATTTTCTAGCAAATAAATAATCTGCATGCATTTTGTATCCTCTTCTTCAAATTTTGGGCTCCTTTGAAGTCCAAAACCACTGATTAATTAACCTTTTTCCAAACCAGCCCTTTGTATTGTGTTGTGGGGAAAAGATCAACTCTATATACTGTATGTGATTTAAGTAAACTTTTTTCTATGTATTTTCTTCATTTATGGTTTTTCCTAAAGCGGAAATGTAGGCTACTCAAAAGAAAGGAATTCTCCCTGAGGTGGTGGGGTTTTTAGGCAGCAGAAGGTTTGGTAGAAATTGTATCAGAAAATGTTTAGTGAGAGACACAGTCTGTCCAAATCGATTTATAATGTTTATTTGAATCTAAAATTGGTAACACGTAAAAGTGTAAAACACAAGCCCATACAGAATAAAAGAGGAATACAGTACACAAAGGTATAACCAACAAATAGCACCTAACGCCTCGACTGATATGATCAGGGGAGGTAATTAAAATGAGATGCAACAAAAAACTGACGCGTTTCGACCTGTTGTTTGTATCGGTCTTCCTCAGAGTATTTTTGTCTGTTGGAATAAGAAGACAATATAACAGCAACTATTCAGTTATGTATTCAATGTGTTGCGCTTGTGTCCATATATATAAAGAGACATAGGCATACTACTTTTGTCAATATAATTACCAGTATATGTGTAGTATATGGGGTGATCTTCTGCATGGGTATTCATAAAACTCCCATCAATTTTCCCGGTGGCTTCCAAGTATGGCTCTTAATGGTGAATCAAAGCAGGGCAAATCATCCAGGCCGTATGTGGCTTACAAGGAGTCACACTTGTAGCTGACTCGCCAGAGAGGAGCCCCAGAACCCCCTAGGGCGCAGTGGGAGGAGGAGGCCAGCAGCGGCACACCCGCAGCAGAGGACTCCTGGAATAGGCCAAGAAATCACTAACAGGCATATTTAGAGAAGATGGGAGCAGAGGGAAGGGGGAGAGATTTTTTAAAATGTCTCTAAATCCAAATTTAGAATAATATTGTTATATTCAAAAAGTATGATTGCTATCATACTTCTAAGGATCATAGTTGTCCTCATCTACAGGGAGTATAATCCCCTGTGAGGGATTTATCTAATTTGTACTTGGATATTAGGGTCCAAGGAATTGGGTCATAAATTAGGAGTTCACAAAGAGAGTAAGGGAGATGGAAAAGTTGGTTAGGTACATAAAAAAAAAAAAGGGGGGGATGGGGAAGGAATGGAAGGAAAGGGGGGGAAGAAAGGGGGGCTACTCAAAAGAACCTTACAAAGCTGGCAAGCTTAAAATCATTATTTGCAAGAAATCCAGCCATAAAAGGGAATTGCTAGGTGAAGTTAACTGCAACACAGAGCAATGTTTATGTGTTTGTTATCCTTTTTCAGTTAGCAGATGAAATGCTAATGTCTGATAGTCCAGGGTTTAAAATAGCTGGATGTGCTGTGACTTATATAGCATGATCTCGAGTTAATTAATAAATGGGACTTTAAAGTTATGTAAGTAGTCTACATCATTGGAAAAATGTTCTGAAAGCACATCTGTGCAAAAGCCAAATGTCCCCTGAGCCATGCCTTGACCTTCCCCACCTTTCCTCCACACCCACCCACTAGTCTTGTTCCTCCTGACTGTCTACGTTTTCTCCTTTTCACTTCTCTACTATATTGACAACAGCACATCCAGACTATAAGCACCCACAAATTCTCCCATTTCCTACTTTCTTCCCAGACACACTTTGAATGTTTCAAAATGAAGTGCTTAACCACATCAAAACTAAATCTGTACCCCTACTTAGTTCTGTCTACTCTTCCCTCCCATTCTCCCCTTTTGTTTTTCTCATTAAAACATACCCTCCACCTTGATTTTGCCCTTCTCCCTTTTTCCAATTCGTCCAAATTCCTCCAAATACGGCGAGTCGAGTTAATGCCAAAGAGCTCAATTTTGGTCCCATCTGACCACAGCACTAGGTGGAAACATTATGCTTTGGGGCTGTTTCTCTGCTAAAAGTACAGACTGACTTTGCCAAGGGGCCAATGGACGGAGCCATGCATTGTAAAATCTTGGATGAGAACCTTCGTCCCTCAGCCAGAACACTGAAGATGGGTCATGGATGGGTCTTTCTGCATGATATTGACACAAAACATACCGCTGAGGCAACAAAGGAGTGGCTCAAGAAGAGCTAAATGTGCTAAGGTCATGGAGTGGCCTAGCCAGCTGAAACTTAAAATTGCCAAGAGACAGCCAAGATAGAGAGACAGCCAAGAAACCTTAAGGATTTAGAGAAGATCTGTAAAAAAGAGTGAACCAAAATCCCTCCTGAGATGTGTGCAGAAACGTCTTACCTCCGTGCTTGCCAACAAAGGTTTCTCCACCAAGTACTAAGTCATGTTTTGCTTGGCTATCAAATACTTATTTTACTCACTGAACTGAAACTCAATTTATAACCTTTATATCATGTGTTTTTTCTGGATTTTTGGTTGATATTCTGTCTCTATCATTAAAATACACCTATGATAAAAATGATAGACCCTTTATTTCTTTGTAAGTGGGCAAACTTACAAAATCTGCAGGGGATCAAATAATTATTTCCCCCACTGTATCAGGAATACTGAACTGTACCACTGTATAAATTGTATGGGTGCTAAAAAATATGCTCATGTATGTCATAAAATTACATGCATTAATTTTGCCCTTACAGACATTATTACAATCTGGCGGTCTATGGTTTACGGATACACTGGCTCTCCGGTGGAGATAAGTGGGGTATATACGAAATGGAATGGTTGGCTGTGTGTGTGCCTTCCATTTTTTTCATCCTCCTTTCCCCTTGTTCTATCTCTGATGCCCTTCTCCCAGGCATTATTTGCCCCCCCCCAGCCACTTTTCCTGTTTGTAGTATCCTAGGGATTGACGACACATTAAGGCAGAGCTTGCACGATTGGGATTACCCACAGTGGATTAGTATGGACACCCAAGGGCGGTGCAACTCTCAGTTAGCCCGCCCATCCCAGTCTCTGCTATTGAATGCGCAGTCGCCGCGATGATGTCATCACGCGACGTGACGCCCAGACGCCATGCATTATGGGCCTTGTAGGCCCTCATGGTGTCCGTGCGCTCGTGCATGCGCAGAGGCTCTTTTCGTCCGCTGATTGGAGGACGTCTCACCACGCCCTCCAATCTGGGAGACACTACATTAAGCCGGCACCGGCACTCATTAGAGTACAGGACGTTGGAGGCACCTGAAGTGGCTATACTTCTCCTGAATAGTAGGTTTCCTTATTGAGTACTTTATACTACTTGCTTCCTTGCATACTTAATAGCTGTTCCCCAACTTACTTACCATCTTTATTGTTCCTAGGGGACAAACTTCTGTCTACGTTTACCAAACTTTAAATTGTGTTGGAACAATACTGCTAACCAGTACCTAATTTGTATACAAGCATACTTTCATGCAGGTATGTTGTTATTCACTTTAATACTTTATTTTAATAATTAAGTGAACCCTTGCCAAAAGATCCGTACTAAGATTTCAATATTAACCACTTATAGGTGCCTCCCTATCATCTACATCTAATTTCCGTCCGAGTCCATCTACTTTTAGCTTTCCTTTCTAAACTAATTAAAGTAAGTACTGAGACTTTTGTCCTTTTCACAGTGATATGCCATACACTTTTGGTTTGTTTTTTCCACAATTGGGCAACACTGTGTTTAACTTTCTTTTTGTCAAATAATGATCAGCCTAAATATATGTAACCTAATGATGACACTTATTGCTAGGTCTAGTATGTCTCCTGCTACCCACTGAAAGGCGTCCTCCCGGCGACCCCGCCTTGGTCTTTGTCGATCTCCATTTTTCTATCCATTAGTGATTTTCGGGTAAGCTGGGACTAGGCACTTGAGATAGTCCATTCCATCTTTGAAAGGAAGGGTTGGATGAATGTATGGATGCACTCCCACTCTCCTCCTCACCTTCCCTCCCCCTTTCCCTACCCGGAGTGCCAGGTTCCTGAATCCATGTACTGTCAATAATTGTTGTCATTTCCTTTATATAGATATAACCCTTTGCATAGCAGGCCAGCCCTGAGGAAGCCATTTTCATGGCGAAACATGTCGGATATTAAAATGGCCTGCACTACCTACTCCAGGTTTTCCTATCTAACATAATCGAAAGATCTATTGTTGCTAAATTACTGTACTTTGAACCAAGCAAACTAAGTGTGTTTTTTTAATTCTATTGTGATTACTTGTTCAAAATGGGGGCCTTTGAGCCTATGTACCAATTTTGCCACTAGGCATTGAGACATTTTTTCATTAACTTGTGTTTAAAATATTCTAAATAAAATTATATATTTTCAAATAAGCATTGAATTGTCAGCAACCCTTATTATTTTTCTTTGACTCTTGCACTGATATAATCCCTATTATCTACCCCTTTCCTACATAGGAATATGAAGTGTTGGGGTAACAAATAGACATGTGCATTCGTTTTCGTCCGAATGCATTTTTTGTCCGAATTTCGGGTATTTTCGTTATCGTTTTAAGAAACAACGAACGTGCAGAATTCGAAAACCCAAAGATCCGACATAAACAAATGCTTTATTTTCGTTGCAGCAGTTCAATATAGATAGGAGATTCGACATGACGCTGACAATAGCGATCTGTGTCCATCGAACCTGTGGTCGAATGTGCCTAACCTTAGCTCTATTAGTCCAAGATTATTCTACATAGAGAGAAAAGATTTGACATAGAGAGAAAAGATTCGACATTATAGAGACAATAGCAAAAAAGGTTGAATGTGCCTAACCTAACTCTATTAGTCCAAGATTATTCGACATAGAGAGAAAAAATTTGACATAAAGATTTGACGAAGCAGTCGTGCGGACATTTATGGTCAAATGCTCTGCCCATAGGCTATAGAAGAATTCCAATGTTGGTTGACTAGTAATAATATTTAATAAATATAGTTATTACTAGTGTAATACAACATTAGAATTCTACTATAGCTTGTAGGTGGAATATTCAACCAGAAATGTACGATTGCGACATCGTACAGTTTAGCTGCTCCGTCGAATATTCTTAGAACATTCGACAGACACCATAAGCCTTCAATGACAGATTCAACCTTAATTATTTTGGATTTTCAGACAAATGCATTTTTTAACGAAACTAAATAAATAAAAACGAATTTCGGTAGTAACTAAATAAATTTATTTTTCGGACGAAAACGAAATTCCGAAACAAAATATTTCAGTGTGCACATGTCTAGTAATAAACGCTTTAAAAAAATGATCAAAAACATTTACATTTCCCTTTAAGTAACAATAAATGGTCTCTGTTAAACAGAAAACCTTAAATTGTTAAATATTTTAGACTGTATAACCAATCATCACTTGCTACACCCAGGCAGTTTAGAAAAGAGGAATGGAAGACAAGAACAATTATGATTTGTCCAGCCAAGTCATTTCCCTGCATCTGGCGCAGCTCTCGTTCTCACTGCTTTTAATTTGCATAGAACTGCAGCTTTGACCATGACTATGACTCCTTTCTATATAAATGCCTACATCACCAAATTCTGTGCAAGAGAAGTGCATCTCAAGGTTTCAATATAAAACCTGATTTATTAATGGATGAATGAGGTATATCTTTGTGTTCGTTTCATACATCTATCCCTATGAAAGAACTCTATTTGTCTAAATTCTCCTGCTCCCAATTGGAGTTTTTAAGTCAACACACAGCAATCATCAGGCTTGTAGTGTACACAAGAGAGAAAAAAATATTCTATACAAATCTGATGTTCTCAGAAAATGGAGATGGTCAATACCGATTGTAGTATTCTCCGCTTTGTTTAGTTCTGCTTGTGCAGACTCTTGGAGTAATCACTGTCCCCAAGGCAAATGTTTGCTTGCTCCTATTGTGGACTTGTCAAGACAGCTGTCTACCGGCAGCCCAACACAGACACAGAATTCCAAATGAATTTACCTGATCTACAGGATTAGCACCTCATTCATTCATGTGCCATAAATGACTTTATCTTGTACTACGTCATGCATAGGCTCTTAACATTCCCTGCGTGGTATAAATCTAGGGTGATAGGTGAAAGAAGTTAGCACATTTTCAACAGCGTGCGGCAGCTCTCAGTGGGATGCCTAGTAATCCTGGTATCGTGATGTGTTATTGTTAGTGACAGCTAATTACGTTCCACTTATCGATATCAGCATGTGTGAAAGAAGTGCAGGGAAATGGACGTGCACCAAACTATATGGGTGCCAATAAACTCTACGATGAGTCATCTGTGGAACACATTATCTGCTACATTGCTGGAAATGCGTAGCACTTCAGTCAAGTGACAGGTGGTAAAATGCCACCTTCAACAATACAACAATTGTTCTATTTTCTGTTTCTTATGTATGTTGTTCAGACATTCTTTAATGAGGATTTGTTTATAAATTTTTATACTGCAGATATTATATGCAGTTCTTCGCAAAGAACACTGAATATATCACATGAGTCTAAACAAATGAAAGAAGCTTACATTTGAATATCCCTACCAAAGTCGTAGAGAGACATGCTGAGGCCAATTTGGGTAAAAGCCAATTTATTTCCCAATATGTTTTTGGATTGTAAGAGGAACTTGGAGAACCAAGAACAGCTAACACAAACATAGAAAAAAAAACAATAAACTCTGTGGAGAAGGTATCCACAGTTGGAATTGACCCACTGGCCTAAGCTCCTGCAAACACAGTTCTGCCACTTACCAAGCACCTTTTCTTTCCTTCTCTTCAAGGTGTCTGCCTCTTATCATTTCAAATCTGGACTGCAAATGATTTTCCATTTTCACAAGCTTTGTATAAATGAAATCTCTACTCAGTACAGTTTTAGTAAGGCCACATTTCACCAAAAAAAAGAAAAAAAAAAGACAAAAAGAAAAAAGGACGATAGCAAGTGACCAGAAAACAAAACCCTCATAAAAAACATCTCACTCTTGGTGGGGCAAAGGTTGGCTGTTGCACCTCTTGTTGGCAATACCGGGGGCATTAAATGCAATTCCCGATGTTCTTTCCGTCACTCAAAGAAAAATGTTCAATTGTGCCCAAGGCTGGCCACACAATACAATTTGTACAAGCTCTGTGCAGTCTTCTTTGTATATAAATGACTTAGTACAAGAGGGAATGTAAGTGAAGTGTTTAAAATGTATCCAGACAGACAGGCTATTGCACTTCAGAGCTGCTGGTAAATTAAAAGAAATTGTACATTCCAATTTTAAGAAGCGCAGTCAGTTTCAAGTAGATCTAAGCCCTAACGGGATAACTTTTTGTTTCCTAAAGCACAATGCCATACATTTTTTTTTTTTATAAAATACAGTTTGTGTTTTTTTTCATGCTTTGCTATATCTTGATATCTCCTCTTTCGTCATTCCTCCATATCTGCATTCATTCCCTTCAGCATTAACTGCACATCATTGTCCAGGGCTGGCTTCCTAAGAGTGACAATAGTGGACTATGCCTGTGCAGTGTGTCTCACCATGTCTAATTGTAGTCTCTACCAGGGGTCCATTTGATAGAATAACAATGCAGGAGCCAGTTGAGAGGCAATTGTGACCCAGAAAGTGCCTTAACAAAGGCTTATCAATAGACTTATCAACGGATCCCCAGATAATCTTTAACATCTTTTAGAAATTACAATAACACATTAAAGAAGTCTAATTTCAATTTTCATTAACATGTTCTGTACCCATGGGTCAAACCTCATGTAGTACTTTGCCCCCCTTTGCTATGAGCTGTCTAAGGCTAGCTGTCAGGTAGGACAGGACACCTCTCCTTCCTTTATAGCTGTCCAACAATGCAGCTAGGAAGGAGGTCACTGCTTTAGCAGAAGGAATCTCTAAGCATATGACTGCTTGTCTGGAACATTTTAGCAGACAAGCGCCCCTCTCAATGCATTCCTTTTGAGACATTTGGCTCAGGAACATGCTCGGAGATGAAGAAAAGTGCAGTCTTGCAAAGCAGCCATCTCTGTACTAGCTGCGTTTTTGGATGGCTGTGGAAGAAAAAGGGGTTCCTTAGACAGCCTTAGCCTTACACCCTGTACACACGGTCAGAAATTCCGACCACAAAATCCGTCAGACTTTTTTCAACGGATTTTGTCCGACACTGGTGTTGCATACACACGGTTGGACAAAGTTGTCGGAAAATCCGATCATTCTGAACGTGGTGACGTTCATTGCATATGACGGAACTACGTTGAGGCTATTAGCCAATAGGTTGTGATGTGAGCATGCGTGGCACTTTGTCCATCGGAATTCTCTACACGCGATCGGAAAAAGTCTGAACGGATTTTGTTGTCAGAAAATTTGGGAGCAGGATCTCAAATTTTTTCCATCGGAAATTCCGACGGAAAAAGTCCTATGGAGCCCACACATGGTCGGATTTTCTGACAACATGGTCCGATAGGACATTTTCCGTTGGAATTTCCGACCGTGTGTACGGGGCATTAGAGATCAAGGTGAGACAAAATCCTGGGGAATCCCCTGAATTACAGAACACTTTAATAAAAATGGAAACAAGACTTATTCTTTAAAACCTAAATTAATATTTTGTGATTGGATCTACTGTAAGGCCTTTCATGGAAGGTAGTATTTCTGGTAGAGGTGGAGAAAGAACGTTCTGCTTTTTGCACAAAAGCAACATGGAAAAATATTCACACCTTGTGTTTTTTTTTTATTTTATTCTACCAAAGTGCTCTGGAATGTCTGTAGTAACAAAGAACCTTACCTGTCATTCAAAAATTAATCTATTCTGAATTCTCAGGGCCCCCTTGCGATACAATCTATCAGCCGCACCTGCTGAATGAACCAGGAACACACTGACAATTTCATCAAAACAGAAGAAGTAACCCTGACACGACGCTGACACAAAACACACGGGGGTTACAGTCATTTCAGCATTATCTCTCTGCGGATACAGCATGTCATTCATAAAATGTGCTAAACAGAAAACAATGTACGCACAATACCTAGCATAGATCTGCTGAAAAGAAATCTAGCTCATGATTCCAATTAGAAGAAACACAATTTACAAAGTGCAAAGACAAAAGGGGCACAGGAATCAAAATTGAGTTCTTCTGATTGGTTTAATGCAAGGCTCACTGGTGGGTACCAAAGAAAGTTCTTCACAGCCACAAAACAGTAAGGAATCTGAATAGGGAGGATGTTGCTGGGCTGACTTTCAGAACAGACTGTGAACAATTCCAATGAGTATAGACAGATGGAAGGCAAATGTGTCAGTATGTTTTGGGAATGTAACGACTGAATCAAGTACAAGGCTGTAGTCACCCCTATGCCACATAGCAGTTTTGTTGGCCATCTTGATCATAGTTAAACACTGCATGATCATCATGTATTTATATGCGTCACCATTCCTACACTTCAGCTGGTTTAGGGATATATCTACATGGTTGCAATTTGAAGTCAAACTCTAATATATCTGCTTTTGATAACATTTTAGAGAAGGTATAGCAGTGGAATATTGGTCCCTGACATCACCAAAAGTGAATAGAAAAAGAATATGGTCAAAGACTACAGACTTGCTACAAGAGATGGTCAGAGACTGCAGCCATGCTACAGTAGATGGTCAGAGACTATGAACATGCTATAGGAGATGATGGAGGCTGGGGTCGTGAATCAGGGGATATATTTTTCTGACACATTACATAAAACTTCTCAATTAACTGCTATTACAGAATAGTAGAGAAACAAAGATTACTGTCTGCAGGGGCCCGAGGGCTGCACAGAAAGTATCAAAGAATTACATGCAGCCCAGAGGTCACAGTTTTGGAACTAGGGAAGTAGAGAGTGGTTACAGGTTTTTTTTTTGCCATCTGTGCCACATTGGATAGATATCTCCATTACATCTTGTCCTGTAGACACAGCAGGGAGTAATCTGTCGAAATTCCAGAATTTACCTACTGTCATGAGAAAAAAAGTGTCTCCATTGGTGAATTTCCCCTCTATTCCAGTTGCAATGACAACAACACATTTTGCATATGCATTAATTTTAATTCCTGGTGACAATGGTGACTAGGACAAATGTAGAAGGTGAATCTCCAACAGAGACAAGGACAACGATAAAAAATTGACAGGGGGGCATAACCACTCCCCCCTCCATCTAACATATAGTACATATATACAGTATATATACTGCTCTGCATCTCATCACAATGGCACCCTCCCACTAAACCCTGTGTGGGCATTAGTGTTTTCTGCTGCGGGCTAGTGTGAATGGTTACTTAGCGAATACACCCCCACATACATGGTGTATTTGATGCGTTGCTTTGGGGCTCAATAATAACAGAGTCATTATGAAATCCTGATCTTTGTAAATCAGAATCATCTCCACTAAGTTCTGATTATATTACTTTGTTCTTGAGAATTCCTAACAGTCTCTGTACTATGAGGTATGACATTAACTTTTTGGGTTTTGCTGATAATCATATCTATTATTAAAAAATTAGCAAACTAAAAAAGTCCCAGGAAAGCAAGGTTCCCAACACTCAAAACGTTGGACAGCCCATGATGTGAGAGGAAAGGTTGTGCAAAAACTCTACAATATTTTTTTTTCCAGTAACTATTTTCCGTAAGTATAGCAATTTACAAACTATAGAGACTACAGAAATCAGAGTTACCAATTAATGAAAAAAAAAAAAAAAAAAAAAAACAAGGAGTACTACTATACCGGATTCATGAGATCTCTTATCTGTAGATACTGTAACATTATTCTCAAGTGTTCTGCCTAGTGAGACTGCAGCCTCTTGTGCCATGATACTGTGCATTCTCGCTCAGACTTTAGTCTCGCTAGACTGTGCACTTTGCAAGTGCAGTTGCACCAATTTTCCCCAGATCTTAGTGAATGTGGTGAAGCTCTGCTGATTTCCATCATCCAATCATGTGCATGCAAAAAAAATGTTTTCTTTTTTTCCATGCAACTTTCCAACATTTTCAAGTTTGATAATGATGAATAATAATTGCAATTATGGCTTCATATTCCATTTCTCATTAGGAAAAACTAAGCTGATTGTTATTAGTTGAGGAGCTATGCTATAGAACACTTGCAACCTAATATGTATTGTACTTGAATAAAATGGCTAGGTCTTCATGGGAGAGCATATAATACTGTATGCATATTGAAGATTATTTGGGTCTAGATACCCAAGAAAAGTTTTTCTTCTACTTTATTTTCTCCTGGTGATCTGGGCAGTAACAAAAATCCTGTCTTAGGCTCCATTCACACCATGGCGTTCTGACTTGGAAAACGCCTCAAATCGCGGGACGTCCTTGCTAACCCTGCTATTTTGAATGCCACCAAATCGCGGCGTGATTTTACCACAATTGTCGCCCGACGAATCACAGTAAAAATGCACAAACAGAATCACGGGTCGCCCAAAAGAAGTTCTTGTACTTCTTTTGGGCATTGGGCGCCCCACGATTCTGTTTGCGCGATTTTACCGCAATTTTTTGGGCGTTACAAAATCTCCCCGCAATTTGATGCCATAGATCTGCTAGAAGCAAAAATATGGTTTTATCCATTCTGATCATTTAAGAAAGCTACTACATACTGTAGCTGAGTATTACAAGTCATGCTGACTTATCAGTAGTTATGTGACTACAAATGTCCATACAAACACTAGAAAACATCCAAATTCTTTTATTTTTTGTGGTGTGGAGTGGTGAACTCCAAAGTGATAAACTTGAAGCTAATTTTCGTTCCCACCACACATAAAGAAATAGCCCTCCAGGAATGAATGTCTAAAGGCTGACTTAATTATGATTTATAAAGCTTGTGTAGTGAGTTCAATTTCACAGTTGAAGAAAAGGATTCGTCTGGCTGAATGGTTTTGGGACATCTTTTTTCACCACAAGTCCTCTGATAATATTCATGTAGTGCATCACGCAGCTGTTTACTGGTAATTAAAATCATGTTTACTCAGTGAAATGTGACTATCCAAGGGAAACTCCATGCCACCCGCCCCACTGCTTCTACAGCCAAGACAGCTTTGCAGAAAATAATCTCTTAATTACAAAATTAGGTCACCCACTTTGTGAAATGACTTCATAGAGTAGAATATCAGTCAGCTCCTCAACCAGGCAAAGGAGGTTGACCTTTGTAAATCTAGTCATACAACCATTATACAAGACAACACTGCAAAAAGCTAATGGTATTGATATGTGTGTTATCTATATTGTTCTATAATATATAACAAATATAATACATATTTACATGTAGCGCCGGACTCCTGGCGAGCACGCGCTATGTGTTTTGTAAATTTAATGTTCCTGGAACCACAGTTGGGTTTTAGGGTTCATTATACTAAATTTATGGTTTCAGTACCAGTCTGGCTGGATTGCACTGGGTTCTGCTTGGCCATAGGTGTCGCTGTCACTTCTGACAAGTATGAGAACACAGTTTGGCTGGGCGCATTGAGTGCCAATCTCTCTTGGAACCAACCAGTGAGAGTGTCGTCTTGCTGAGCCGTCTGGGAGAGGGTACTTAAGGTACTGAGATCACATGCTTCTGGGTTCTGGTCCAGAAGATCTTTCTGTCTGTTTGGTCCTGGTCCTCCTGACCAGCCCCTAGGGCCCTCCATCCAATTCCGAGTTGGTCCGGTGCCGTCTCGTCTGTGGAGAGGCCTAGCAACTGAGAAAGCAACCAGGGGAGGACTTTTCGGGAGAGGGCCACGCATAAGGCTGGTTCCTCAGCAAGAGCCTTGAAGCTAAGTTGAAAGACACCAAGTGAATCTACACTCGTACGGTATTGCCGGACCGGCTGCAAGATACTGGTACCGTATGAGGGTTCTCTAAGTTTGTCTACATCAGGGTTTCTCAACCAGGGTTCCGTGGAACCCTTGGGTTCCTCTAAAGGTTGCTAGGGGTTCCCTGAGCAATGGTCAATTTCTGCCTCTCAGGTAAGTTCTCAAGGACACTATTGATCTTTTTAGTTATCTGTAAGGGGGTAATTCTTCCCAATAACCACAAGTGTAATGCCCTGTACACACGATAGGATTTTCCGATGGAAAATGTGTGATAGGACCTTGTTGTCGGAAATTCCGACAGTGTGTAGGCTCCATCCCACATTTTCCATAGGAATTTCCGTCACACAAAATTTGAGATCTGGTTCTCCAATTTTCCGACAACAAAATCCGTTGTCGGAAATTCCGATCGTGTGTACACAATTCCGACGTACAAAGTGCCACGCATGCTCGGAATTAAGCAGAAGAGCAGCACTGGTTATTGAACTTCATTTTTCTCGGCTTGTCATACGTGTTGTACGTCACTGCGTTCTTGACGTTGGGAATTTCCAACCAACTTTGTGTGACCGTGTGTATGCAAGACAAGTTTAAGCCAACATCCATTGGAAAAAATCCCATGGATTTTGTTGTCAGAAAATCCTATCGTGTGTACAGGGCATAAGAAGCATTCTTCTCATTGACCATCACACTAATGTATGATGAGTTGTAGATTTTTCATTTTTAGCAGGGGTTCCCCAAGACCGGAGAATTATTTCCAGGGTTCCTCTTTGTTGAAAAGGTTGAGAAAGGCTGACTTAGGCATTAAGATTTGTTTTACCCTTAGGTGTGAAGGGGATACAATACTTTCCTATCTATTTACCAAGGCTAACAGCATAAGAATTAAAAATAGTTCATGTGGATTGAGAGAGCAATCAACATGTTCCTGGACAGCACATAAACTGATTTTCTCCTTGTGCTGCTTTTTTCTCTCCCTGTCTGAACTCTCTTGTAGAGGGAACTACAAGAGGCTGATACCAAGTCCAACTTAGGTTCTTACATTACTTGCTTTTAAAAAAACACATGTAATTATGTATTAATGAGGGCATAGCTATAGTAAATTGGGTCTTTTAAATCTGGAGATCAGCTTCAAGTTCCCCTTTAACTGCTTGCCAACCGCCGGCTATCAATTGATGGCCAGGAGGTGCAGCTCTCGTTGCAGGAGAACGTCATATGATGTCCTCCCCTTCCTGGGCCGCCAGGGGGCGCAAGCGTGCCCCCGCCATGTCACTGGGGACTGGCGATTGCCCGGTAACACAGCAGGACCGTGGATCTGTGTATGTAAACACACAAATCCACAGTCCTGTCAGAGGAGAGGAGGCCAATGGTGTGTTCTCAGTACAAAGAAACACTGATCGGCCTCCACCCCTTGTGAATTCCCTCCCCCTACAGTTAGAATCACTCCCAGGGAACATATAACCCCTTGATCACCCCCTAGTGTTAACCCCTTCCCTGCCAGTCACATTTATACAGTAATCAATGCATTTTTATAGCACGGATCGCTGTATAAATGTGAATGGTCCCAAAAATGTGTCCGATATGTCCGCCGCAATATCACAGTCACGATAAAAATCGCAGATCGCCGCCATTACTAGTAAAAAAAAAATAGTAATAAAAATGCTATAAATCTATCCCCTATTTTGTAGATGCTATAACTTTTGTGCAAACCAATCAATATCATATGTAGAAGAATACATATCGGCCTAAACTTAGGAAATGTTTTTTTTTGGATATTTATTATAGCAAAAAGTAAAAAATATTGTTTTTTTTCAAACTTGTTTCTCTATTTTTGTTTATAGCGCAAAAAAAATTATCAAATACCACCAAAAGAAAGCTCTATTTGTGGGGACAAAATGATAACAATTTCATCTGGGTACAGTGTTGTATGACCGCGCAATTGTCATTCAAAGTGTGACAGCGCTGAAAGCTGAAAAATGGCTTGGGCAGGAAGTGGGTGAAAATCCCCAGTATTGAGATGGTTAAATTTGCCTTGCATTGGTAAAGGAAAATATTACTTGCATTGCGGGAATGTTTTCTTGTTTGCATTAAAAGATTATGAAATGCTTTGTTTGATGCCTGCAATGGCTGTTGAAGAAAGTATATACTGTGTATACTGGATAGGGTGTCCAATATAAAAGCTATTTTGCACATCTACTCATAATCCAGACCTTAATGAGATTCCTAATGAGAGGTATGGGCATATTTATCAAGCTAGATAACTATAATGAAGTGAATAAAGGAATATCGCAGATGAGCCTTCTGTATGAAATAAATGGGCAGAGGGATTTGGAACGGTATTGTACAGGAGTGCTGGCAAGCCTGGCTTTAATACTGTTTGATGTCCTGAAGCAGCAGATGGCAATGTGAGATTGTGTATGGATAATTAATGAATGTTGTGATAGTGGGAGGCATATCACTAGTACCTTAATATGCACTGGAAATAATATTTTTGAAACAACTTTAAAAGAAAATGCTGCCATTGTCATTGGCTGATTTACTGTGTAATGACAATAACTTTATTTTTTTTAGTTTATTGCAGATGAGATGGTCCAACAGAAAGCACATTACTAGCACGATACATACACATACCGTATAGAATCTAGACCAATGGAAACAAACCTAATATGCTGTATAAAGAGACATAATATTGGTTGGAGTTAAGGGGTATGCTTCGAGGGAGGAAATTTTCTATAGGTGACAAACCATTTAACACAGACAGGGGTGCTTACAGTCATCAGCTTTTCTTGCTCCTTACTATCTGTACTGCATTGTTAGCTGCTTTGTTTTTGATTGAAACATTAAAGCGGTAGTAAACCCGCTGACATGTTTTTTTTTTTTTTAGACACCTGTAAGGGAAAAGGCATAATGAGCTAGTATGCACCGCATACTAGCTCATTATGAAATACTTACCTTAGAACGAGGCGTCGGTAACTCACCTGGTCCACGCCGAGGTCGCTGACATGTTGCCTCGGCGTGTCTTCCGGGTATCGCGACTCCAGCGCTGTGAGTGGCTGGAGCCGCGATGTCGTCACTCCCGCGCATGCGCACGGGAGACTTCGTCCCGGCAGGGTTCGTATTCTGCCAGCCTTTCAGCCGAGAATCTCCCGTGCGCATGCGCCGCTGCAGTCAGCGGCGTATTGCACGGGGAATATCTCCTAAACCGTAAAGGTTTAGGAGATATTTTTTTTTTTTACCTACAGGTAAGCCTCATTATAGGCTTACCTGTAGATGAAAGTCCAAAATGGGACTTTACTTCCACTTTAAACAATTGCAATCTCAGTCTGCTGCCATATAATTATCCATCCATTTACAGATACCTTTTTTGATGTATGTATAATGCCGCGTACACACGGTTGGAATTTCCGATGGAAACAGTCCAATGGGAGCTTTTCATCGCATTTTCCGACCGTGTGTATGCCCATCAGTCTTTTTCTGTCAGCATTTCCGACGGACTTTGGATTGAGAACCTGTTCTTAATTTTTCAGACGGAAAACCTTTCTATCGGAAATTCTGTTAGTGTGTAGGCAATTCCGACACGCAAAATTCTGACGCATGCTCGGAAACAATTAGACGCATGCTCGGAAGCATTAAACTTCCCTTTTATAGTGCCGTTGAACGTGTTGTATGTTGCGGTGTTATTGACTGTCGGAATTTGGTGTGACCGTGTGTAGGCAAGACAGTTTGAGTGAAATTCCGTTGGAATTCCGACGGGGAAACCATCAGAGCTTTTTCCGACGAGAATTCCGACCGTGTGTACGTGGCATAACAGCTATATACAAAAGCTTTTTAAAAAGCCTTTTTAGGAGCTTTATGCTTCAATTTGAGGTATGTGAGCCTCATAGACATACACTTTTTTTACTTATTTGAAACACATTATTTTTAGTTTTTCTTACATATTTCTTAAACATATTCCTTAAATCTTTATGTTGGTGCTAGGTGGTCTTAGTGCACACCTGACTGGCCCACTCTGGCCGAGGGAACTGCATCCGCTCTTTCTCCCTTCCCCCTACATGTCCATACTGGCTTGGGGAGTGGCTGTTGGTTTATGAGGATGGTGGCGAATGTGTGGTTTCACATGTTGTTTTAGTTCCAGTGAAAAGCAAGGTCCATAAAGACATGGATGAGTGAGTTTGGGGTGGAGGAACTTGACTGGCCTGCAAAGAGTCCTGACCTCAACCAGATAGAACACCTTTGGGATGAATTAGAGCGGAGACTGCGAAGCCAGGTCTCCTCATCCAACATCAGTGCCTGACCTTACAAATGCACTTCTGGAAGAATGGTCAAACATTCCCATAGACACACTCCTAAACCTTGTAAATAGCCTTCCCAGAAGATTTAAAGCTGTTATAGCTGCATAGGGTGGGCCAACTCAATATTGAAGCCTACGGACTAAGACTGGGATGTCATTAAAGGGGTTGTAAAGGCAAAGGGTTTTTTTCTTAATGCATTCTATACATTAAGATAAAAAAACCTTCTGTGTACAGCAGCCCGCCTAACACTTACCTGAGGTCCCTCTCAATCCAGCGATGTCCACGAGTGTCTCAGCCGTCCTGGATTCTCCCTTCTGATTTGCTTAGACACATCAGAGGTGCCATTGGTTCCGCTGCTGTCAATCAAAGTCAGCTAGCCAATCAGGGGAGAGAGGGGCCGGGGGAGGGCTTTGTGTCTGAATGGACACAGTGAGCTGTCACTCAGCTTGGGTGCCCCCCTAGCAAGCTGCTTGCTCTGGGGGCACTAAACAGGAGGAAGGGACCAGGAGCACAGAAGAGGGACCCGAGAAGTGGAGGATCCAGGCTGCTCTGTGCAAATCCACTGCAACAGAGCAGGTAAGTATATCATGTTTATTATTTTTATAGGAAAAAAAAAAAAAAAAAAACAAGACTTTACAATCACTTTAAAGTTCATGTGCATGTAAAGGCAGGCATCCAAATACTTTTGGCAATATAGTGTATATGACATACAGAAATTTTGAATAAAGCAAAAAATCTTAGCAAAAAAGCTCACTCCTTTTCATGCAAAAATTTATGGCCACTCATTCCAAAAATTAAATACAATCATCTTGTGCAAATTAAACAAAACACTTTTAACAAATCTACTACTTCTACAACTACTACTACTAATACTACTACTAAAAAATGAGAATCAGCACTTTCAGTTATTCTGGAGGGGCACAAGATGGTGGTTGTGCAGAGAATAATGTTAAAAATGTAAATTGTAACCATAGGCCAGCAACGAGTCAAGAGACACATAGCAGTCGACCTTATAAACAGTGGCAGAGTGCATTTTCTTTAATTTCTTTAAATAGGAAACCTTTGATTGGGACAAGGGGGAAAGTAAATGTAAATGTTATTTTTTATCTGACCCCCATGGACCCACTGAAACCCATCCATGGACTACTTAGGGGTCCATGGACCCCAGGTTAAGAACTCCTGTCCTATTTGTATATCTGCAATGTGAGATCTAAGACACTGCTGTCTCTGATTGCTAATTAGGGTTTCACCGATACTAGTATCGGTATCGGTGCCGATACAGAGTATTTGCACAAGTATCGGTACTTATGCAAATTAACCGATACCTGAAACCGATACGGTCAGGCTTTGTTCTTTGAGCTGTCAGTGGGTCTCCCCTGCTGACAGCTAAAGTGTCCGGTAATTGGAGCTGTGAAAAAAAAAAAGCAGCCGGCAATGTTTATTAACAACCTTGCTCAGCCACTGAAACATTGTTTCTTATTGTATCTTTCTGTTTCTTCATCTGCAGATCAAATGGATGAACAAATGTTCCTCTGTTTAAAACCTTATTAGCCCTTAATGTACTCTAATCAGCCTTAATTTACTTCCTATTCTCCATTTAATTATTATTTTCCTGCTTTATCTATTTTATAAACGATAAACAATTAAAACTTTTTTTGAATTTTCTTTGTTAGTGAATATTTTGCACATATATATTAAAATATATTTACACATTTCACATTGAAAAAGCGCAAAATTAAAAACAAAAATCTATTTATTTAATTTGTAAATAACTTTTCAATGCTTTGTACCATTGATGACAGCTGAAGTGAAAACAAAACATTTGCAGTAGGTATCGGTAATTGGTATCGGCGAGTACTAAAAAAAAAGTATCGGTACTTGAACTCGTAAAAAAAAATGGGATCGGTGCATCCCTACTGCTAATCTCAGTAAATTTGGAGATGTCACTACTATACTACTCTCCTTACTAGGGTCTATACCAGTGATTCAGGTTTCCGTGGAACCCTTGGGTTCCTCCAGAGGTTGCTAGTGGTTCCTTCAGCATTGGGCAATTTCTGCCTCTCAGATAAGTTCCCATTCACACCATTGATCTTTTTAGCTATCTGTAAGGAGGTAATTCTTCCCAATGACCACAAGTGTAAGGACCATTCTTCCCACTGACCATCACACTAATATATCATGAGTTGTAGATTTCTAATTTTTAGCAGGGGTTCCCAGAGACCAGAGAACTATTTAAAGGGTTCACCTGTGTTGAAAAGGTTGAGAAAGGCTGGTATAGGCTATACAATGAGGAAGCAAAGCCCTGCCTCTATCAAGACAGTTTCCCCCACACAGAAACTCAGCGCAGAGCAAGGCATGGCAAGTCAGTAAAGCAGAAGAGATCAGCTGCAGGGAGACCACCGGCATTATTGGTGACTAGCCTTTTGTCTACCTTTTTAGGCACAAATTCCAGAGTTTAGTTCTTTTTTAAAGGGTAGGTTCACCTTTTTAAAAATAATAATAAATGCACATATTTTTTGTAGAAAAAAAATGTGCATTTTTTTTTCTTGCAGGAGTCTGGAAATCTTAGCACCTGTGATTAGTGGATGGCAGACTTCTGCCGACAAGTCCTGCAGCTTTGGTTGGAGAAGCTGGAGCATATTACATGTTCCACCCTAAATATGGGTAGAACATGGACCATGTTTCAAAAGTCGAACCTATCTTTTAAATTGTGTGTTGTGTGTGATATGGGCATACACTTGTTACAGGGTATACCCTTTGCTAGGCCAGATTCCTCTTCTGTTGCACTATTATTTCGGTACATATTAGTGCCAGCTCAACTTTTTTTGCCTGCTCTGTCTCAGCAGTTTTTTTTTTTTTTTTTTTTTTAAATCAAGCCAGACAAAATAGCTTGTTATAGGAAATTATATCCACTAGGCATCCATGGCGGCATTCACCAAAGCATTTCTATAGAAGCGCCATCTGTACAGAAATCACCGCTGGATTTTCAAAGCGAAGCCCAGGAGATCAGCCAACACCGTGTAGAATCGATAAAAGGTAAAACAAGACAATTCCAGAAAAACAAGCACTAGACGCGGTCCCTGAAGGTGCTGTGGCGTTTAATAATATATATATAACATCTGGCAGGGAACATAATCCATATCCAGTATTCATAACTCACCGATATAAACAAGGTTTACCCGATGTAGCTGTGTACATAATTACAGGCAGCCACCAAGAGGAGAACAAAATCTTCTGTACTGATAAAATGATCGGTTTTCATTTCAAAGAAACATCGGCATTCCATGCAGTAATAAGGAAAATGCCTTTGATTAGTGCCTGTTTTTTTTTCTTTTTTATACTAAGACAGACTTAAAAGGAAAAACATATATGACTCTAGGCAAGCAGCTAATTAAATACATATACTGTGTCTGAACTACTTTACCTGCAAAATGCCTTGTGATTCAGCCTGTTCTTATTTATCAGTCATGATATAGCTAGTTGTAGTTTGTTACATTTGACTGGACTTGATCTATAATTTGAAGACGTTTCATCACTCATTCAAGGGGTTCCTTCAGTTGCAGAATTGTGAAAGCCACTTGAGTAAGTGGGTAGCATCTTCCATATTACAGAACAAGTCAAGTTGACCAACTACTTCTAGCTATGATTTGTAATTCTGTTCAGTCAGTCATTGATTCCAATGATTCAGCCTTCATTAAGAAGACATATGATACAGGACATAGCTGAAAAGCATCAATTCATGTGTGTGCATCACAACACTGATTGGACAGAATTATGTAGACACTGCCAGGTTATACAGGAACATATGTGTATTTAAATGATGTATTTAGGTACTTGGAACAGGGGTTCTGCTAAAAGTGAGAAAAGAAGCTGTTTTCTAAGTGGTGTCTGCATCTGTGCTGCTGATTCCGAAGCGGTTTAGCCAGAGACTGTTTATCCAAAGAATACTTATTCAGAGACTGCTGATCCAGAGACTGCTGATTCAGAGACTGCTGATCCAGAGACTGCTGATTCCGAGACTGCTGATCCAGAGACTGCTGATTCCGAGACTGTTTATCCAGAAACTGCTGATTCAGAGACTGCTGATCCAGAGACTGCTGATTTAGAGACTGCTGATCCAGAGACTGCTGATTCCGAGACTGTTTATCCAGAAACTGCTGATCCAGAGACTGCTGATTCCGAGACTGTTGATTCAGAGATTGCCGATCCAGAGACTGCTGATTCTGAGACTGTTTATCCAAAGAATACTTATTCAGAGACTGCTGATCCAGAGACTGCTGATTCAGAGACTGCAGTTCCAGAATCTAGCTTCTTAGTACTAGTAGGCTATAGAGTACTGTCATCTTACACCTGTCGCGGTGTCAGTGTTTATTGAATTGTTGCATTGATAGCATTGTGTATATATATTACTTTTTTCTATATTCATTTATATTTTTGGCTGGAAAGTGCTGCCCAGTAAATTGTTAAACAGGCTAAAATGTGCCAGTGAGAGTCTAAGCTACCAGAATGGGACATCCTTCAGGGCAGCCTTTTTCAACAAGGGGTGCCTTCAGGTTTTTTCCAGGGTGCCTTGGCAAAATGCCTAAAAATTGCCCAAAAATTGTATACAGGTCAGAGGGTGGATAAAGCTTGCCTATTAGTTACAAAAAGTCAAAGGTTTTCATTGTACACCATTACAACCTTCTAGCTGCTGGCATTCTAACAACCGATGATGTCATTGGTTGATAAAGAGGACATTGGGCACCCGCACAGCATTCTTGTTTACCCCTGTCCCTCTTTATCAGCACTGGGGTCACATTAGCTGAGCGAAGGGGGGGAGAAAATGAAGGAGAAGAAAAACATTGGAATACTAGGCAGTACCAGTGTGCAAAGGTGTATTTGCTTTGGAAGATTAAACTGGAGCTCCACCCAAAAGAGGAAGCTCCACTTGTTTGCTTCCTCCCTCCTCCGATGCCACATTTGGCACCTTTCAGGAGGAAGGGGGAGCGGGTACCTGTTTTGACAGTTACTCGTCCTCACTTCCGGGAGACCTCCCCAGACGTTCTGCCCCCCTCTCCTCCTTCCACCGCCGCCGTGCATGTGCAGTGGGGAATCGGCTGTGAAGCCACAAGGCTACACTGCCGGTTACCCTTACAAAGAATGGCGGCAGCAGCACCAGGGAGCCAATCGAAAAATTTGCTGGGGTGCCAACATCGCGGGATCCCTGGACAGGTAAGTGTCCTAATATTAAAAGTCAGCAGCTACAGTATTTGTAGCTGCTGACTGTAAGTTTTTTGGTGGAAGGGACTGGAGCTCTGCTTTAAATCCCCTCTACTGTTGGGCGTTCTACATGTGTGGATGCTGCTGCAATATGTAAAACTATTAGTTTAGTTTTTTTAACTAAAGACCCAACTGCATGGCACCCTAGTGCATCTGCTAAAGAGCAGTAAGTTTTTATGTGTGTAGGGAATGTGCACAATTTTGCCTGTGGCCCCAGCATGCAGTAATGTGAACCTAGTCCAGTGATGGCGAACATTGGCACTCCAGATGTTTTGAAACTACATTTCCCATGATGCTCATGCACTCAGCAGTGTAGTTGAGCATCATGGGAAATGTAGTTCCAAAACATCTTGGGTGCCAAGGTTCGCCATCACTGACTTAGTTTAATATGGCACTGCTGGGGCTTTGCTAACTCCAAATATATGACTTTGATAACATAGAGCAGCTATACATATGCAGCCATGCAAGGGTCTGCCTGGCACAGCAGTTGGCATGTACAATGCCTGCACAATGCACTCTTAAAGCTCTTTCTTACAGCTGTGATTCTAAGAATAGACCTGAATGACTCAGAGAAGGGACACAACCCTCCCTGACTCCTTGCTAAGACAGGCAAACACATACTACCAACAAGATGCAATTCCTGATGATCTGTAGAGGATTGGGCAGGGGAATTCCCTCTGGGTCAGTGTTAGTAAGATATGTTGGGCTGTTGGCTCTGAGTGGCGATACTTCCAAATTCAGACATTGATCAGAGTGGGATCGGCAGTCAGAAACAGCTGATGACAGAAATCTTCCAGCACGGAACTTCCTTTGCAGATTTTAGTCATGTAAGTGAATGCCAAAAAATCACCCACCTTTTACCATGCCCACTAATCAATGCGCCACCATGGTACACTCTGCATAGTACATTTGTCTTTGTCCCTGCCATGAAAAGGCCATTTAGGGTTTTCCCCAGACCAAAGACTCCCTGTCCCGCAGCTCCCGTTTGCTGATCTTTATATTATTATTTTTACTTTGCAACTGTGTATCATGGAGGCACCCTGTTAAAAACATTTATCCTAATAGTTTTAGAATGATATAAAAAATCTGCTTAGCAATGTTAATAAATAATTGACCCGAAAACCATGATCCTTTCCCCTATATGACCTCTTTAAAAACAACTTCTCTTCCATTTGCAGTAATGTAAGGTTTTCAGCTGTGATATTTAAATTCATATATCATAATAAGAAGCAGCTCTATGTCTCCCAGTGGGGTGATACACTAGTCAGGTCATCGCTGTCACAGGCTTATATCTCTGCATGTTCTAAATGCTCATTTAAATGCAAATTATTGACTTGTTTTCGGCAGCATATCTTCATAAGGTATTGCCTATGGCTCTGGATGGAAATGCACCACTGGTGGGCCTAACGCCTGAACTGTTCTTAGTCACGTTTTCTTTCATCCACCAAGTAAACAGAAGACCTCCTGTTACTGGGTCATTTCTTTGCAGATTATTGTGTGTTTATAGAAAAAAAGAGGCGACAAAGACGGATTATTTTACAATGTGGTAATAAACTAGGTAAAATACAGCCAAGCACAGTCGTCGGAAACTCCGGCTCTGTGTGCAGGACAAATTAGCATCAAATTGCTTTATAATTGTACAATAAATTTGGTTAGCACTGTAGAGTCATTACACTATTATGCATGGCTAGCTGAAAGGAAGATTACAGCTGAACTTGGGCTGTAGCTGCGTTAGCTGGGCCAGGACATAATTACCTAGGAACAAGCTTCTTAGAGGTTACATCTGTGAATGGTACATTTCATAATTGTCCCTCATTTGCAAGAACATTTGTTAGTTTCATCAAAATTGTGTTGTTGTATTTCTCCATTCCGATTCTCAACTTGCCATCTTAGGGCCCGTTCAAACCATATGTGTTGTGCAGCCCAACGCATTGTACTGCCCCTTCATAGTGCACACACATGCGGGTGCATGTTATACAATGTGACCCACAATAAATGCTTAGTGGCCCCCCCGCTCAGGCTAATCAGGTCCGATGAATTGGATGTCACTGAGTAGTGAGGGTGCAGGCTGGGGAAAGGTTTGCCCACACCCAAAGCATGCTGCAGAAATAGGAAGAGATAGCCCGACCACCACACACACCTCGCTCACCCTGAGTGGTTAGCAGGTAAAAGCAGCCTCAGCTCATTTCATTCAAGCCATGCCACCAACATATTTCAGGGCGAAACATGTTGAGGGCATGGCTTGGATGAATCAAGCTGAGGCTACTCTTACCTGCTAACCACTAGGCCAGGGCTATCTCTTAATTTTTCTACTGCATGTTAGACAAATTATAATGTCAGTGGTGAACACCAGCAACCATCATTCTATACAGTCTTAAGCCCCATACACACGGTCGGAACACCAGAAAACATCATTCTATACAGTCCTAAAGTGGAATGTAACTGCTTGTGAGCACCACACACTTAAAATGCTATTTACCCACTTTGTAACCCTAATGCCGCGTACACATGACCGGACTTTCCGGCAGACTAGGTCTGATGGGTCTTCCCGACGGACTTTCGGCGGAGTTCCGACGGACTTTCCGAACGAACAGACTTGGCCACACACGAACGGACTAAGTCCGTTTGAAAAAGTCCATTAGTTTTGAGCGTGATGACGTAAACGGGACTAAAAAAGGAAGTTCAATAGCCAGTAGCCAATAGCTTCTCTTGCGTCGTATTTGGTCCGTCGGACCAGCATACAGACGAACGGTTTTCCCGATTTGAGTCCGTCTGAATTGAGTCCTTCGGATTGATTAGAAACATGTTCTATTTCTAGGTTCGCCGGATTAGCCCACACACGATCGGATAGTCCATAGTGCTGTACCATGTACATGTATTAGAAAGTATCATGTTCTCTTTGTATTTCTTCCTTTATGTGAAATACCCAGTGTTCCTGCCAGTCCCTCTGTTATACTATTAAAAACTGACCACACTAAGCAGGAGAACACACCGTGGTCATTTCTCTGGCTGTGTTGGGAACTCAGTGTACTCTCTTCCAATGATCAAACTTGTCCTGACATGCCCCCCTCTGGGCAGCCATTCACTGGCAAGCTCGGTGTGCCACTGCTTCTCCTCCACCAGCTCTTATTATGCAGCTGAGAACAGGGGGCATGTGATCACTTATAAAAAAGAAAAAAAAGTATTATAATGTTTTTTTTATATCTATACAAAAATGCTTTGCCCTTCATTTCTAATTTAAACTGAATGGGTTGTTTTACAAGGTGATTGTGTACAATCACTTTAAGCTCCGGAAGGTTTTACCCCCCTTATGACCAGGCCATTTTTCGCTATTTGGCACTGCGCTTCTTTAACTGTCAATTGCGCAGTCATGCAACACTGCTCTCAGATGACATTGATATCACTTTTTTTCACACAAATAGAACTTTCTTTTGGGGATATTTGATTACAACTGGGTTTTTTATTTTTTATTATATAAACGAAAAAAGACCAAAAATTTGATACCAATATTTTTACTTTATGCTATAACACATATCCAATAAGAGTTTTTAAAAAAAAATGTAATTTCCTCCTAAATTCAAGCCCAAATCAATTCTGCTACATGTCTTTGGTACAAAAAAAAAATACCATTTAGTGTATGTTATTTGGTTTGCATGAAAGTTATAGCAGCTACAAACGTTGAGATACATACTGGAATTTATTCATGACATCATACTGGTAATGGCGGTGATCAGCGACTTATAGTGGGACTGTGACAGTGTGGCAGGCAATTGGCTTGGATGTACACTGACTGACTAACTGACACTGACATCAATAGTGACACTAAGTGCCGGTTCACACTAGTGCAATGGCTGACATCGCATGTAATTTGCAGCGCCACTGCTGTTCACATTACATGTGATGTCTGTGCGGTGCGATGTCAGCAGATAGTATGGCTGATATCGCACGGCATTCGGTCTAAACACGCACAGGACCATTTTTTCTGTTCACACATATGTGATCCAATTCATGTGCGAACTGTCAGTTCGCAGTGCGATATGCGAGCTGAAATCGTTAACATATAATGACACTCCCCAGCAGTTCGCATATGGCAGTGTGAACTGCCTTGCGTGTCGGGTGCGATGCGAGAACCCGCAGTTGATTTGCAGGGTTCTCACATCGTACTAGTGTGAACCGGCACTAATACAGTGATCAGTGCTAATACTGTACACTATCACTGTACTAATGACACTGGCTGGGAAGGTGTTAGCATCTAGGGGCAATCAAAGAGTTAAAGCGGAAGTAAACTCATCGAGATTCAAAAAAATGTTACATTCCTGGCACATAACTGTCATATTGATTGTGCTCTCAACCAAACTGTCAAACCATCCAATAGCTGCTGTCATACCTGATCAGATGTGCAGTTGAAGATTAAACAGATGCCAAGATGGCAGCTTCATTGGCTAAAAACAATAGGAAGGTTTACTTCCACTTTACCTGTGTGTCTAACAATGTGTAATGTGTGTAACATGTGCTGCTTTTACTTTACTATCAGACAGATCGCTGTTCACAATGCATATAGTTTTGTGTTTATGTAAACACAGAACTCTGTGTGTGATTGGCCAAAGCCAATCAGCTGACTTCCGCCAAAATCATTGGCTGAAATCAGCTGCCAAACTCGTAGTGTATCCAATCAGGGGCCAGCAGGCAGCATACAGGTACATTGCCCGACCTAGAGCTGCCACCGGCTTGCAGTACAACTACTGTGGGTGGGGAGGCAAACGATCAAGGCCTCTTTCACACAGAGCGGAATTCAAATTACTCAGCAAGGGATCTGTACACTGATCCCCTGCTGAGCAGAGCAAGATCTGTGTCTGCTCAGTTTCTGCACATGGTACATGGACACAGCCATCTCTGCTCTATGGGCGGCCGGGTGTAAACAGACTGGCTGTTCATTTACACCTGGCTGCCCTATTATGTGATATGCCTAGATGGAGGTGGACAGATCCCCTTCCAATTTTTATTAGTGGACCGGATTGGATTGGAGGTAGGTAGTGTAAATGATCAATCAGTGAAAAGCAATTAATAAAATTTGGCAAAAAAATGTGTTTGTTTGCTGTATTTGAAAGTCTCAAAGACAAAAAAAGTGATGACAAATGTTCATATAAGCTCCTAATGCAGCACCTGGATATCTGAAATTATAGTTAAAAGGCACTTTTATATCCCAGCAGAGAAAAACAAAGCCAGGTGGCCTCTTACCGGACAAGATGGACCCCAAATGATATGGAGTCAAACACGTTTGATATGAAGAGGGATCACCTGTGATGTTCCACCCGGTCTACTCCAAACGTTAACCACTCTTCTCCGCCAGAGACAAAAGCAATGATTAAAAAATTCCAAACCTAACAATCGATCTGCCTTGTATCTCTCAAGTATATGTGAAGGAGTCAGAAAAGAGGAAACTTCATAGTGCAGTAGAAATGGTTGTTTTATTTCAAGTATTGCACATAAACAGTAAATAAAACAATACAAAAACAGCCGCAATCTTTAAAACTGCCAGCTAGTGCGTGGTGACATCCCAGAAAGTCTCTCCAACCTGGTTGGAGAGTGCATATCAAACATGTTTGACCCCTATAATTTAGGGTCCATCTTGTCCGGTAAGAGGCCATCTGGCTTTGTTTTTCTCCGCTGGGATATAAAAGTACCTTTTGGCTATAATTGCAGATATCCAGGTGCTGCATCAGAAGCTTATATGAACGTTTGTTGTCACTTTTTTTGTCTTTGGGACTTTCAAATAACGCAACAAACACATTTTTTGCTTAATTTTATTAATTACTTTTCACTGATTGATTGATTAACATTACTTTGTTTTTATCGAGTCCATAGTATTTGCACCTTATGTGGTTTAGGATTGCGCAATTCCCTATTTTTTCTCACATTTTTTCTTTCACAACTGTTTATGTTATTATTATAATAACATTCACATTATTACTTTGGTAAGCGCAGAAAATTTAAACTTTATAGACAGTGTAAACAGACACAAGTTTGTTTACACCCGCCAGTCCATAGCAATACATGGACCATCCGATTATATCCTGATCAGATCGCCAGTGTGAAAGGGGCCTAACACTGCCTGGGGAGTAAATTAAACAAATAAAGATAAAGTTCTTAGATTAAATTTGAAGACTGGATTTAGATTCTTAGAGAATGCCCATTCTTGACAAATTTTCTGTAAACGATCAAGTCTCTAAACGTACCTGATACCTACAAGTAACCAACAATTTACCATAAAACCCTTAAATCCTAAACTAAGGGTTTAAACTTATTTTTTTTTTGTGTAGTATATAGTAACACTACAAAAATCGTAGTATAGCGCCACTAATAACTGTGAAATAATCAGGAGCAATCTCAGAGCTGGGGTGAAATGTGCCAAATCCTCTGCACCCTAACTGTCAGCTAAAACCTTTCCTAAAAAAATAATGAACCACTAACTGAGGTCTGTTGACTGAGGGACAGCAGAAAAATACAAATCTCAGTGCGCCTTGCTAAAGTTTCTGAACTCAGCATAAAAGTAGGACAGCATATGCGTCTTTCTACACAATGAGCCAGATCTTGAACAATGTGCAAATTGGCAACAATATATTAAGTTGTCAACATTTTTACTAGTAGAAAACCTTCTTTCTTCCACTGCATAATATATTTAAGACAAATGCTTGGCGCCTGTACAAATGCCTGGCATCCATTAAAGTATAGAGTTTTCAAACCTTCTATGCAGCTTACATATATTCCAAACCTATCAGAGTTTCTCTGTCATCATAACCTGGGATCAGAAATAAAAGGCAATGGATTAAAAGTGTTGGCTGTATTGATTTTGCACCTAATGGTAGTGTAGCACATCCCACGTAGAAAGTGCAGATGAAAGAGATCCCCCATTCCTGCAGAGCCAGGCACACCAAATCTTCCCAGTCACACAGAGTCAGAAAACAGTCCATAGCTTTGTTTTTGTTATTTATTAAGGGGTTAATAACTTGGAATGGGATGGGAGGTTTTGGGATGTCCACTTGACTTCAGCAAGATCTTCAGGGACAACTTCCTATATACAGTCTATATACAGTCTCCTTTACATTCCTCCTGCACACTCTTTGTCCCTTTCTTCCTCTGTACAGCTCCTGCTGGTTCACTCTTGGTTGAACTGACAGGCCCCTTTTCAGTTCAGTAGCAGCCCATTACAGGCAGGAGGTCAAACCCCCTTAAAATAGCACAATTGGAGTGAAACAGCTTCCCTTGTGGCCATTGATCCCAACACCACCTCTTCAGCCAATTCCAGCCCTCCTGGCTGCATCTGCCCCTTTCGCCAGCCCTCCTGGCTGCCTCTCTACACCAGTCTGCACGACTGACTGTTCCTCAGCCCTGATCTGGAAAGTTGGAGAACCTTATAGAATTAAAGGGCAGGGGTTATGAGGAACTGTCTTGCATATTTATGAGGCCTCAGCCAATCCCCAGTAGTGGGCTGGCAGGGGGCAGAGCTTACCTCATAAATAGACATCGGCCATGCCAGCAAGGGCAGTCGGATGGAAGATGGAGATACAGTGTTGAGAAGGCTTTCGGTGGTCCTGAAGGGTACCCCCTAGTCTGGGGGGGGGTTCACCTGCCTTTTAGTATCACTTTAAACAAATGAAAATGTAAGTTAATGGATCCATTCACAATGAGTGGCCAAGACCATGCAAATACTTGTGGTGAAAAACAAATAACCAGTCACACGGGCAACTGCTCAAGTGGAGAATGTGATGTGTAGCTTTGGTCGCTGCTACCCCAAACTCATGAACCAATAAGATCAAGAGAAAGGAAATCAGGAAAGTGGGAAAAGCGCTGTACCATGATCAAATCATAATGAAGATAGTAATAAAAACAAATAGTTAATTCTGTGGGTAGAGTTGGGCTGAACACCCCCCCAGTCTGGTTTGCGCCAGAACTCTCGAACATCGCAAAAGTTCGGACCCGAACCGTGTACTCTATCGAAGTCTATGGGACCTGAACTTGAAAAATAAAAAGTCTCCATTTTTAAGGCTTATATGCAAGTTATTGCCCATAAAAAGGGTATGGGGGCCCGGGTACTGCCCTGGGGGTCATGTATCAATGGAAAAATGTGTTTTAAAAAGATCGCTTTTACAGGAGCAGTGATTTTAATGATGCTTAAAGTAAAGCAATAAAAATGAAAAATTCCTTTAAATATAGTGCCTGAGGGGTCCCCTTAGTCGGTCTGTAAAGTGGCACATCTGTACTGTGTATAGAACCTGCTGCAGCAAAACTGACATTTATAAGGAAAACAAAATGACATTTAAATTGTCGGCAATACAATACAATTGTCGGCAATACAAAAATTTAAAAAAAAAATGGTGTGGGGTCCCCCCCAAAATCCATACCAGTTCCTTATTCAAACATGCAGCCCAGCAGGTCAGGAAAGGGGGGTGGGCAAGTGAGCGCCCCCACCTCCTGAACCATACCAGGCCACATGTCCTCAACATGGGCCCTCAAAGCACCTTGCCCCCATGTTGATGGGGACAAGGGCCTCTTCCCAACAACCCTGGACTGTGGTTTTGCGGGTCTGTCCGCAGGGGGCTTATCAGAATCTGGAATCCCCCTTTAACAAGGGGATCCCCAGATCCCAGCCCCATCCCTTTGTGAATGAGTATGGGGTACATTGTACCTCTACCCACTCACCAAAAAAAAGCGTCAAAAATAAATAAAGACATGATGCAGTTGTTGACAATTCCTTTATTAAAAAAATAAGAAACTATGTCCCCCAATGTAGATCCATCATCAATCACGATGCCCGCTGCACCGCCAAAGCCGGAAAAAATTATCCGCCCGCTACGAAGACTAACCGCTGAATGCTTGCTCTGCCGTTTAACATAGGTAAGGTGTGGGGCCACCTGGTGACCTCACCTGGTGTCACTGCCCCCTTGTGATATCACCGACTGGTGCATGCTAGAGGTAAACATTTGGTTTGCTTTTGATTGCATTATTATATAATTTTATATGATATGATTTAGTTTGCTTATACTTACTTTATATTTTGTCTACTCCTAGTTTTATATGTGGCATTGTAGTTGCATGGAAATATATATGAGGTCTGTAAGTCCTGAAGAAGTGGGCTTTTCTGTGAAATGCGTAAACCCTAATACAATGACCACTGTGCACCCCAAGCTGGGTTGGTTGTTGATTGTGACCTCAAAATTAAAGAATGTAATAATGGTTTTATGATGCTGTTATTGTTTTTAATATTTGTATTCATAAAATGTCTTGGTATTTTTAAATTAGTCTGTTTTACTATTGGAGGCACACAACTATGGTCTTTAAGTCTTTTGGAAAACATCACATATATTTATTTTGTTTTATTTATGTATGCTTATTACAGGCCTTTCAATTCACAAGGCACCAGCCTCAAGAACAATTCCTGCAATCTAAGTAGTCTATAAGAATTATATGCTGAGATCTAGTTTAAAGCCACTAATTTCAAACCACTAGCATTGGGTCATGCTAACTGTTATATTAGTGGCCCCGGACACTAAGACAATTGTAGGTAAAGGGCATAACCATGCTTTTTGGGAGTCCATTAAAGCACCATATTTAGCCCACAGTATGTATAGCTTTTCATACTAATGCCCTGCTCATCTCAGACCTACACGGTCTTCCGATATCTCCAAGCCTACATGATGGAAACATTGAGGCTGAAGGTCTTGGACATAGCAACAGCCATATTAATCAGTTCCATGCTACCTTTTCCAATCCCCTTGTATTGTTCTGACGATTAGTGTTCATCTACCTCGGCATCATAAGTAATGCGACTACATTTTTCAGTTGGGTCTGTATGCTGTCCCTCTGCGAGAGCACTAAGCCATATTATTTCAGGACGCAAAGCTTGAATTGTAAAGGAGATTTATGACACATTCACACCAGAGACATTTACTTTCTATGCAATTAAAGTTCCCTCACAGGTCACTGGAAGCTTGAAGAGCTACTGGAGAAAAAGCTCTCTATTTCCTGCATTAAGTGCTTAACCAAAAATGATTCCGCCAACAGTTCATATATAATGGCCGTGTGAAATTACGTTAGAACCCAAAGCACAGCGCAAATGAGTTTTCAAAATGTTAGGGCAGCCAGACCCTGTGGAGATTTTGGATTGATTTAACATTCCTTTTTTAAGAGGAATACATGAGTGTGTCATTACCTGCTCAAAGCCGGAGACAATTTTCCTTATGCGTGTCATGCATCAAACAAGACATTGGCCACCAGGGACTACTCTTTTTGCTTACATTATGGTTAAATAAATACAGAAGAGGAAGAAAAAAAATTGAAATACAGTCAGGAGCAGCAGGGAAGATTTTAATTTATCCAGCTCGAAAGTGGCTTTTGTACGGTACAAGGACTGCTATCTTGAAGCTTTAAATGTGTGAGAGAAAATTCCACTGTGATGATAGAATAAATCTGGAATGACTTTTTGTAATATGACTTAAACGCCTAGCCCCAGCCAAAAATTTTTTTTGTTTTCAAGTTTTGGAGTGCTTAAAGTGTACAGTATGTCCATTCAAAATGCCAAAGTTGTCAACATAGCTGTAACTTAGCAGATTCTCTAAACTTAATTTCTTTATCAGTATTTATACCTGGTGATACTGCCATCAAAAGTCTTGATAACTTACTTCCTTTTTGTGGGTAACAACATTACAAGGTGCCATCAGAATCATCCACAGTGTTGTCTCCCTTTCCTCTTGGTTGAGGAATGCTACTGATCTACAGCCTCTTACCTCAACCGCCCAGGATATTATGGATACACGAAGCAGGCTCGGAAGAGAACACGCACGAGTGTCCCCATAGCTAGCAGCTTGCTATTGGGGCACTCAGCAGAAGGGAGGAGCCAGGAGCGCCAGCAGGGGACCTGAAAAGAGGAGGACCGGGGCTGTTCTGTGCAAAACCATTGCACAGAGCATGTAAGTATAACATGTTTGTTATTTAAAAAAAATAAAATGTTTGCCTTTAGAATAACTTTAATAGAATAGGTCTATTAGTTAGATTGTTTTCTATTTGTGGTAGCATCAACCAATAAATATATAGAACATTATTAAACATTCTAAACATTTTGACGTTCTTTTAAACATATACGCCGGTATGCAATATTCTTCATCATTTTGAATCTCTTTCCAGATGCTCTTGAAGAGGGAGAAGTTCAGAAGGTTAAATGTAACAAGAGAAATAATACCCATAAAAAAGTGAATAGTTTATCAGCTAATGGGAGTATAGAAAGAGGAAAGCTGTCAAAGTTTTCTTATGTCGCCAGAAATTCCGCTCAAGCTTGGCTTGCATAAACATGGTCACACAAATGTTTGCTGAACTTTCGACCGTCAAGAACGCGGTGACGTACAACACTACGACGAGCCGAGAAAATTAAGTTCAATGCCTCCGAGCATGCGTCAAATTGTTTCTGAGCATGAGTAGGAATTTTGAGCATCGGAATTGGTACAGACGATCAGAATTTCCAATTAAAACTTTTTCCAAACCGAAAAATTAAGAACCTGTGCTCAGTCTTTTGCTGGCTGGAATTGCGCCAGCAAAAGTCAGATGGAGCATAAACACGGTTGCATTTTCCAACCAAAAGCTCTCACCGGACTTTTGCTGGCGGAATTTCCGATCGTGTGTATGCACCATTAGTCTTCTTCCCTGTTCTGGTGAGGCCTTATCAATACATACAACAGTTTATTTGTATGTTTGTTAAACTGTATGTTGTATGTATGGTTGTTTTATTTTTTATTTTTTGTTTCGGATTAAGGATAAAAAACCCTGTCATCAACCTGTTATCCTGGGGGCAGTTATGGAGATTTGTATCCAATCAGGCAGACTCTTGTACTACATAACTGTTAGTAGAGCTAAAGAAGATTGTACAGTCAGCTCATGTCATGGGTTCGCTCTTTATTGGCATTATTTACAATATTGTTAACTATCTTTTTGAATGTAGAAAACCACTCTCAAGATTTACTTGTCTACATTACTTTATGACCTTATCTGAGATGACATAACAACAGGTACATTACACTGATGGATTCTCTTACAGCGCAAAGTACATCAGACCAGTGAATCCTCCTGGTGCACTGCTACAAGACTCTGGATGTCCCATGTCAGGGATGCTGTGGGTAATGAGTACAGTATGCCCCAGGGCATGACACTTCCATCTCTGTGCTTACCTCATTAGTCGTGCTCAGTGCAGTAGAAATGCTCTAGGCATATTCACACTAACATACGTCTGCTTTCCTTCCCAACAGCAGTCACGTCCTCATTTCCATAGAACTACATATGGATGTACTTTTTATAGGAACAGACATGGCTTTTAGCTGCAGAGATATTTTATTTTCTGCACGACGCACCAAAGTGGCACCTGTGAGGGTCTGAGTATTTTTCTCACTGAGGTATAAGTATAGCACTGTGTTCCCCAAGCCCCTTATGTTATATACTAGGCCATAATGATGAATGGTCTCCAATTACACACTAATACATGCCTGTTATTGACCATAAATCTGTACAAAAACTGACAAAAAGTTCCCATACTCTTTATAATGCATTTGTGCCTAGTTTATAAAGGAACTCAACCCTGGAAGCTGTGACCAAAAAAGCACGAAGAGTGTAAAGGACTAACGACCAGTATTACCTGTGGTCTGCCTGCAATTGACTTTCCCCATGAATGACCAAGCCTTTTTATGCACTGTGGGTTGATTTACTAAAACCGAGAGTTCAAAATCTGGTGCAGCTTCTAACTTCAGCTTGTTCAATAAAGTTTTGAAAATAAAACCTGGAAGCTAATTGGTACCATGCACAGCTGCACCAGATTTCACACTCTCCAGTTTAATTAAATCAACCCCTGTGTCTCAGTGTGGAAGTGGATATAGGGTTTAACTTCCTGTTGTCAGAGCCTCCAGCAAGGACAACAGAGAGTAACACAGTAGTAACATCATCAACTCTCACTCCAAATTTCCTGAGACTAACATTCAGAGTAAGCAGTGCCTTAGATCTCACATTACAGATATTTAGCTATGAAGTTGTAGGCACAGGAGTTCTTAGGTATCCTTAGCTATCAAGTGTACTGTTACTTTAAGTAGGAATTCCAGAAAAAATATGCATTTTTAGGATACTGCTTAATCACAATTAACATTTCTTAATGTTTCCTGTATTGTAGCAACATTATTTTCAATTTAGTTCCACTTTAACAAAGGCAAATAATGAATATGATTACTTACATAATCACAATGAGGCTTGTGGTCCTAAATTATTTCTTTATGCTTTCAGCTTGTGTGTGGACGGTTTCCAATTGTGCTCTTATGCCCAGTCATATGTGATTACCTCCTCCGTCTGCACAACATGCAACCAGGAGGGGAAAAATCACAGCAATAGGTACAAGGGATTAAAATCCTTGCTAGAGAAGCTTTAAATAATACGTATATATTTTTTTCTTTGTGTATTATGGAAAGATCTACTGTAAGATCGAAAAGCGTAATTATGAAAATATTTTTCATATTTTGATACTGCATAATAATATTTCATACTTACCTATTTTCAGCCAGGTAGTGGATCTCTGTGCTTGTTTTCACAAGTCTATTCTTAGCTGCTGTACTGAAAAACACTTGAATACTCAATAGCTCAAGATCAATGACTCAACCAAGGCCCCATGTCTCAGTTTAGATGAGCCTTACACAGTTCATAGAGGGGCTCAATGGTGCACGGCCAAGGCTAGCCAATACTCACATAGATTTCTTTTGTACAGCCTGTGGACTAAACAAGATAAATCTAATAGATGAATCCATCCAATATAAACAGCATAGATGGAGGAATCCGCCTACTGGCTACTGTATTTTTAGACAGCTTCTGCATCTGCAGCTGCCTGACAACCCAGTCTAATTGGATGCATTCACTGTTCAGCTGACAATTTTTCAGGCAGCTCTTCAATTTTTCAATTCCTCAATTGATTTTCCAATCGAAGGTTGTCAAGCTCGTGGTGTGAATAAACCCATCCATACCTACATTTCATCTGATTTTAGCAGAAAACACCCACAATTTGAGCTGCATATGGCTAGCATAAGCCACAACACGTCACACTGTAGCTAGCATAAAACCGCAACATGTCACATTTCAATAATATTTATTGTCAATTTTCAGAGTGCCCCTTTACAACAGGTGTCTCCATCACAATGCCTCCTTACATCAGGAATCCCCATCAGAGTGCTCCCTTACATCCAGTGCCCCCATCAGAGTGACCCCTTACATCTGGTGTCTCCATCAGAGTGCCCCCTTACATCAAGAGTATCAAATTCAAGTTAGGGCTCTTTCACACGGGGCGGATCAGTGCAGATCCACCCCGTGGATAGCCGCTTTCTCAGCGGGGATCGCCGGAGCGCTCTCCGCTGAGCAGGAAGATGACAGGTCCGTCTCTGCACTCTGTGCAGGGACGGACCTGTCAGAGCGCCGCTCTCCCCTATGGGAGATCGGGTGACGACGGACCGTAGAGTCCGTCGTCACCCGATCCGCTCTGCAGACGGATGAAAAAATGGGGTTTTCCTCCGTCTGCAGAAACGGAGCATGGCGGGCACGGACGAGAGCAGGTGTCAGCGGATGCTCATCCGCTGACACCCGCTATCCCATAGGGATACCTGTATGTCCGTTTTGCATCCGAAAACGGAAGGCTGCAAAACGGACATACGGTCCATCCGTGTGAAAGAGCCCTTAGTGCCAGGCAGGCAAAGGGCATAAGCCAGAAGGTACAGCAGGCTGCAGGTGTGGACTAAGGACATTCTTCTTCCATCCTCCTGTGATGCTGGGGGCAAGGCACACATGTGACATCATTGGTTCTTAGAATGCTGGCAATTCTCACAAACAATCACTGCAGAGGAGAGCAGTAACCTTTTCTAGGGACTGGCTGGTGGGCCAGATAGAACTGTCACTTGGTTTAGGTCTGGACCACAATCCGACATTTAGAAATGCCCACTGTATAGGACAGTGACGGTGAACCTTGGCACCCCAGATGTTTTGGAACTACATTTCCCATAATGCTCAACTTCACTGCAGAGTGCATGAGCATCATGGGAAATGGGGTGCCAAGGTTCGCCGTCACTGGTATAGAACAACATCAAGAGCTGCTGTTATTTATTCTCCAGGAACAGCCTCCAGGTTCTGATGTGTACTACAAACACACAAGAGTAGGAACAATGATGGCAGCAGGTAGAAACCTGTATGTAGAATATTCTTACAAATGCATGAAGAAATGCAGTAGCTAAGGTATTTTAGACTTTTATTGTCAGATTAAAAAAAAAAAAAAAAAGATAAGTACCATTATATTACACAAACATACGAGGTAATACAGCATTTTTTAATTTCGGTTTTATAGACACTTGTTTAGTGGCAAAATAAATAATTAATTTAAATAGTAAAAAAAAAGATCTACAACACTGGTTAATGTATAAAACTAAAAAGTTAGAAATAAAACAGTGATGTAGTTGCTTTATACAGTATGTTTATACATTTTAGTAGGGGAAGATAATATATAATTAACTGCGCTAAAGCAGAAAAAAGTAACTGTAGGAAACTTTCTAAAGTCCCCTGTGACTCTTCTGAAAGGCAAAGAGGGCATGAATTATGAGGGGTGAATTATGTTGGGTTGAGCTCTGCTTCATAATGGGCTTGGCTTCATGGACCTGCTCACCAGCCTTGAGAGAAACATTTAAGCTGGTCACAGTGAAGGACAGAAATTTAATGGAAACAAGTGTAAGAAAACTGGAACATTGCAGAAGTTGGCACCTATTCTTCGACCAAGAAAAAAATGAATATATGCGAAGGGAAAGTAGAAAATCCTTTTACTTGAGTACATCAGGCCAGACAAAAACAGACTGTTACTTGGGCAGATCCATGGACTTGGGACTTCCTAGCCATTGGGCCACTGGAGGCCACCCTATTGAAAAGCTTCTGCTGGCTTTTTACACCAAGTTCTACCTACATGAAATTCTGCCATTTCTTGCCACACCAAGAAACCCCAGAGAGTGTAAATTCTATATACCTCAGTTGTTTCTATACTAGTAGAAAGAGCTGAGAAGCCTTGATGAGAACCTGTATTTACAACAATCAAGGACACATTTCTGTAATCAAAGAGGTATATGGGCTAGGATTTACTTTGCAGTATGTTTAATAACTGATATGTTTGTGGAATCCAAAAAAGCACTAAGAGTAACAGATTAACTGTTTTTCATTTGCTTAACTACAAGTAATTTTGTTTTTAGTTTTATTTTTGCCCTTATAATGGCCCTTCTAGGAATTAATCTGGATATTTTCTCTTTAGAGTATAGGACAGTAGTAGCAAACAATTAATAGCAGCAAGGTTGACTATAACAAAACGATGGAAATCCAACGAAGCACCAAACTTATCTGATGTTGTTATACGGTTGAATACACAAGCTCAGTATGAGTTGATGTTAGTGTATAAAAATTACAACACGGTCAAGTTTGAGAAACTATGGCAAATGTGGACTAGTCACCCTAGAGCTTCTAACTCACTAAAAAACATGAGCTGCAGTTCCTAAACCATATTTCAGTATTATTCCAGGAGTAATAACAAGGTTTCACAGTTCTCTCTTTTTCTAATTTCTTGAATTGTCCATGATAATGTTGTCATTATAGTAGCTAGAGCCTGTGTACAGCTAGAACCCAATGGGGTAAACAGGGATTTTACTATACTGTTTATGTATGCTTTATTTGATAATTTGATTGGGATTTGTATGTAAATGCTTTACTGATATACCTGATTGTTATATACCAGAACCAGCTGCCTTTAATTTTTCATGTTATTTGTATGGAAATTGCAATAAAAATTCTCCTATGTGCATCAGAAAGCCTTGTCTTTACATAGCACTGCACCTATGAGCAGACAGCAGAGATGGTGTCTCCATCCTGGCTAGCCTACTCAAAGTAGCTATCTATATCTTCATTGACAGTGCTCACATAGATTAGAGAGTACTCTGTACACAGTTGACTTAATAATTAAGCGTGACTTTCCCATATATTTACAAATTTATTCCAACTGAGTCCTCTGTTGTATTGAAATATTACAAGCACAATCTAATTAGGTTTTATTTGCTAATTAACAGAGCTCAGTGCTGGAAAATTCCTGTATTTTAAGTATAGACATTACTCACTCTAATTAGGTATTTGTTAGAAATAAATGTATTTTATAAACTGCTATCACAGGTACCCAAATGTTGTCTTTCATTTAGCTCCCCCTGAAAAGTAAGACTCAAGAAAGGCCAACAAAGTCAATAGGGTGCCAATTCACTGCACAGAACACTTAAAGCAAAACTACACTGCATCTGAGCACCACAAACCAAAAAATGCTATTTTATTCATTTTTAATATTCAAAGCAAACTCACCCATCCATCCATGTCTCCGTGTTTTATTTTGCTGAGAAATCACTTTATAAGACACCCCATAGGATTTCTGGAAGTGGCCATCTTGAGTAAAAGCAGATGATTCATGTAGAATTTACTTTGTGGAATCTATTTGCCCTTAGCTCAGGCATGCAGGCAAGAAGGTGCGCTTAGCTGAGAAAAAATATCCTCCTTTCCTCAAGACTCCTGTGATGTATAACATATTTTGCCTAGGCCTGAAAACCAGGAAGGAACTTGAAGAAATGTAAAAAAAATATTTAAACAGATGTAGCCAGGAGCTTGCTAAATTGCTGGTGGTGTCAGGGGACACTTTACTTCATCTGCCACAGTGACGCTGTTTCCCCTAGTGCTCAGCCGACACTCTGTTCTGTCACATCCTGAATGCAGAGTGAGTGAGAACCTGGAGAAGAATGGAGGATCTTGGGACATGTAGTCCAGGGAGCCCAGATTCACACTGGGGACTGATTGTCATGTACTACAAATTCCAGCTGGCTCGAGGGAGAAAACAGAATTCTGATAGAGGTAATAAATAGCCTGTGTTGGGGAGGAGTCACTTTCTTGGGATCAAGGCCTTCACCTAGAAGCAGCGATCCAGATGGTTTGGCAGAGGGAGTCGGAGCTGCGGCCTAGGCAGCAATGAGAGAGATGGTGAGCGGGTGCAAAAACATCTGTTGTTCGGCAGTGCCCAGCTGGTCTGCTGACAGTCAGAGGATCGTCCCTGAGTACAACATCTGTAGGAGCCTGCTGCAAGATCTCCACGTTATCCCTGGAGCTTGCTATCGTTCAGATTGGTGAGTGGGCATTTGCCCACCCCTTTTGCACCCAAGGACACTGCATGCAGACACCTTTACCTTGCCTTATCCATTAGAGCTCTAAAAGGAGACATCTACCCTATATGAATGCTACTGAATATTAATATTTCACTTTTACTTTGGGCCCAACATTTGAGTTAACTGATGGACTCCTTTGTTCTGTCCCCCCCCACTAAGGTTGTTTAATCGGGTATAACGTGCCAGGTTGCATTAAGTGATTGTGCTAAGGGGGCTGTGGCGTCAGGAGGATGCAGGGGGTAGTTTGGCTTTAGAATTGGTCATTCTCCTACCCTTTTTCTGACCTGCAGCGATAGACCATATGTGATCACTATTGTTATTTTGATGTTTAATCTGAGAGTTACTGTAAATCCTTTATTTAACTGCTCATTTAAAATGTACAATACAAATCATATTTTTCTGGTATGATCCATCCTTACTGAAACTAAATTACTGAAAGTATTCTAAGTAAAATTTATTTTGTTTGCTTTGAACTTTCTTTTGTCTAATATTTACTTACTAAAATGTCTGAACCCAGGGTGTCAGTGGTGTCAGGAGACTTGCAAGGTCAGGGCAACCATTCGGATACAGCATCTTTAAATGGACCTCACGGGGGGTAGCGCTATACAAGTAAACATAATAAACTTTCCTATCTATTCCCTAATGCTAGCAGCATAAGGATTCAAAATAGTTGATTGAGAGACTGAATGGCCATACATGCCTTGAATGTCATTTGGCATCAAATTTTGGCCACCTGAACAGTAACTGTATTTAATAAGCTGCAGCGCCCAGATCCTTTTCTTCTTGGGCTCCCCATTGGCAATCTGGGCTTCTCCCCTTCTCTGTGTGATACCAAAGGAAGCCACGTCCTATGGGGACCCACCTGCAAGCTCACTTCTGAGCCAGGCTGTGTGCATCTATTTATACACACAACGGCACCGCACACAGGATTTGATTGACAGCAGCAGGAGTCAATGGCTCCCCACTGCCTCCTCTGTGAGCACAGAGAGAAGAGAGCGCTGCTGCACACAGGCACAGCGCTGTATTGAAATTGGACTCAGTTAGGTATACAGTGGGGTGAGGGGGCGAAAAAAATACAAGGACATTTTTTCTTACATTAAGGTAAGAAATGTCCAGCCTTTAGAACCATTTTAACTACTTCAATACTGGGCACTTTCACCCCCTTCCTGCCCATGCCAATTTTCATCTCTCAGCGCTGTCACACTTTTAATGACAATTGTGCGGTCATACAACACTGCACGGATTTGAACTGTTATCATTATTTTGAGACAGATAGAGCTTTCTTTTAGTGGTATTTAACCGCTTCCAGACTGCCCACCGCATATATACTGCGGTAGGGTTGCCCGGCTGAGCAAAATCACGTACCTGTACGTGATTTTGTGCACGTTATCTGGGGTGTGTGCACGCGCCCCAGGAGCCCTGCTCCCGCTGTGATTGGGCACGGCGGGAGCCAATCAGCGGGTCCTATGGCTGCAATGGCCGCCTGGACCTGCCAATCGTTCCGAGTAAAGGCAGAACTGTGGTTTGCCTATGTAAACAAGGCAGACCGCGGTTCTGTGAGGGAGTAAAATGGTTAAGCAGAAACACGGATCTCTGTTTTCTTCCAGTGCATCCATCCCCTACACAGTTAGAAAGCACTCCCTAGGAGCACACCTAACCCTTTGATCCCCCCTGATGTTAACCCCTTCCCTGTCAGTTTCATTTATACAGTGACAGTAATTTTTTTTAGCACTAATCACTGTATTGGTGTCACTGGTCCCCAAAAAGTGTCACTTAGTGTCAGATTTGTGTGCCGCAATGTCGCAGTCCCGCTAAAAATCACTGATCACCGCCATTACTCGTAAAAACTATTTAAAATAAATCCATAAATCTATCCCATAGTTTCTAGATGCTGTAACTTTTATGCAAACCAATTAATATACTCTTATTGGGTTTTTTTTTAAGCAAAAATATGTAGCAGAATATATATTGGCCAAAATTAATAAAGAAATTAGATTTTTTTTTTAAATGCATTGGGCATGTTTTATAGCAGAAAGTAAAAAATATATATATTTTTTTCAAAATTGTCAGCTTTTTTGGTTTATAGCGCAAAAAATAAAAGACACAGAGGTGATCAAATACCACACAAGGAAAGCTCTAATTGTGGGAAAAAAAGGACATCATTTTATTTGGGTAAAGCGTCGCATGACCGCACAATTGTCAGTTAAAGTAACGCAGTGCCTAATCACAAAAAATGGCCTGGTCAGGAAGGGGGTAAAACCTTTCCGGAGCTGAAGTGGTTAATCCTCACTGGGTTTTTTATTTTTTGCTAAACAAATGAAAGAAATGACAATTTGGGGGAAAAAAGTTTTTCTTAGATTCTGTTATAAAATTTTGCAAATTAGTAACTTTTCTTCATTGATGTGCGCTGATAAGACTGCACTGATGGGCACTGATAGGCGGGACTGATGGGCACTGATAGGCGGCACTGATTGGAAATGATGGCAATGATCATCAGGGCATTGATTATCAGTGTAAACAGTGTGCCGACAGGCTTTCTGTTTAGCGGCACTCCTTTTCTCACGAAGACACACTGCATGAGGAAAGGGCTGTCTGTTTACATGTGGTCTGCTGTGATTGGTCCTGTACCCAAAGTGGTCACAGAGCACGCCTGACGCGCGGCCCAAGGGGCACACAGGGGACGGGGTTCTGGGTGGATATCTATGCACACCCTCCCAGAACTATAGTACCACACTGTAGCCATCTTTTAGCTATAGCATGGTACTAAAGTGGTTAAAGAGTATTTCCACTTTCTTTCCACATTCACACATCATGCCTAAAAATGTTTTTTTTTTTATATTTCCTATTTTTTAAATGATTTGCAGGGGGTGCTCTCATAGCTGACTTTTTTTGAACAGTGTTAAGCCTGTTCCAAATATATCCTCATTAACATACAACACAGGAAGCCCCAAGCCTCCAAACTTTGAACCCTTTGTAAAGACATACAGAGTTCAAATCTATTTACAACTGATAATGAAGATCTGCCTGCACAGTACAGACAGGGTTAATTATGGCAAACACAGCTGCCAACCCCCTCATAAATAATGAGAATTAATTCGTATTTTCCATGCTGGAGGGTCCAGAATAGAGCATCCAAAAAGGTAAGCTGCAATTTTTATATATGTGTGTATATATATATATATATATATATATATATATATATATATATATACAGGTCCTTCTCAAAAAATTAGCATATTGTGATAAAGTTCATTATTTTCTGTAATGTACTGATAAACATTAGACTTTCATATATTTTAGATTCATTACACACAACTGAAGTAGTTCAAGCCTTTTCTTGTTTTAATATTGATGATTTTGGCATACAGCTCATGAAAACCCAAAATTCCTATCTCAAAAAATTAGCATATTTCATCCGACCAATAAAAGAAAAGTGTTTTTAATACAAAAAAAGTCAACCTTCAAATAATTATGTTCAGTTATGCACTCAATACTTGGTCGGGAATCCTTTTGCAGAAATGACTGCTTCAATGCGGCGTGGCATGGAGGCAATCAGCCTGTGACACTGCTGAGGTGTTATGGAGGCCCAGGATGCTTCGATAGCGGCCTTAAGCTCATCCAGAGTGTTGGGTCTTGCGTCTCTCAACTTTCTCTTCCCAATATCCCACAGATTCTCTATGGGGTTCAGGTCAGGAGAGTTGGCAGGCCAATTGAGCACAGTAATACCATGGTCAGTAAACCATTTACCAGTGGTTTTGGCACTGTGAGCAGGTGCCAGGTCGTGCTGAAAAAATGAAATCTTCATCTCCATAAAGCTTTTCAGCAGATGGAAGCATGAAGTGCTCCAAAATCTCCTGATAGCTAGCTTCATTGACCCTGCCCTTGATAAAACACAGTGGACCAACACCAGCAGCTGACATGGCACCCCAGACCATCACTGACTGTGGGTACTTGACACTGGACTTCAGGCATTTTGGCATTTCCCTCTCCCCAGTCTTCCTCCAGACTCTGGCACCTTGATTTCCGAATGACATGCAAAATTTGCTTTCATCCGAAAAAAGTACTTTGGACCACTGAGCAACAGTCCAGTGCTGCTTCTCTGTAGCCCAGGTCAGGCGCTTCTGCCGCTGTTTCTGGTTCAAAAGTGGCTTGACCTGGGGAATGCGGCACCTGTAGCCCATTTCCTGCACACGCCTGTTCACGGTGGCTCTGGATGTTTCTACTCCAGACTCAGTCCACTGCTTCCGCAGGTCCTCCAAGGTCTGGAATCGGTCCTTCTCCACAATCTTCCTCAGGGTCCGGTCACCTCTTCTCGTTGTGCAGCGTTTTCTGCCACACTTTTTCCTTCCCACAGACTTCCCACTGAGGTGCCTTGATACAGCACTCTGGGAACAGCCTATTCGTTCAGAAATTTCTTTCTGTGTCTTACCCTCTTGCTTGAGGGTGTCAATGATGGCCTTCTGGACAGCAGTCAGGTCGGCAGTCTTACCCATGATTGCGGTTTTGAGTAATGAACCAGGCTGGGAGTTTTTAAAAGCCTCAGGAATCTTTTGCAGGTGTTTAGAGTTAATTAGTTGATTCAGATGATTAGGTTAATAGCTCGTTTAGAGAACCTTTTCATGATATGCTAATTTTTTGAGATAGGAATTTGGGATTTTCATGAGCTGTATGCCAAAATCATCAATATTAAAACAAGAAAAGGCTTGAACTACTTCAGTTGTGTGTAATGAATCTAAAATATATGAAAGTCTAATGTTTATCAGTACATTACAGAAAATAATGAACTTTATCACAATATGCTAATTTTTTGAGAAGTTTTACATTATGACTACAGAGAAAATATGGTCAACTAACACAGTGACAGCACATTGTGACAGGGATAAGTAAATTACAATTGGTGAAAAAGACAGACCACATGTATACAGTTAAAATGTGTATGTGGCTGGAGTTAGGATGGCTGTTACAATGTAAGATCTCTTTAGTCAGAAGCAAAGCAAGAGAGAAAAAATATATATTTTTAATGGCTTCGGGTGGACCAAAAAAGATGGATGGGCCTTGTTCCTTACTGGCTCCTGGACTTGAACAACACAAACTTTGTCCATCTGTGATAGAAATTCGTAGGGCTATTCAAATATGCTTTACTTCAAGTGTTTTTCTCTAATATTACCCCCCAAAAATTGGATAGACAGCAATTTGCCAATTTATTAGGGGCTTGCAATCACATATGAGTCGTTTCATTTGTTCAGCCAACAAAGAAAATAGTAACTAGAATAGAGAGTGTTCTTAATAATTGGAACTGACACTACTGCAATACAAATGAAACCTCCACTTTGGAAAACAAGCATAGCTCTAGTACAAGGAGGATAATTCCCATGGTAAAAATTATCCATCAGATAAATACTTGATCTTCCAGGTTTGGTTTGATCTTAGCATAATGTTTTCTGTTGTCTGACTTGTGTGTGTGATTGAAAACAAAAATGACTATCCAAAGCATCGCATTAAATTCATAAAAATGAATCTTGACAATTACAGTGAAAATGCACAACTTTCAAGTTATGTTCATAAAAATGGTTGTCTACTTTTATTTATCCACTGGCCCATGAACCTCTTATCACAAGATAAAATTCCTGATTCCCATTGATCCAGGCTCCCCTTAACTGATGCTATTTCCTTCTGTTGAACAAGGAACCATTTCAGGGCTGCAAATAACAATGTAAATTGGCATCTTGGTGTGTAATTCCCCCTATAGATCATTAACACTACCTGCAATTGGTTGGCCCAGCCGGTGGTCAGCAGAAGCCTATAGTACAGTTGACCATTGGGAGGTTGGCTGGTGACTTTTGCTTACTGTGTCCCTCTAACACTACCTGCAGTTGGTTGGCCCAGCCGGTGGTCAGCAGAAGCCTATAGTACAGTTGACCATTGGGAGGTTGGCTGGTGACTTTTGCTTACTGTGTCCCTCTGTTTAGGTCTCAGCTTCCTGTTGTACTTTATCCTGTCTTCCCTGGTTCTCCTAACTATCTGCTGCTCTTGCTGCTTATCTTCTTGTGGGTTCACCTGACCAGTGTGGAGCTTGATTCTTACTACCTCATAGACTTCAGCAACACAATAAAATCATTCCATTTGTCCATCTGTGATAGAAATCCATAAGGCTATGCAAAATATGTTTTACTTAATTGTTTTTCTCCAATATAACCCCCAAAGATGGGATAGACAGAAATTGGCCAACTTATTAGGGGCTTGCAATCACATATGAGTCGTTACATCTGTTCAGGCAACAAAGAAAACAGTAACTAGAATAGAGAGTGTCCTTAATAATTGGAACTGACACTACTGCAATGCAAATGACACCTCCACTTTGCAAAACAAGAATAGCTCTAGTACAAGGGGGATAATTCCCATGGTAGAAATGTTCCATCAGATAAATACTTGATCTCCCGGCTTTGGCTTGACTTTAGCATAATGTTTGCTGTTATCTAACATGTGCGTGTTATTAAAAACAAAAATGACTACCAAAGCACCATATTAAATTAATACCAATGAATATTGACAATTACAGTGAAATAGAAACAACTTTCAGCTTACGTTGTTGAAAATGGTTTTCTACTTTTGTTTGCCCAATGGCCCATGAACCTCTTACCACAAGATAAAAGTTCTGATTCCCATTGGATCCAGGCTCACCCTTACTGGCGTTATTTTCTTCTGTTGGACAAAGAACCCTTTCAGGGCTGCAAAAACAATTTAAATTGATATCTGGTTTGTAATTCACCCTAAAGATTAAACAACCGCCCAACCGGTGGTCAGCAGACCACCTTCTCCATCTGTGTTACAGTTGACCATTGGGAGGTTGGCTGGTGAGCTCTGCTTACTGTGTCCTTTTATTAAGGTTTAAATTTCCTGTTGTTCTTTCTCCGGTATTTTTTATTTTTTTTTCAGATTTTATTTAATTAAATTTTTAATCTGGAAAAAAAACACCTTGGGAAAACCCACTTATAAAGTATCTTATATAAACGAGAATTTTATAATTCAAATTGGCCTACTCCACTAACAGAGACATACACTCAATCCATTGTGACAGATGACATTAAACTTCCTCATTGAGTGTGTTTTTCAAGAGAAATTTGCCTATTAAGATCAAAAATCCAATCAGACAAAGTAGGAGGATATGGAGAGGTCCACTTAAGGGCAATTTATCTGCGGGCCACAAAAAGAGAATGCAAAATAGTATTTGAAATAGGAGGAGTATAAAGAGCAGGATCAAATAGCCCAATAGGCATATAAGTGGCCCAACAAGAATATTTACATTGAGCAGCCCATTAAGCGTGCCAACCACCTTCTCCCAATATCTATGGAGTTTGGGGCTCCGCTCCAAAACATGTATAAGAGTACCTAGATTGCCACATCTGGCACAGGCTGGGTCAGATTTTAGGCCTATGGAATGCAAAAATTCTGGGGTTCTATATACCTGTGGAGAATAAAAATCTGGGTCAATCTATGTGATGGAGAGGGAGAGGCAAGAGGGAGGGACCGAAAAATCTCTTCCCAAACCTCCTCAGAGATTGGACTAGTATCCGGTTCCCATCCTGCCATGGAACGAATAGGAAACCTCAACAAAAATGTGTCTACTAGGACCGTATATAGTATATGTTACAGAGATGAGTACCTTAGTTGACTTTGCTTGCACTATTCTATCCAAGGCAGTGGTGGGAGAAAAAGATACTTCAACTGAGGAAAACTGGGCGCGTAATGCGTGACGCAACTGGAGGAACTGATAAAACCACCATGACTGTAAGGGGTACTCTGTCCTCCGCTGCTCATAGGTTTTAGGATGGCCATTCTCATATAGTGGACTACAGTGGTTGCCCCTGCTTTCTCCCATCTCTGAAAGCCTTGGAAAATAGATAACTCAGGGAGCCTATCATTTCCCCAGATAGGAGTATATCTGATAGGGCAAGAAATCCCCATAATTTTTTTAGCTGCATCCTATACTTTGTACATTAATACCAGGGTAGGTATATTGATGAAACCACCCCCCCCCCCCCCCATTATCCCCTCCAGTAGGTGCAATGGTGGCCAAACCCAAAACACATGGTAAAATAAACAAAACACAGCACAGGATGGTGACTCAAAGTCCTATCCCGCAAAATGCTGTAGTTGGGCCACTAGAAAATATATCTTTGGATTGGGTACTACTAATCCCCCAGCATCCTTGGGGTATTGCAATATTTCCAGTTTTTACGAGTGTTTTTCTTTCACCAGATTAAGTGTTTATGGAATGCAATCTTGGTAAAAATCCACAGGAGTATCCGAACAGGGGAATTGTATTCAAAATACAGAATCTGAGGTATCCAAATCATCTTAAGTAGGTTAATACGACCTGCTATGGATAGGTAACAAGTTTTACTTTGGATTTGGAATCTAGAAAGTAGTGGAGCTATGCCTGAAATGTACGCCTGGTGAAGAGCAGACATACAGTAGTTATGCCCAAGTACTTTATAGAGGACACTACCTTAAGGTTGGACAATGTAAATGGTAAGGAATCTGGCAAAGGGTCTAGTGGCAAGAGTATAGATTTATCCCAATTTATACCCAGTCCATAGAACCTGCCCAATTCATCAACATATTTCATTACTGCCGGCAGAAATGAATGGATATTGGTTAACAGAAGAACATCGTCTGCATATAGTGCAATCTTTTCCTCAGTGTCACTTTTAATCAGACCGATAACCTCTACGGAGGTCCGCAGGAGACAGACCAGAGGCTCTATAGAAAGTAGAAGAAAAGAGAGCATGGGACCTGAATAAGGAGGCCGCACCTCCGAAACATGTTGTACAGCGGGACGCTGCAGCCTGGACTTTCTTATCTTCATCCCCTGCTCGTTTTCCACTCCATTGGGTGACGCAAGAGGAGGCTTAGTTGTGTCCACCAGGCAATTATCAAGTCTTCTGCTGTGAGTGCAACTTATTGGTTTTATGTTTCACAATAAACGTTATTACACTAGGGTGGCTGTGCGCTCTCCTTTCTTATACAGATTCCAGTCCATTTCCCAGTGGTCATTAAAGGAAGCTGCAACCCCTAGATCAAGTGACCTATCAACACAGACTGCTTTCTAATCCATTAAGTGTATGGGGATCTGCTCTGACTGGTTCTTTATGGTTTTGTGGCAGCAATGGCAAAAAGCAGGGTAGACAAAGGGCACCCCTGCCTAGTGCCCCAACAGAGTCTGAAGGGGGAAGACTCAAGGCCATTAACCCTAAATGAAGCCCTGGGCTGCTTATCTTCCTGTACTTCCTGGGTTCTCCTGTCAATTGTGGAACCTGGTTCTTCTAGACTTCAGCAAAACAAAACAAAAAATCATTCCATTAATCCACCTCTGATAGAAATGCATAAGGCTATACAAATAATTTTACTTCAACTGTTTTTCTGTAATATAACCTCAAAAATGGGATAGACAGCCATTAGCCAACTTTTTAAGGACTTTCAATCACATACGTGTATTTTCATCCATTCAGCCAACAAACAAAACAGTAACTAGAATAGAGTGTTCTTAATAATTTCAACTGACTTTACTGCAATGCAAATGAAACCCCCACTTTGGAAAACAAGCATAGCTCTAGTACAAGGGGGGTAATTCCCATAATTTCCATAGAAATTACTTCTTCATCCTTTTTTCATTAGATGCCACCAACGCAGATTTCCATATATTTATCCTTCACTAACAGATGAAAGATAAGGTCTGTAAAAAGAGTTTCTAAGGGCTTGTGCTACCTGCTACCACCTACAGATATTTGAGAGATTTTGTGAAACCTTTTGCATACTTGTTTTACAGGTGTCAGCAAAAGGAAATCTGTCAATAGATCTTCAAGAAACTGATGAGAAGAATAAAAGCAACAAACAACGAACATTTTTTAATTTTTATGAACTTCATAATCCATCCTGTATTTTCTGTCTATAAAACCTATGTTCAGCTGTTTGCCTAAAGTTCCGCCGGAACTGTGAAGTAGCAGGTTAAGCATTACAGTGTTTGAAAACCTTAACAATGAACTTATCTATATATTTTCCCTTTAGTCTATTAAATATACTACTTAGAGCGGTATTAAATCCTAAAACAAAAATGTAATATATTGCAGCTTACTAGTTCTTAGATGTGCTGGCTGCATTTGTTTTCTTTTTTTAGACTTTTTTTTTTTTTTTTTTTTTAGTTCTGCTGACTACTAGGGATTCCTTCATTTTGGAGGGATTTTCTCTAACTTTTTGTTTGGCTATGGGATGGGAAATGAAGGGGAATCTCCCCAATGGGACACAGATGGCAAAAAAAACTGACAAGAGTTATAACCCTCCCTTACTCTATACAAAATGAAAAAGGATAAAGATTTTATATAAATGATTAAAAGCTAAACCTTGTAAGCACCCTAATCAGTGGTAAATGGTTTGTCGCAACGCTCGAGCTGCTACTTTTGCTGGACAGCTTGGTCTGTTAAGGCTCCTAGAAGCTTTTATGAGCATTTTCTTTCTGCTCCTAGAAGCTAATAGTGTTATCCTATGTGTCCATGCACACCGTTTTATGCTAGAAGCATGTTTCCAAATTCAGCATTTAGGTGCAGAAAAAAAATTGTTTTTGTAGTTTTGGGAGCATTTTCCCAGCAGAAAAGAAAAACAACACATTTCTTCATGTACTGTAAAAATGCTAATAAAACACTAATGCTCCTAACAGCTTCTAAAAGCTACTAAAACGCTACTACAATCTGTCACAAAATCGCTATTATCAGCATTTTTCATCTGGCATTTTTTTCTAGCTTTTTCCTCTCCTATACATACTGCTCACTGTCATACCTTCCACACTCCTCTCCTGTACATACTGCTCACTGTCATACCCTCCACACTCCTTTCCTGTACATACTGCCCACGTTCATAAACTCCTTTACTGTACATAGTGCCAGCTGTCATACCCTCCACACTCCTCTCCTGTGCATACTGCCCACTATCATACCTTCAACACTCCTCTCCTGTGCATACTGCCCACTGACATACCCTCCACACTCCTCTGCTGTGCATACTGCCCACTGTGATACCCAGGGCTGGGGCAAGGATTTTTAACACCCTAGGCGAAACCTCATTTTGCCGCCCCTTTGGCTCCACCCCTGACTCCACCCCCTTTGTCCTGCCCATTTATACCCCACCTTTTTATAGATTGCTACCATTTTGGTGGGTGGAGTCAGTCACTGAACCTGGAGGTCGTGGGGGCATCGGTACGGCGCCCCGGATTGATGTGTGCTCTAGGCCGGTGCCTACCTTGTCAATAGGTAGCGCCGGCCCTGTACAGGGGATATGTACACAGATAATTTAAGGCACTGATGATAAGTGCAGGCCCATCAGTGCCCATGGGCACTGAGTGATACCTATATGCAGTGCCACCTCCATCAGTGCAGCCTATCAGTGGGAACCCCTCATAATAGGCACATCAGGTGTACAGACCTGAAAACTCAGTACAGAGATGGTGGGATAATGGGCACAGCAGGTGTACAGACCCGGGAACTCAGCACAGGGATGGTGGGACCCCTCATAATGGGCACAGCAGGTGTACAGACCCGGGAACTCAGCACAGGGATGGTGGGAACCCCTCATAATGGGCACAGCGGGTCTACAGACCCAGGAACTCAGCACAGGGATGGTGGGGGACCCCTCATAATGGGCACAGCGGGTGTACAGACCCAGGAACTCAGCACAGGGATGGTGGGAACCCCTCATAATTGGCACAGCGGGTGTACAGACCCAGGAACTCAGCACAGGGATGGTGGGGACCCCTCATAATGGGCATAGCGGGTGTACAGACCCAGGAACTCAGCACAGGGATGGTGGGAACCCCTCATAATTGGCACAGCGGGTGTACAGACCCAGGAACTCAGCACAGGGATGGTGGGACCCCTCATTATGGGCACAGCGGGTGTACAGACCTCTGGGGGGGGCAGCATTTACTAGAACTGATTGGCTATATTTTCTTCCTGCAGCTGCTGACTGCTGGTGGAAGGGACAGGAGAAACATACAATTTTCAGATGCTGCAAGTGGAGGAAAATACAGCCCAGTTCTAGTAAATGCTGCACTAGTATCAGCAGTAACCAGGAGAATCCATATGGACTAGTAATGGGCAGCAGCCTGGTCACCAGCAGAAGAAAGAAACACAAAGAGAGCCAACACACTGACTGCTCTGCACAGTACTGATATCAGTAATAGCATTGTGTAGCTGGACACTGATAACTCACCCACATTCTCTGCTTTCAACCTGCCGCTGTGACCAGGGGAGGGGGGACATTCCAAGGAGCTCGGGGTTATCAGGAAGAGCTGAATTGAACGCTGATATCACCTCATCCTGTCCTGAAAGTTGCAGACAGGAAGGAACTATTTACTGTGCCATGTAATGGGCGGGCTGAGTGTGTACAGAGCACAGTGTGCAGAGCAGTCAGTGGGGTCATGTAATGCATTTGCAATGTAATGGCACGGGGGTCAGTGCTCAGTTGTGTGTATAGGGCGGCATTTACAAAAACACCAATCTCTGTATTTTCCTCCACTGGTGTCTCCTTACACACGGGATCTGCGGCTCTCCCCAGCTAGGACTTTATATGTGTGACTGTCAGTGCTCAGGATGAGTGGCTGGGCGGAAGACACATCCAGGCTGCTCTGTGTGTTGTTCCTAGGAGGGGAGCGCAGATCGCTCCCATACACATGTACTGCAGAGCGGCTCCACCAAAATTCTTCTGCTTTCTTGAGTTACTGAGCCGCGCCGTCTCTGCACTCCTCTCCTCCTCCTTGCGCTTGTCTGCCCTGTTATACTGACACCCGGCTCTACACACAAGGCTGTGTTACCTCCACACTAGAGAGCTGTGTATACACAGCAGCCACAGTTGCGCCCTAGGTGGCAGTGCGCCCTAGGCGGCTGCCTAATCCGCCTAGTGGTAGCACCGGCCCTGGTCATACCCCCCACACTCCTCTCCTGTACATAGTGCCCACTGCCATACCCTCCACACTCCTCTCCTGTACATAGTGCCCACTGTTATACCCTCCACATTCCTCTCCCTTACCTGCACATACTTCCCACTTTTATACCATCCACACTTCTCCCCTATGCCTCTTACCCCCAAAACAGTTCTTTAAAATTAGATTGAATATCATTAATGTTACCAGCTCTAGAATGGTTACCCTTTTGTTAGTTCAACTAAAGGAAATCTTCTCAGTACTCATATTTGTTCTACCCATTATTAGTACTCATTTAATTTTGCGATTACTATTGTGATGTATAGAGGAACATAGGGGATGTCAGCTACTCTAAATATACCACTGGTAAAAAAAAGTGTCCCTGACAATATTTTTGAAATGTTGGCAACTATGCATTTGGGCACTGCCCAAGGGCCACCGGGTCAGTAGGGGTCCCATGAGAGGCTCTTGGGATCCTGTTATATTAAAGCGGTAGTAAACTTTGCTAACATTACTACTTTTTAGAGGCCCTGAGGTTGGGTATTCCATAATGTACAAGTATGCACAGCATATTAGCACATAAGGATACACTTACCTGTCAGACTGAGCCCTCCAGAGCTGTTCTGTGATCAATCCGGCGGGTCCCGGTCGCTTCCATTTTCACCCGGTCTTCCTGGGGTTCTGTGCCTTCGGTTACTTGCCTTGGCCGGGCTTTGTTGCTGTTACTCCCACGCATGCTCATGCGCATCTTCTCTCTTTCTCACCCCCCTGCTCTCTCTCCGCCTCCCTCCCTTACCCCTTACCCCCTCTCTCATCCCCTTTCTCTCTTTCTCATCCTCCCTCTCTATTTAATTGAATTTGTTATAACAAAAAATAGTTTGCATTCTTATTTTTTTATTTTTTATAAAAAGCCCCACCAAACTCCTCAGCACCAGGCCCATGATGTTCTTCATCTGGCCCTGGCTGTACTCATGGTATTTATTGTAATGCATGGACTTAAAGGGGTTGATTTACTAAAACTGGAGAGTGCAAAATCTGGTGCAGCTCTACATAGAAACCAATCAGCTTCCATGTCAAAGCTTAACTGAACAAGCTGAAGTTAGAAGATGATCGGTTACTATGCACAGCTGCATAAGATATTGCACTGTCCAGTTTTAGTAAATCAACCTCAAAGTGACTCTGTCATTCTCTTAAAAAATGCTACCCACACTACCCTGCAAGATACTAGCCATTATGTAGCCCCTGACTCCTACACTGCAACACTGCAGCTTCCATCAGTGTCTTTGGTATTTGATACTTCCAGGAGCATTAGAGGACCAAGTCTCCCACTGTGCATTGCAGCTCCATCATCCTACTTCTAAATCACTATTCTACTCAGCAGTGACGTACGGGCCATTGAATGGAACCACACAGAGTGGAGGGGAACAGAGACATCTAACGCTCCTGTTAGTTTCGAATGCTGAAGACACTGACATAGCCTACAACAGTGAAACAGAAGGGAGGAGCCACTGACCACTTTTTTTAGACACTAGTAAAGTATTTATAAATTGAAATAAGTATAATTTATGTAAGGTCTATTTTACCCTATAAACCTACACTGTATACTACTTATTCACTTTAAGGGTTCCTGCACATGATACTGATGTATTAACATCAAATATTCCTGGTAGAAATTTCCTGCATAAAAAAACATAAAAATGTACTGGATAGTACATGCATATATGCTTGTTTGTGCACACGTACTATACATAAAATTCTTCCAGATGTTTTTGTCAAAGGGATGTAATGTATGTATAAGTGCGTAAAATACTGACCAACAAAACAAATTTTTGAATATTTTTATTTTTTTGCTGATCTTAATGTAGCGCTAGTTTACACACCTATGTCTACAGACCCTTTAAAAACAATGGGCTGACGCGTTCCGCGTGTGTTTCATGCACCCTGTTCCATGCAAACTGTCAATATTCCCATTGAAAAAAATCCTGGAAAAAGCTCTAAGATGTTGGGTGCTGCAGTGACCACCAGCTGAAGACTGGATCATACATGACACAGTGAAGAACAAAATGCAGTGCAGTTGCGATCTGCAACAGCTGTCATTGTTAACTTATTGACACCCAAAATTCAGGTTGCATACACACTGTGCTTCCCTGCGCCAGATCATATGGTACAGTAGTACCATGTGATCTGGTTGCTGTGCATTTTATAAAGTAGTGCATGTACTTACTGCCTTTGGTGAAGTCCAGCACAATTTCAAATGAATGGCCTGAATCCCGTATGTAAAATTGCACAGGAGCGCAGCACGTTTCTGTGCGATTCATTGTGTGATCTGTCCCATAGATCAGTAAAGAAAAAAAAATGTCTAACAACAGGTTTTTGGTATCGATATGCAAGAGCCCTTAGCGACCCCTATTTCCGGGTATAAGATGATAAGCAGTCACAACCCCTTTACACTGACATATCAAATACATATCGGGAAGACATGTAGAGTGCTGCTATTAATTCCCTTATTCTGCGGTGACCTTGAAAATAAAGCACATTACCATAGATTTCATGGGTGTGTATTTAGACCAGGCAATGATTTACAAGAAAGTCTAAAACTATTACCTTTAAATCTGAAATAAATGTTTAAAATTCACATCAAAGTAAATTATTTGATCCCTTTCACTGAAGATTCAAGATGACTTCTGAATCGTGGCCAAACTTTAATTGCAATTAATAATTTATTCATAGCCCTCTAAGCTCATAAATTAACAACTCAACTAATGACTTAATCAAGTTAAAAGGTTATTTAAACTTTCCCAGATATTTGCTGTAATTATTTCCTAACATCTTCTAAAAAGATACTGGATCCAAACTGTGAGATACTGCGTGCCACTTGATCTCAGAACTTCCAAATAATCACTCAACAAATGTCAGTTTCATTAGTGAATTCCTCCAAAAAATACTCCTAATTAAAACTGACCCCTGGTGTGCGGTCTTTACAGTTACAGTAATATAATAGCAAAATAACCTTATCAGTAGATACAGGTAACAGACTTTTCAGAGCTAATAGACAGTGTCTTTTCTTTTAGACATTCTCTGCCAATTGTTTGGCTTATTTTAATCTAAGGTATGAAATGGCCCTACGACTTGGAAAACCCATATCTGTCAAATGTGGCCATTATCTAGGATAACCTAATCTATTTCTGATTGCTTTGCTTCCTTCTGTACATGTTACAATCTGATAGTTTTAATAGGTATCCCTGGAAGTCTTGGAAGGGATTACGGCAATCTTGCAGGGGTTCTGCGAGGTGTTCTGGAAAACCTGGTATTCTGGGATTCTGAGGGTATCATAACACCAGTTAACAGTAAAAGAATTCTAACAGTCATATTTTCATGGTACACCAAAAGCCAAATAAAATTGATACCACTCAATTGCCCCAATTTGTTATCCTAGGCAACTGGCCACAATGTTTGTAGGTGCTGGTTGGGTTGATACTGACTCATCAAAATGGCATCTGTCCGAACACTGCCTCAGCATATAGTGAGCTCCTCTTAGTAAAAAATGGTTTCCGCTTGGTCTGCTACCCTGAGAGAACCCCCTTTAACATATTTTGCCCAATAGAGGCTTAATCATAGACAAATCTATGATTAAGCTCCTATTAGGCGAAACAAGTTAGAGGGGGTTCCCTCATGGGTAGGAGACCAAGCTGAAGCCATTTTTACTAAGAGGTGCTCACTATTCGTTGAGGCAGTGTGGGGACAGGTGCCATTTTGTTGTAGCCATGCTTTATTTACATCAAAGACCATCAATTACTGCTGAATCTGATTGGTGTTTGTAATTGAAAGCTCAACTGGTGGAATATTTATTTATACACCAGCTAAATAAAAAAGCTGTACAAGAATTTATTTTTCTGTAAATCTCAGAAATACACATTGTTTGGCCTAATATTCGCACTGTGTCACAGCTATGGCCTTCGTACGTTAAACTACTGGTGGCAGTATGCAATATGTCAAACATCCCTGAGTTTGCTGACAGTACTCTGAGGTCTTCCCAATAAAAACCATATAGATGTTTTTTTTTTAACTAAGGTGAAATATTTTCTTGTCTGAATATATCAGCAGGAACTGAATGACAGTGAGCACATCCGACAGGGTGACTCAAACATAGTCAGAAACATTTGGCGTGTGAGGTCTTTGATTCTGCTGAGAATAGCTCTGAACCTTGGTGACACTCAGGGATGTGTCAAGCATATTTCATGGTAACATTCAGAAAAGTTGAAGCTAATGACCCGACTGACATTTCAATCACAAGAGTTATTTTTATGGCTATGAATCAAAAAGAAGACCATAGCTATGGAATATATATTTAGATACGCAGTGACTTTGTGTCAGTGTTGCCCAACTGGAGGCCTAGGCAAGAGCAAGACTCCGGTAAGGCATTTGTTAATGGTGACTTTCCTATTCTTTTTTCACCCAATAATGGCTTAGTATTCAGCATACTAAAGTAACTCGTACAGTACACTTTTTTCCACTTTTTTCCATTGCATTTTTTGTGATGTTTCTCAGTTTTTTCACTCACACATGACAGCTCCTACAATGTTGAAGCACATCGCTTGCAACACAGTTTGATCATCACACACCCAAGTTTCACAAATTCAATCTACATAACATTCATCCCTCATTACTTCACAGTCCAAACACAGGGTCAATTACCCACCATCAATCCAACAAAAACACTAATATATTGAATTTTACGTTTATCTACAGATGGTATAGGTGATTAAATACACACTACTACTGATTCTTTGGTGAGGACCACCCTATTAGTCACACCCACTTTTTCACGCATACCTGCTTTGCCATATGTTGTGCCGCCTCAGCTCCCATGCCAGACGATGTCCTCAGCCACCCCAGTGTTCACCATCACACTTTTCATCATCAATCAGCCTGTATGTATGGGTGGATGGTGGTATCTTCCCCCCCCCCCACCTTCTTATGCAAGCCTGATGCAATCTACATCATCGCCTGATGAGTGGCAATGTAGCCACAAAACGCGTCGAGCTTCAGATGCCACAATCATGTTCAATCAATGCAGTTTCACATACGCTGTGCCTATTGTTTTATTATTACATTTGATTAACCTCCCTATGTGCAATATGTCAATACGAATTAATTAACTGAGATTGATTATGAATTACGAATCACTGTGCATTTTTTGTGTATAATTGTGTAATATTCATTAAATTTAACATTATCAAACCTATACAGTGCAATTTCCTAAATGCATGCTTCGCTCAAAGTCCCAACCTTTTTCTTCAATAATGACTACAAGTGTGGACAGGAGAATAAAGTGGAAACGGCATTCTTAAAAATATATACTTTTATTTTAACCCAAAACTCTTTTTTTGAGAAGAAAGGCTTCCCCTCCAATCTTTTTATATACAATACAGATGCTACATGCTTCTGTTTTGTATATGAACCAAATTCTCCTGTATAGACTGCTAAAGGTTCTGTCTGCTTTGTTCATGTGATCTGTTCCATGGTTGTATAAAGGTAAAATTCTGCATCTCTGTAGACTTGCAACATTCTTTGTTAGTATGTCACCAAAAACATTCTGCAGTAAACTCAAGAACATAGCTGGGGATGTTTGAGATTTTAACACAAGCTCCAGTGTTAGACTGAGGTACCTTAGGCATGATTTAAAGCTGCCCATACATGGATCAAATTTCAGTCGGTTCAGCAAGGACCCGCCAAATTTCGACCTATGTATGGCCACTGTGGTTGAACAGAAACTGATCTACTGATCAGCTTCTGTTCACTCACCCTGTTGAATTTTACCTGCTTAATCAAGCCGCTATTGCCTGCAGTGCTGATCTGTGTATTCTGACAGCAGGGAAGTCTTTCCGCTGTCAGAATATAAAGACACAGCATGGATGATTCCACTATCCACCTCCAATGTGTGGATGGAGAAATCGCATCAGTTTTTTTCCTTCAACCCATTGGCAGAATGAAAAAACTGACTCGTTTATGGCTAACGTAACAATGGTGGCTTGATTATAGCATGAACAAATAAGGCCAGTTTAAGGAAAATGTTTGTAGATAAAAGTTTCTCTATTTATTATGGTCAGGGCTAAGAAAAAAACACATAGGACATAAAAAACTTATAGCAGAACTCCGAGCAATTTTTTTCCCCCATGCAGTGGGGCTGTACCCGCACTGCACCAGTTAACTGCTAATAGAAATGGAAAGATACTTACCTGACCCACCAATCCTCCCAGCACAAGACAGGTCAGGCACCCCCATGCTCCAGTGGTCTTAAAAATGGACTGTTCAAGTCAGCATGCTCCATAGACAGGAACTGTCCACTGCTGGACTGTGGGGGAGTGCAGTTTTTCAGAGAATCTAGTGAGTATGAACTTTGTTCTCACCCCTAGAAAAAAATAAGCAGTTGACCCATGCATTGGGAAAAAATGTTTTGGCCGTAGTTGGGCTTTAAGGAAATACAAAAAATATACAGAGATACAGAGTATTAATAAAGTATATATATAATGTATGTCTCTATCTGTAACTCTAGCTCCAAATTACATAAATAAGCAAATGGTTAATATTATTAGGCACTTCAGTCAGAAATTTCAATGAGAAAAAAGCAGCCACAAGGCACAAAACAAAACTGACATTTATTCTCAATAGCTAACTCATAGTGCTCTGGGAATCCTCTGTCATGCACAAAATGTATATTTTGAAAACAAACATTGAACACATAACTTTAAAAAATAATATTGAAATTAAATCAGTATAGTTTCCCTTTGCTCTGCAATTGGCATAGAAACTGTACTGTACTTAGTCCAAATTGCACTAATTTGTCATATCGTAATTCATACATGCTGACGCGTCAAGCAGTGTGCGGTAAACTGGTAATAATGCGCACATATATACTGTAATGCCCCGTACACACGGTCGGAACATTCCGACCACAAAATCCGTTTGATATTTTCCGACGGATTTTGTCCGAAACTTGTGTTGCACACACACGGTCGGACAAAGTTGTCGGAAAATCAGATCGTTCTGAACGAGGTGACATACAACACGTACGACGGGACTATGTAGAGGCCAGTAGCCAATAGCTTTCGTCTCCAAATTTCTTCTGAGCATGCGTTGCACTTTGTGCGTCGGAATTCTCTACACACGATCAGAAAAAGTCAGAACTAATTTTGTTGTCGGAAAATTTTAGATCCAGCTCTCAAATTTTTTCCGTCAGAGATTCCGACGGAAAAAGCCCACTAGAGCCCACACACGATCGGATTTTCCTACAACATAATCCGATCTGACTTTTTCCATCGGAATATCCGACCGTGTGTAATTGGACCCAAATTATTTCCCATTATTCCTCAATAAGCTGACCGTAGAACCTCTCATTCCCTGGCATCTAATGGTGTTTGCACCCATACACTTCTGTAATTTAGTTCTTTTGGTTTATGATCATATCCATTGGTGTTTAATAGTGGGGGATTATAACAGATGCTGTAAACATAATATCTGCAGCCTAAAGATAAAACAGACTGGGACAAGTGGTTCCACAAAGGCTCTGCATGTGTATGTTGAACAAAAATGTTCCTACAGTTAGCTCCACAGTATCACTGCCTCAAACTAGCATTGTAGACACACTGGTGTCCACTTCCCTATGGAGCAGGGATAGTTCAAATATCTCATAAAAGAAAAGGGAGGTTTAATCATTTCTGCCACTCACACAGGAGGACTTGGCTTCATAGTTCTTAGAATTATTAAAAAGTATGCAAGAAACCTAAAAATGTTGATACACACGCAAAAATGTTGTAAGGCTTCTGTGTTAGAATGAATTATTTAAGAATAAACAGAGAGACGAGTCTGAGAATTTGCTTGCCTCTGCAAACCAACATTTCTTTATTGATGGTTTTTCTCACTACTCTCTTGATTTTGTAGGTGAGAATATTGCTGGAGGCAACACATACTATATACTTTAACTTATTGATAATTTTAAGAAACTTGTTCTAAAATAAATACATTGGATGTCATTGCTGACTCTCTAAAATTCAGATTTTTTGGTTGTTATGCTGATTCTGTGACTAATAATGTCTGAGAATATGACATATATTAAACATTAAACCACTGAAGTTGGAACTCCAGTCCTGACTTGCAAGCATGTTTCAAGCTGGTGACTTACCATAAGAAAATTTATTGGACAATTTTTTGAGCTCTTCCAATGTTTTAAATCAATGAAAACAATTTGAACAGCAACAAAACAAAACTGACATTTATTCTCAATAGCTAACTCATAGTGCTCTGGGAATCCTTTGTCATGCACAAAATGTATATTTTGAAAACAAACATTGAACACATAACTTTAAAAAATAATATTGAAATTAAATCATTATAGTTTCCCTTTGTTCTGCAATTGGCATAGAAACTGTACTGTACTTAGTCCAAATTGCACTAATTTGCCATAAGAATAAACAGAGAGACGAGTCTGAGAATTTCTCTGAAAACAATTTGAACAGCAATAGCCTATTTTTTTTGTATTTGGTAAAAGTGCATTGAAGCCATTATTAAAGGACAACTCTGTCCTCCCTCTTTCCTGTGCACCTGTTGTGTGAAAGTCTGTAGCTTGTTCTAAAGCTTGGTTACTGCTTGTTAGGAATATGTAATTATTTGAATGTCCATAGCCTGGCCAAAGTTCTATTTTAAAGTTAAAGGGGTTGTAAAGGTTTGTTTTTTGTTTTCTAAATAGGTTCCTTTAAGCTAGTGCATTGTTGGTTCACTTACCCTTTCCTTTGATTTCCCTTCTAAATGTTTTTTTTCTTTGTCTGAATTTCTCACTTCCTGTTTCTCCTCAGTAAACTTCACACCATCATCCGAGCGGTGTTTAGTCAGCCAGAACAGCTCACTGAACAGCTTACTGAGGAGGAACAGGAAGTGAGAAATTCAGACAAAGAAAACAAAGAAAAAAAAATTTAGAAGGGAAATCGAAGGAAAAGGTAACAGTGCAACAATGCACTAGCTTAAAGGAACCTATTTAGAAAATAAAAAAACTAACCTTTACAACCCCTTCAACCTATCATAAACCTGTAAAATGTAAAAAAAAAGTTTACTTTCATTGTAAACTCTCACTCAGATCAGTGGATCCAGTTATATAAGAAGCTGAAATTATATATAAATCTCATCTTGTCCTGCAAAAGTCACGCTTGGTCCTGCTCCTGAGCCCCCCTATTGGTAGGTGAATTAATTCATCACTTTAGAAGACCAATAGAGAGATACAATGCCTTGAAAAAGTATTCATACCCCTTGAAATTTTCCACATTTTGTCATGTTACAACCAAAAGCATAAATGTATTTTATTGGGATTTTATATGATAGACCAACACAAAGTGGCACATAATTGTGAAGTGGAAGTAAAATGATAAATGGTTTTCAAAATGTTTTACAAATAAATATCTGAAAAGTGTGGCGTGCATTTATATTCAGCCCCCTGAGTCAATACTTTGTAGAACCACCTTTCGCTGCAATTACAGCTGCAAGTCTTTTTGGGGATGTCTCTACCAGCTTTGCACATCTAGAGAGTGACATTTTTTCCCATTCTTCCTTCTAAAAGGCTCTGTCAAATTGATGGAGAGCATCTGTGAACAGCAATTTTCAAGTCTTGTCACAGATTCTCGGTTGGATTTAGGTCTAGACTTTGACTGGGCCATTCAAACACATGAATATGCTTTGATCTAAACCATTCCATTGTAGCTCTGGCTGTATGTTTAGGGTTGTTGTACTGCTGGAAGGTGAACCTCCACCCCAGTCTCAAGTCTTTTACAGGCTCTAACAGGTTTTCTACTTAGATTGCCCTGTGTTTGGCTCCATCCATCTTCCCATCAACTCTGACCAGCTTCCCTGTCCCTGCTGAAGAAAAGCATCCTCACAACATGATGCTGCCACCACCATGTTTCACGGTGGGAATGGTGTGTTCAGGGTGATGCGCAGTGTTAGTTTTCTGCCACACACATAGCGTTTTGCTTTTAAGCCAAAAAGACTAGAGCACCTTCTTCCACATGTTTGCTGTGTCCCCCACATGGTAATTCTTATGGCTTTCTTTCAACAATGGCTTTCTTCTTGCCACTCTTCCATAAAGGCCAGATTTGTGGAGAGCACGACTAATAGTTGTCCTGTGGACATATTCTCACACCTGAGCTGTGGATCTCTGCAGCTCCTCCAGAGTTACCATGGGCTGCTTTTCTGATTTATGTTTTCCTTGCCCGGCCTGTTAGTTTAGGTGGACGGCCATGTCTCGGTAGGTTTGCAGTTGTGCCATACTCTTTCCATTTTCAGATGATGGATTGAACAGTGCTCCATGAGATGTTCAAAGCTTGGGATATTTTTTTATAACCCAACCCTGCTTTAAACTTCTCTACAACTTTATCCCTGACCTGTCTGGTGTGTCCCTTGGCCCTCAAGATGCTGTTTGTTCACTAAGGGTTTCACAGAACAGCTGTATTTATACTTACTTACTAATTTGGTTACTTCTGAACGCAATTGGTTTCACTAGAATTTAGTTATGAGTATCAGAGTAAAGGGGGCTGAATACAAATGCACACCACACTTTTCAGATATTTATGTGTCCAAAATTTGGAAAACCATTTATCTTTTTCCTTCCACTTCACAATTATATGCCACTTTGACTATCACATACAATCTTAATAAAATACATTTACGTTTTTGGTTGTAACGGGACAAAATGTTAAAAATGTTGAGGGGTATGAATACTTTTTCAAGGAACTGTAGGGAGGTAAAGGTCCAAGATCTGGATTTACAAAATATTTGACATGCCTTGAAGGTAACCTCTGCTTGTATACGTTTTTCATCCTATCATAAGTTTGATTTGCCCGGATATGGGATGGGCAGAAAGGAGAAGACGCTGGTACACTTGGTCAGTCAGTAGGGTTGGATGGCAGTGTGGAAGTATACTAAAGGCCTGTGTTGACCACCTTTGATGGGCAACTGCAGTGTTCTTTTAAAACTAGTTTGAGATTCTACTGAGGACATTTAGAATTAATTGACAGGTATAACCTGTAGTTTTCATTCTTATAGATGTGTATGGGGAAGGAAGAAATTCTAAAATGTACAATACAAAAGCCCATCAAAACAAGCCCTAAAGGGTCCTAAGGCCAAGTTTACAGGGAGGGGGCTACTAGGACTGTTGCTCCTCTACTAGTAGCTATGCATGCTTTGTATTATCCAGCTTATCTTGTATTTCAAACACAATATATTTTGAGGACTGAACAGCATTCTAAGCTAAGTTTCTATCAAATGTCCAATTAAGAGAAATTGTTAGATGAAATGTGCAGTATGGAAGCCTGACCACTGGAGCTTGTTAACATACATTTCACTAGACACTGAACAATGCTCCCCACATCTCTCCTACTACTTCAGCTCTGGGGTCTCCAACATGCTTATCCAACGTGTTTGCAAATCAGAACACTGGTGTGAAAAGGCGAGACTAGATAATTGGCAAAATGGCTATGTGACCAATATACAAATACACAGAGCTACAAGTGCAGCTATCTTGGGTCACCTTGTGTACAACAGGCTGGCCATTCATTTCTTCTCTTTTCGGGATTCTTTTTCTCAAACAAGACACAGACTCTTTTCTGTCCTAAAACAGCAGAAGCCAAGCCAGCAGGCAGACAGATAACATTTGTTATCGGTATATGGGATATTCCAGTAATTAGAAACTTCTCCTAATAAAGTGATTAAAATGACAAGTGTCTATCTGTGAATTCTACTGCCTTGTATTATTTTTACTTTCAATCATTTTTATTATTAGTATTGCAAATTGAGAATTGACAATCAGAATAAACAAGATCAATGTACACAACATAGCAGCCAGAACCCCGGTGCAGGTTTATAAAAACAGTAAGTTGTAAACACAGACACTTGAAAAGCATTGCCATTATAACAGAGAATAGTGCAATCTTCTCACTGTTTTGACATCAATATCAAAAGACAAACTGGCAGAGACTTCAGCTGCTATATCTCTTAGGAAAGGAGTCCCGCATACTGTTAATCTCAATAAGGACGGAAAAGAAAAAAATAGGAAAATCGGAGGAAGAAGAAGATGTGAGGAGAGAGGAGGGAAAACCCAGAAAGGAAGCAAGGAAGTGGAGCTCCTCAAGGATGGGCCTAAAATAGACAAGTCCTCTAGAGCCTCACTTGAACATAGTCGACCCAGGGACTCCATATGGTCGCAAACCTTTTTGTAGTATCAATAATTACAATAGTGATTTGCTCATAGAGCATGATCCAAGAAACCTTTCGTCTAATGGCGGCTGGTAAAGTTTTAGGATGGGGGGGGTGTCAGACCCCGCCCTTCCTTTTTGACCCATCCCACTTCTCATAAGCCCCACCCCTTATATAATCTACTCACTCCATCCCCTGTATTCCACTTGCTTCCACCCATAGTGTCAAGAGTATACAGCCCCAGCATCACAGATCAGGGTATATAGTGCAGCCTCAGTCACAGATGTATTACACCCTCCTGTACATATTACCCCACCCTGTACATATTAACACCTCCTGTACATATTAACCCTCCTCCCTGTACATAATAACCATCCTCCCTGTACATATTACCCCATCCTGTATATATTAACCCTCCTGTACATATTAACCCCTCCTGTACATATTAACCCTCCTCCCTGTACATATTACCCCCTGTACATATTACCCCCTCATGTACATATTACCCCCCCTGTACATATTAGCCCCTCCTGTGCATATTACCCCCCTCCCTGTACATATTACACCCACCTGTACATATTAACCCTCCTCCCTGTACATATTAACCCTCCTCCCTGTACATATTAACCCCCTCCCTGTACATATTACCCCCTCATGTACATATTACCCCCTCCTGTACATATTACCCCCTCCTATACATATTACCCCCGTACATATTACACCCTCCTGTACATATTACACCCTCCTGTGCATATTACCCCCTGTACATATTAACACCTCCTGTACATATTACCCCCCCTTACATATTCCCCCTTCTTGTACATATTACCCCTCCTGTACATATTACCCCCCTGTACATATTACACCCCCATGTACATATTACCCCCTCCTGTACATATTAACCCTCCCCCTGTACATATTACCCCTTCATGTACATATTACCCCCCTGTACATATTAGCCCCTCCTGTACATATTACCCCCCTCCCTGTACATATTACACCCACCTGTACATATTACACGCAAGAGATGTCCAGCTGGAGCACACCTATGTGTAGGAGCTGGAGGACAGGGAGGAGGTAAGCCAGGAGGAAGAAGGGCTGCTCCATACCGCCATAGCGAGTGACGCTACTGCTCTCTACACAGCAGTGACCCGGGAAACCAGAAGTGACGTGGCAGTGGCTGCAAAAAGTCTTCCTCTGTCCCCGCCAATTAAAAATCAGAAAGGATACCACGTACAAATCAGTGAGAAGTGGGAGTGTTTGCAGGCGCAGTGCATGAGCCCCGACCCCTCCCTTAACATGGGCAAAACAGCTTCCCAGCTTGCAATCAGCTGTTTGCAAGCTGGGAAGCTTCCCATAGACTGCCGTGTGTCCGGCACCTGGACACTCTTAAAGGGCCTTTTTTTTTCTTTTAGCTTGGGGGGCGGTGCCCATGCGCCCCCTTTGGATGGACCGCCACTGCTTTCATCTATTCAACAACATGCTCACAGAGGCCTTCTTCCAGGACCAGGATATAAAGAGCTTGGCCGCCAAGAGCATAAAAAAGATCAATCGCTGTTTAGAGCGAGACAAGTGTTCAATGGGTTCATTTAACAAAGCAATATGTGGTTGCTGAGGAACTGGAACCCCTGAAACTTTCCATATCAGGGAAAAGATCCTGTTTCCGAAACCCTGCACCACCTAGTGTTATTTTTATGTGACATCCAGCTATAAATACAAGGCAGCATTTTGCAGACTTTTTTCTTAACATGATCCATGCCATTGCTCTTGCTATCTCATCTAAGAATATCTGGTGTATATAGAAGCTGTTTATAACACCCTGTCCCATGTCACACCTCTCTAGCTAACCCTAGATCACAGCTGTGAAAACTCTGTGTAAAAATACATTTTCAATTTAGCTTCCTTTATTCTTTTTTTCTGCACTGGCCGAAATTATTTATTTTGTCTACTGGCTGCCAAAAAAGTAGTAGTCACAGGCAATCAGAAAAAAATGGATGATAAAATTGTAATCGGACAGACTGTGTAAAAATCTATTTTACTTTAAAAAAGATTACTTGAGAGCTGAGCCATGAGAAAGGTAGCAACAGAGAGTTATATGTTAAGCTCGCCATAGACACTAGAGGCCAATTTTCCGGCACAAGACAACTTCCATTGGGATCTTCTATATCACTCTTTGGCTCCCCCCCTCACCCACCCCCCAAGCACCATCCCTTGGTTCCACCCCTACCCACCTCCCAGTACCAGCCCTTTTAGAGAATACAGAACCAAATATTATTTTGTGGTTCTAATTTGTATGGTATTTTTTAAGGATAACAAGAAAACCTGTAAAAAAGATCCTCTGCAGCCAGCAACAATAGACCCCACCCCAGCAACAATATATTTCCCCAGCAATAATAAATCCCCCCTATCAACAATAGATCCCCAGCAATAATAGACACCCCCAGCAACACTAGACCCACCCCAGCAACAATAAATCCCACCTGGCAACAATATAGCCACCCAGCAACAATAGATCCCACCCCGGCAACACTATAGCCACCCAGCAACAATAAATCCCACTCGGCAACAATAGATCCCCCAGCAACAATAGATCCCCCAGCAACAATAGATCCCCCGCAATAATATATACTCTTAGCAACATTAGACCCAGCCCAGCAACAATAGATCCTCCAGCAACAATAGATCCCCTAGCAACAGTAGATCCCCCAGCGATAATTTATACCCCTAGCAACACTAGACCCACCCCAGCAACAATAGATCCTCCAGCAACAATAGATCCAGCCCAGCAACAACAGACCCCAACAACAGCAGATTTCCCAGCAGCCAGCTTTAATAGACCCTGCAGGAGCCAGCATCAATAGACCTCTCCCTCAGCAATTCCCCCCCCCAGCAACAATAGACCCCCACACAAAAATACTGTAGATTTATGTCAGCATACCCCAGTACCCAATGCCATTACATACATGCAGTGCTAGAGGTGGGGGTACTGCGTTCACCCTTGTTCCTGCAAAAAAAGTGTTTTTTATTGCTCTTCATGTTTCTGCTGGAGAATCCGCCTCCCAGTCCAGGTAACAACACTTTTACCAATACAAGAAGGGATGGAAAAACTCCCCAATAGGGGCACAAAACAGATGGAGGTTTAAACCCTTCTCTTCTCTATCCAAAACTAAATACTGCAGCTGAACTAAAGTAAAAAATGCTTACCACTGTTCCGATGCCTGTGAGGGCCCTCTTCTTCCTGGCTTCCTCTGGGTGCCGGTCTTTGGGCATTTTGATAGGCCAGTGTAGGATTGCAGTATAAGAATTGGTAAATCAAGTGGACATTCCCCTTTAGCTCACTGTAGGAGCAGTAACTAAATGGCATCAGCAGCTTAGTGGATAACATTACTTGTTGCCTGGAATTGCGATTTAATGACTTAACAAGGCTGGTCTTTGTGAAAGTTGATTGCACATGATTGAAAGCCTTTAACTAAAATAAACACAGAGCCAATGTGCATTTAAATCCTTCAGATCCCCAGAGGCCCTGACCAGTTGTCTTATCAGTCTTTCTAATCTTGAGAAGGTCTTGCATAGAAAATGAGATACTGTAGACTATACAGCTGCCAATCACAGCTATGTAAACTAGGGGAGAGCATTATTATTAGGTTCTGCTAAACCTTTCGAAGAGTTTTTGAAGTAGATTATAAGGGAAAGTACACGTCTCTACAGATGAATGTCACCATCTCACAAGTTTACTTAATCCACGAGGAAGGTCAAGAAATCGAGGGAAGTGAGGCTATAAAACGTCTGGATAAGTGACCTTGGCAAGCATTCTGTGCAACATCTCATCATGGCGTCAAAAACAATCACATTCAAACAGCTTGTCTCCAAACTTTTTATAAAGCATACATATTCTATGAGTTATGTATTTGAGCTATTTATTGACTAGGCCAGTAATCCAAAATATTTTTTAGCAATTCAATTTTAAAAAACATAGTACCGTATATACTCAAGTATAGGCCGAACCGAATATAAGCCGAGGCACCTAATTTTACCACAAAAAAATGGAAAAACTTATTGACTCGAGTATAAGCCTAGGGTGAGAAATGCGCAGCTACTGTAAGTGGAAAAGAGGGTCAACAATGCCCATTTGCAGCCTCACTGTGCCAATTTGCATGCCTCACTGTGCCCATTTGCAGCCATATCAAACTTGGTAGTTAAGGGTTCCTCTATGCCCCCTATCTGCAGCCAAATTTTGGGGTCTCTGGACCCAAAGGGTCCTGAAATAACATTGCTGCAGATGGACACAGTTGACCGACTTTGGGGCCCCGTATCTTGGGACAACTTGGTGCTAGGAACCCCAAATTTGGTATGCAAACTCAGTCAAACTAGCACTATAACCTATATACCTATTACCAAGTGGCCCCGAGATACGGGGCCCCAAAGTCGGTTCGAAAAATGTCAAGCAATTTTCTGCAGCAGAGAATGACATTTTCTGAACTGACTTTGGGGCCCCGTATCTCGTGGCCACTTAGTGCACTTCTTTTCAAGCAGAAAAGTGCTTGACTCGAGTATAAGCCGAGGGGGGCACTTTCAGCACAATAAAATGTGCTGAAAAACTCGGCTTATATGCGAGTATATACGGTACTTAAAGAATACATTATTTTTTTAATTATTATTATAAGTTAATAAAGAATATTGTGGCCTAACCTTCTAGTTAAAAAGAAAGTATATGAAAAGTAGTAAGTACCATCATCCGTATAATATAGTGAAATGTTGTTGGAGGAAGCCTGGTCTCCAGCCAGGATTCTCCAAAGGAGGAGGGGAGCTGTCGGACTATCGCGGTACCGCGATAGTCCGACAGCTCCCCTCCTCCTTTGGAGAATCCTGGCTGGAGACCAGGCTTCCTCCAACAATATTATTATAAGTTGTTCTAGGGCTTTTTTTTCTAGCACACCTTGCCATAAAATAGATTCAGTGTTGGAGGTGCTGGAACTGTGTTCCCACAAAAAAAAGCCTCAGTTTGACTATGCAAGAGGTTGACTTTCTTCCCTTTCTGTAGATCAGATGATGAGGACACAAATCTGAGAATGATTGACAGACTTCCTAAAGTAGGATCTCCTTCCTTGGTTAAAAAAAGAAATTCATTCAACCGAGCCCCCACCATCACAGATATCCGCTGACTGGATATTAGAAAATCACTGCAGAATGCCCAAAGCAGAAAAAAATTGGTTGACAATGGACAACAGGACAAATTGAGAAGGTGAAACTCCTTAGTGGGGATACAGACAGCTAGTTGTGGGATTAACCCCACACTACTCTATCCCAAAATATGCCTTTGGATATCTTTTGATCTTTACAATGGTTTCAGTGTGGGAGCTCCCAATTCCAGAATCAAAGCCTCAACCTATAGCTTCTGCTCCACAGATAAAAAGTGTTTCTAGCCAAACTATATATAGCCAACTAAAACCTATCTTTTTTTTTTGATGGACAAAACCCCCTAAATCCCCTTTTAGCTGTCACCAGAACAGGTGCCCCACTATTAAATGGTCACCAGGCCAAAGAGAGTTGGTTAGAAAGCTTTGAAACAAGCCTATGACTGACCTCTATAGCTACAGATACTGTGAAGCTATTCATCCTCAAAGTTCACAAACAGTCTAATGAAGTCATGTAGGGCCCATTCACCTCGTGCAGAGGGCCATACACCTTAAAGAAGTAGCGTATGTCTGCATATTCCAGAGTCACAGATGTTTGCATATAACTACAGCCAGCTGCCTGTACAAACTAGCTGACAGACACTGCGGCTGTATAAGTGTAACTGCACATTTGATCAGTTACATCCATGCAGGCATGGATGAGGGTCTTTAAAGGCTAAGTTCACTTTTTTTCTTCTAAATTCCAGCTCCCCTATGTACCAATATAGCATTAATGTACTTGTTTTTTAAAAAAGCTTTCCATTTATTCTACCCACTACATAGACCCCAGATCTCTCATTTACCTTTAAAAGCAAAAAAAAAAAGACATTTTGACTGCAAGATAAAAAAAACGGTCGATCTGCCCAAGAACCGGAAGTGACATCAGAGGTTGCTCCGGTCTTCCAAGGGCATAGAGCTGAGTGGGGACAATCTTGCCCTCACTCTACTTCCTGCCTGGCCATCGGCCGCATTGGATCGGTTCCAGGCTTACCGACGGCTCAGGTAAGCTCAGAAACAACTGGGAAGTGATCTTTCGGCGAATCCTCCGCTGGGACTACTTTTATCTGAAAGCCAGCTGCCTAAGGAAAAAAACATTACCAGGGTTATGGCAGCAGCTAGCAACAACAACAAGAGTGGTATTTAATGTTAAAATCATGACGTACATTCGCAGTTAGGCAGCCGGCAAGTGGTGAATTAAATAGACTTTTTGGTTTGTGGTGCTCAGATGCAGTGTAGTTCGACTTTAGATTTCATTTCTGTCTTTAGCATTAGGCTTTACCCCAGCAGTGAAGTATTACACATACAGTATGGGTGCTTCCACGTGTAACCTCTTTTAGAAGTTGTGAAAACCCCCTACTGAAGTTCTCAGTTTTTGGCTCTATGACTTTGTAATTTATAGCAGTTGTAAAGCCTGCTTTGTTATTTTTACCAACAGGTAAGCCTATAAAAGGCTTACTTGTAGCTAAAATGAATATCTCCTAAACGTCCACCGTTTAGGAGATATTCACCCTGCATGCACCTGCTGACATAATCGGCGCATGCACTCTAAAGGTTCGGCATACCGTGCCGGACCTTCAGATTTTCTTGCCTGAACCGAGTGCTCCTGCACACATGCGTGGGAGTGACTAGCACATTATGCCATTGTTGTGCAGGGTTTTTTTTTTCAGCGGTCTACTACCGCTTTAATGAGTCTCTGCCCAGGAACATATATGTTGCCAGTGAAGTCAGAATTCTTGACCTGACCACTTTTTCTGCAGCTCTTTCCTCCTCCCATTTTCCATGAAGGGTTCTGCCAGAGATATAGAAGTCTGCAAACCATTTATCTTTCACTTCATTCTGCAAGCAAACAGCAGCCCAGAGAGCAGTAACAGAAAGATTACTCTCTAGATGCTGGAAATCAATGACAGAAAATTAAAAATCAACAAAGCTCTTGCATTCAGTCTAAATGAAATGGCCCGTGATCCAGTCAATCTTTGTTACAGGCAAAGCAAAATAAATTGTTAATCAAGGATAAGCTCAGTCTAGTGAAACTTTATGAGATCAGTGCCAGATTGTACAAAATAGTTTCTGTCTTGTTCCTGCAAAGACACCTTACATCAAAACTGCCAAGGACTCTAACACATGAGTAGGGCAGCTCAGCAACAGTTGGAATATTAATGACAACTTGAGCTGCGAACCACAGAAACCCTCACACTAGTCTAATAAAGCCTAACTCTAGCCAAAAGGTTTTGTTGGTTTTGTTAACATGGTGAAGGGTTAGAGCCTGTGCAAAGTTTATATTGTTATCTGTCGCTATGGGGGAGATTGTCCCTCAATTATTTTCAGGGCAGGAATGGGAAATCTCTCTAACAGATCACAAGAAAAAACATAAACCCATTTTTATTGGAGAGGTGGAGGGGAAGCACTTGAACTTCTTGTCCTGGTGACAACTGCACCTCCAATTTCTTGTAGGCACATCTTTAGGACAAGAAGAAGTGGAAATACTTTTTTGTTAATGAAGTCTTAGGTGTCCTTTTATGAAACTGAGATCAGCTGCGATCCCAAGTCTCACAGCTGATCTCAGGTCTTTACCAGTGTATGAAACTGAGGTAATCAGCTGAGAACATGTTCTCCACTGATTACCTCAGCACAGTGAGAATCTGCAACTGACTGTCACAGAAACGGCCAGTGTATGAAGGTGCGATCTCAGCACCTCACTGGCGATCTGTGACAGGATTCTCACTTTCTGATTCACCATCTCAGAGGTGGAGAATCAGAGAGAGAAGCGGGAAGCTGCCTCAGTATTCTGGGGAAAGCAGGAAGTCTTTTGACTTCCTTCTTTCACTCAGGAGCAGCCATACAGTGAGAGAACATCTTCCCCACCATTACACACCCCAAAACCAGCAGGTTAGCAATCTAAAGTGTATATATATGTGTATATATATATATATATATATATATATATATATATATATATATATATAGATATTTTTATATCTATCTATCTATCTATCTGTCTATCTATCTCTCTCTATATATATATATATATAAATATATATATATAAATAGATAGATAGATATACACATACACATTGAAATAAACACACACACACACACACACACACACACATATATATATATGCTATATGCTATGATATATATATATATATATAGACAGATATAAATATATATATATATATATATATATATATATATATATATATATATATATATATATATATATATATATATATATATATATATATATATAATTCTACCTGCATTTAAATGCTATTATTAATGTCATTTTTATATCATTTTTAATTTATTAGTAAATAAAATTTTGTAAACCCTGAAATATGGTTTTACCCATGGCATGTTCCATTAGGCTACTTTCACACTGAGGCGCTGGGCGTGCTGGCGGTAAAGCGGCGCTATATTTAGCGGCACTTTACCGTCGTTATAGCGGCGCTTTTCGAACACTAGCGGGGCAGTTTTACCCCCGCTAATGACTGAAATAGGGTTAAAACCGCCCGCAAAGCGCCACTGCAGCGGCGCTTTGCTGGGGGGGTTTGGAGCGCTGCCCCATTGTTTTCAATGGGAAGAGGCGCTTTAGGAGCGGTAAATACACAGCTCCTACAGCGCTCCAAAGATGCGGCTTGCACATTTTTGGACATTTTTCAGCATCCTGCAAGCGCTCCAGTGTGAAAGCCCGCGGCTGTTTGAAGGCGCTTTGCAGGCGCTATTTTTAGAACTTTAGGCCCCTTTCACACTGGGGCAGTTTTCAGGCGGTACAGCGCTAAAAAATAGCACCTGTACACCGCCTGAAAAAACCGGCCCCATTCACTCCAGTGTGAAAGCTGGCGGGCTTTCACACTGGATCGGTGCGCTAGCAGGACCGCAACAAAAGTCCTGCTAGCAGCATCTTTGGAGCGGGATAGGAGCGGTGTATTCACCGCTCCTATACCGCTCCTTCCCATTGATTTGAATGGGACACCGCGGTAATACCGCGGCAATACCGCCGCAAAGCGCCGCTACGGCGTCGCTCTGCGGGGGATTTTAACCCTTTTTTGGCCGTTTGTGGGGGGTAAAACCGCACCACGAGCGGCTGAATCTCGCGGGCAAAACGACGGTAAATATAGCGCTGCTTTACCGTCACGGCGGCTCCCGCCCCAGTGTGAAAGGGGCCTTAGTGCCTGCAAAGCGCCTCAGTGTGAAAGGGGCCTTACAGTAAGGCCCCTTTCACACTGGGCCTTTTCCAGGCGCTACAGCGCTAAAAATAGCGCCTGAAAAAATCCGGCCCCTTTCACTCTGCTTTCACACTGGAGCGGTGCGCTAGCAGGACGGTCAAAAAAGTCCTGCTAGCAGCATCTTTGGAGCGGTGAAGGAGCAGTGTATTCATAATTCAAATTGAAATCAATGGGACAGCGCAGCAATACCGCCGGCAAAGCGCCGCTGCAGCAGCGCTTTGCGGGCGGTTTTACCCCTTTTTCTGCCATTAGCGGGGGTTAAAACTGCACTGCTAGCGGCCGAAAACCGCCGCTAAAACGACAGTAAAGCAGCGCTGCTTTACCGCCGACGCCACTCCCGCCCCAGTGTGAAAGGGGTCTTATACAGGGATTTATCAATTATGAAATATATTTTATTTTAATTTATTAATAAATATTTATACTTGTATACTTTATTAAAATTATTTTTTAATGATTATAAATGTATTTTACATTTATATGAATGGTGTATAGCTGCATTACATATGTGGATTACATTAATTTACTATACACCATTCACATTTAAATAGGCACATGTGTGACATTTAAATATTGATAAAAAACAATGTTTTATAATAATTAGGTTAATGTATATTGTGTAGGGGGAATTTAACTTTATTATTTTATTAATATGTAGGGGAATAATGTGTTAATTAGTGTTTAACTTTTGTATTTTAAATCGCCTCAGACTGTAATCCCGCTACATCTCGCGAGATTACAGTGTGAGGAGAAATTCTGAGGAGTTCCCGGCGTTTGTAGATCGCTTCTCAACTCAACATGAGAAGCGATCTACAGACCATCATAAACAGGCACTCAGGGGAGAGCGATCTCCCCTGAGAATGCCTGAGAAATGAATAGCGGTATTTTACCGCACTTTAATAAAAGGACACCTTAGGCAGAAATAAAACTGACAACTATTTCCTCTTCTGAACCAAAACTATATACAAAAAAATAAATAAAAAATTGGCTAAAGTTAGTTAAAGTAACTTGGTTACTAGTATACTACACTTTGCCAGAAAATCCATCTAAATCCAACTCTAAAAAGAAAATTGTAAATTCTCACCTTTTCTTTAGCCTGTGCTGCTAAATACTCCTTTGTTAAGTAGAAATGGTAATGTTAAGTCCACAAAAAGTGTAAATCTCCTGCTCTTACGGGTTCCTTCTGCTAACCTGCACATTATTACTGTCTCTTCTAATGGGTGTAATGGGTGGAAGTCAGCAGAAAAAAAACATTAAGGACCCTGGACACTCCTGACACTACTGGTTCTTCCATTAGACTTCAGAGGACCACTTCAAGTTCTCAGTATCATATTGGTGTTCAGCAGCACGGCGGACAGGAGAAGTAATGCCCTGTACACACGAGCAGAATTTCAGACAGAAAAAGTCAGACGGGAACTTTTTATCGTATATTCCGATCATGTGTATGCCCCATTGGACTTTTTAGGTAGAACATTCTGACGGACCTAGAAAGAGAACATGTTCTAAATTTTTCCGATGGAACCAATTCCTATCGGGAAAAACGCTTGTCTGTAAGCTGTTTCCGACGTACCAAAAACAACGCATGCTCTGAAGGAAGTACGAGATGGAAGCTACTGGCTACTGCACTTCCTTTTTCTAGTCCTATCATATGTGTTGTACATCAACGCGTTCTAGACGGTCGGACTTTGGTGTCACCGTGTGTAGGCAAGTCCGCTTGAGCGTAATTCCGTCGGAATTCCATCAGAGAAACCTTCAGAGTTTATTCCGAGGGCAAAACCGCTCGTGTGTACGCGGCACAAGAGTTCTTCATTAACCTCCCTGGCGGTATGATTCTGGCTGGAATTTTGTGCTGAAAGCGGTACAATTATTTTGCATGGAAATGTGATGCTATGTATTATAGGCCTGCAATTCTTAGTAATTACTTACTTAAACCTGACCAAACAAGACTCTAGTACACATCCCAGATGTGATAAAGTTTAAAACACAAAATCACGATTTTAAATTTTTAAATAATATCATTTTATTCAAGAATATAATACAAACTAAAGAAATTTGTCAGACAAAGAAAATTTAATAAACATCCTGAGTGTGGTAAATTTTAAAACAGGGTACAGCACACAGTCCGACGTCACAATCCGGACAATAGAACCGGGTTTCTTTTCTGATTTTCTTCCGCCTGTCATCTTTTTTGGAACAGCAAACCACGCACATCCTGGTAGGTGCTGCCTTTCTTGCGGTTGGTGGTATATAGTCCATAAAATGACGACCTGTTAGGCGTTCTGGGTTGACAACACCAGCAGCACGTCGTCCATCTCTGTTTGCAGCTACTGATGGCCTCTGGTGTTTGAGGAAAATTTGCTCAGCCACCTTCCAGATAAAATCCGAATGAATAAGAGGCCTGTCACTTCCTGCTCGGTACAAGATGTACGCGTTCCAAAGGCATTGTTCCAGCAGATGCCTGAAAATCTTTTTGTAGTATTTCTTCTGCTGTTTCCGCATAGTCGGGTAAAAGGTCATTGCCTGATCAGCTCGGTCGACACCTCCCATGGTGCAATTGTAGTCGATCACGACTTGCGGCTTCAGCACATCTCTCCCACCTTTTGTGTGGACCATGGCAGTGGAGGTACTGTGCACAGGGCTCATGAGACACACGTCTTTCTTGTCTCGCCAACGTATTGCCATCATCTTCCCCTTCTGCCAGGCAACACTTTCACCGGTTTTCAGTTTTTTTTTGGCAAACCTAGATGGCATGTCACGTCGGTTAGGCCTAACCGTACCATAAGCATCAGTTTTGTTTTGGATCAAAACCTCCAACAGCTCTGGCGACGTATAAAAATTATCCATGGTGACGCAATATCCCTGGTTCAGTAATGGCTCCAGTAGTGTTAGGACAGATGATGTGGCCATCCCATAGCCGCTGTACCTGGGGTTAAATTTTGTGCCTTTACCGGTGTAAATGAGAGTTCCATATGTACCCAGTGGATGACTCACAGAGCATGTAGGATTTGATGCCAAACCGCGCTCTTTTCGATGCGATATACTGGATCCAGCTTAGGCGTCCCTTATAAGCCATCAAGCTCTCATCCACACTGACGTCCCTTTCTGGCACGTAGGCCCGCTGGAAATTGTTCCCAATCATTTGGCATACCTCCCAGATTTTTTTGAGCTTGGGCGCAGGATGCGTGGCCTCATCAAACTCTTCATTGTTGGTGAAGTGAAAATACTTCATAATGAGGGAAAAACGGTATTCCGACATCACGGTACCAAAAAACGGGGTGGCCAGTAATTTGTTGGTGGTCCAGTACCATTTCTGGCGCGGTTTCCCCACCACTCCCTGGAGAATAATGAGTCCGAGAAACAGCCAGATGTCCTCTTTAGTTACCGGTTCCCACCTTCTGCTTCGGGAAAACCTGGCATGCGGCGTAGCGGATTGCTGCACTTGGTAGCGATTTGTCTCTGTGACAATTTTTTGAATTACCTCCTCTGTAAGAAATAATTCCAGGTATGCCAGAGGGTTGCCACGCTCAACTTCGACCTTCATCCCAGGTGATCCAGTGAAGGGGAACCTTGGGGGCGCTACCTGGTCCGTATCGCACTCAATAGGGCACCAAGTGCGCACATCGTTGATGTCAGGTGCAGGATCATCACCGCTGTCACCGCTGTCACTTGTCACATCCGTGTCAGATGACAAATCTCCCCACGACTCGCTATCGCTCACTTCTGGGAGCAACTCCGTGTCGTTGCCGCTGTCGCTGTCATCCAACTGCTCCAAAGGCGATTTTGTAGCGAGATGGCGCTTTTTGGATTCCATTTTAATTTTTTTTATTGGCAAGGGGCACTAGGGCAAGGCAAGGGGCACTGTATCAGTAAGATCAGAGATAATACAGTGTAATCCTCTCAGATTACACTGTATCACCTCTATTTATATGTGTGTGTGTTGTGCTGAACTTTTGAATCTCCCGCCCAGTTCCGCTCCCGTGCGCCGCTGCTGCTCGCAGGGAACGGAACTAGGAAGTGAGACGCCGTGATCGCGCTGGCGAACACAGCCGAGGACAGCCGAAGACAGCGGAGAACATCGCTGGAGCCCAGGACAAGGTAAGGGCTCTGCTGTATGCTCTGCACTGCTACCCCGAGCGTGACTCGGGGTTACCGCTCCTGACAAAAAAAGTCAGCCCCGAGTCACGCTCGGGGTTACCGCCAAGGAGGTTAAGCTTTTAAAAAATGCATTTTTCTCATAACATGAAAATGAGTTCTTTGCTGGTATTTAACAAAAGAATCTAACCTATTATTTACTCATAAAACCGTTTAGTTATATTTTTTTCAACAAATTATTTAATGAATTTAAAAAACAATTCAGTTGCATGGTGCAAAGAGATCAGTCCTTCTAAAATTACTTATTGTCCATGGTAAACAATCAGCATTCTCTATGAGTTGTATAGACTTCCATTATTACTTATGTAGATGATTACTGCAGTCTGAATGCAGAATTTTGATGTTTTTCACTGAAGCAAGTCATCTACTTCAGAAGAAGATAATATTATGCCAGAACATAGATCTCATTCTGTGAAATTCTTACTCACAGCACCAGCATAAAGAGGTGCCCTTCTCAGATGCTAGAGAACATGAATCAGTTTGGTCCAGAACCATTTTAAGGATGCCCCATCAATAGTCTTTTAAACACTAGGGGATGTAAAAGGAGTTCCAGCAGACACTGGAATATCAAAAGAAGGACTTGCTCTACTCTTAGACCCCTTTCACACGGTGGCGTTTTTTAAGGCGCTTTTTGGCTAAAAATAGTACCTGTAAAGCGCCTGAAAAACACCTCCCCTGCAGACCCAGTGTGAAAGCCAGAGGGCTTTCACACTGGGGTGATGTGCTGGCAGGACCTTAAAAAATGTCCCGCAAGCAGCAGCCTTATTTGGATGGGATCTTTGTTCCTTATCTTTCTCTGAAGAAATTGACGTTGCTTCAACAAAACACACTAGAAAACATGCTTTTTAACTGATGCAAAAATCTACAAAGGCAGCCTACAGCCCATGGAAAAATGGCAACCATTACAGGCTGTTACAACTTCTACAATCTGACCCATCTATCATCTGAAGAAAGAAAAGGTGCTACTACCCCAAATTATCCAAAAATCCTCCTGAGCTGTCGGGTGCAGGATGAGCAGGTGCACGATTAGTAGAAGAAGATAATCTGCAACTCCATACATGGTCTGAAATATCTTAGAATTTATTGATACTCCATAAAACACAAATATAGCACAGCAGATGTTTCAGTGTGAACAAGGCCGTCATGGCTGAAATGTGTTAACATCTGCTGTACCATATTTGTCTTTTTTTGGAGTAGCAACAATTTCCAAGATATTTAAGAGCATGTATGGAGTTGTGGATTATCTTATTCATGTATCATCTGACCCTAATGTAGGGCCTGCAATCCCTTCAAGGTACTGGTTCCATAAGAGACAAATCTCATAATTTATCCTCTCCCTCTCAAGCATTCCCAGTATCTTTTCCCAACCTACTTCTTTCAAGAAGTTGCTTTTCCAAATGATGCCTCCACTCTACCCCTCTATGCCTTCACCTGGAAGAGGAAACTTCAGACTATTATCTCTCCTGAGGAATGGGATAAAAGTTGAATTCTGATTCAAACTGTCAGTGGCCACAAAGATACAAGAAAAAAGGTTTAAACTCAATACTAGATGGTATCGATGTCTGATCATCCTTAAGCATATATTCCCATTCTACTCTGATATCCATTGGCAATTTCACAATTCACACAAGGGAACATAACACACATATGATGAGACTGCCCCTCAATCGAGGATTTTGGGGCTAAAATCTTCCACATTTATTATAAGGCGATGGTGACACAAATACCTTCTCCCCTAGAATAGCCTTCCTCTCCATGATTCCAGGCTCAGTCTCTCCACCCAAGAACGATGTTCTTTGTTGCTTCTCTTGTTGGTATTCCAAGACTGGTTTGCTGAAGGATATTCTCATGTCACCACATTCTCTCCTTTTTAAACCTGTACTATCCTGTATCTCTCCCTTCAGTATATATAGTGCTTCTCTATGGCTCCTTGCTAGCCTTAAAAACTACCTATATCATGCCTCTGAGTTACCCTGTTGACATCTGTATGCCAAGATTTAACCAGACTAGTGCGTTTCTGAAATGCTACAACTTATCATTTTATAAACTGTGTCCTAGTACAAATATTTTTCACGTCCCTCATTTAATATTTTGAATCAATAACTCTATATTGTATCTATTATTTGTTTGGTATTATATTGAATTTCACTGTATACCTACCTGCTATATTGCCTTGTTCTCTATTATTTTTGCCTACATCATTAAATACAAATTGAGCCATAAATCTACAAAGGTTTATAATGGTGGAAGTCTACATGACTCATAGAGAATACCAATTACTAAATGCTGATCATATGTAATATCAGACAGACTGATCTATTTAGACCATGCTACTGAGTTCCTCTTTAAATTGCTTTCAATAATTTTGTTGAATAAAATATAACTACATTTTTTCTGAGATAATAACTGATCACATTCTTTTGTACAACTTAGAAACCAATTCTAATGCTTGGAGAAAAATATATTTTTACAAATTGTTAATTTAAGGATGAGGGTATTGTATACCTAACCGCATGGTAACTAATTTACTTTTATGGTTATTCTTCTTTAACCACTTCAGCCCCGGACCAATTGGCAGCCAAAGGACCAGGCCCCTTTTTGCGATTCGGCACTGCGTCGATTTAACTGCCAATTGCGCGGTCGTGCGACGTGGCTCCAAAACAAAATTGGCGTCCTTTTTTTCCCACAAATAGAGCTTTCTTTTGGTGGTATTTGATCGCCCCTGCGGTTTTTATTTTTTGCGCTATAAAACAAAAATAGAGCGACAATTTTGAAAAAAATGCAATATTGTTTACTTTTTGCTATAAGAAATATCCCCAAAAAATATCAAAATTTTTATTTTTTTCTCAGTTTAGGCCGATACGTATTCTTCGACATATTTTTGGTAAAAAAAATCGCAATTAGCGATTATTGATTGGTTTGCGCAAAAGTTATAGCGTTTACAAAATAGGGGATAGTTTTATAGCATTTTTATTAATATATTTTTTTTACTAGTAATGGCGGCGATCAGCGATTTTTATTGTGACCGGGACATTATGGCGGACACATCGGACATTTTTGACACATTTTTGACACATTTTGGGACATTTGTCATTTATACAGAAATCAGTGCTATTTAAATAGCACTGATTCCTATGTAAATGACAGTGGCAGTGAAGGAGTTAACCACTAGGGGGCGGGGAGGAGTCAGTGTGACGTGTTTTGTGTTTTTTTTTTTACAGTAGGGGGGCGTGGCTGTACATCTGACGTCATTGATCGGCTTTCCCGATGACAGGGAACAGCAGATCAATGACAGGCAGAGTAGGAAGCGCGGGCAGAGGTTTGTTTACACATACCTCTCCCCGTTCTTCAGCTCCGTAACCCGATCGCGGGACACCAGCGGCGATCGGGTCCGCTGGTCCCGCGGCCGGGGTCACGGAGCTCCCGACCAGGTCGCGAGTGCGCCGCTGGCGGCGCGCGCGCGACCCACAGGCAGGCAAATGCACCATCACGTACAGGTACGTGATTTTGCCTGCCCGTGCCATTTTGCCGACGTATATCGGCGTTAGGCGGTCGGGAAGCGGTTAAAGTCTTTTCTAGGCTTGTGCAATTAGTTTCGTAACGAATTGAAAATCAGACAAATTTTGCATCTTGCATCCGAATGTCCGAATAAAAAAAATAACGAATTTCAACTAATACGAAAGAAATTATAGCGGATATAACGAGTTAATTCGACATGATTCGGTAATTCGTTAAAGATCTAATGAAACAAAAGGTCAACTCAAAGTAAATCTTACAGTCCAATCAGCTGATTAATTTTGTGCTGGAGGTTGGATTACTGGCAAAGTGCATTCCTGAGAACTGAGTGAGAAGGGTGTTGTATTGTATTTGAGCAGAGGAGAAGAGATATTGTCATTGTGTGTGTTAAAAGATTCAATAAACAAACGACTTTCCAAACTACGAATCATTATCACGAATATACATAAATATACATACATAAATATCGAATTTCAATGAATACGAACAAAATTATAGCGCATATAACAAATTAATTCAACATGATTCGAGATTCAGTATAACGAATATCGACACTCTACAGAAATAACGAATTATCCGAAAACGTATTACTGTAACATAACGAATATAACAGAACGAAATTATGTATTTTACGAATGACAACGAACCGAAACTAAACAAAATGTTCCATTGTGCACTAGTCTAGTCTTTTCTTTACACGTATGTGCTTGGTTGAGAGTATTTGATTATTCAACAGGGTAATTTAAAAGATTTGAAGAAGGCTGGCTGAGTCTTTGTAGATACCTGCTGAAATTGATGGTCTTCAGACTAACGTTTACAAGCTAAGAATAACAAATACCTGTTTGTCATTGGTGGCAAGCCCGTGCTTGGGACCTTATTTGTTTTCTTTGAGCCTTTTTTATATTTTTGTCAATAGAAGAATATTACTTGCCTTCGTTGATGTGGCCTTGGTAGCAGGCTCTCCTTGGAAAAAAATATAAGGGATTTGCAACCCTATAAATTTCCTTCTACAATGTGCATATTAAGGCGCAGTATGTAACAAAGATGAAGAAAAAAATAACTCTAGGTTAAAATTAAAGAGAAATGTAACTTACTTTAGGCAACATAACCTAAAAATGGTGACAGTATTTTGGATTCATGAAAAAGTATTCTTATTTTAATTTTATTTTGATAGGGTCAATTATCACAGTTATTATAAAGTGGGTCTTTAGAGAAAAGCAGCATACATAGTTGAAATATATACAATATCTCACAAAAGTGAGTACACCCCTCACATTTTTGTAAATATTTTATTATATCTTTTCACGTGACAACACTGAAGAAATTACACTTTGCTACAATGTAAAGCAATGAGTGTACAGCTTGTATAACAGTGTAAATATACTGTCCCCTCAGAATAACTCAACACGCCATTAATGTCTAAACCGCTGGCAACAAAAGTGAGTACACCCCCAAGTGAAAATGTCCAAATTGGGCCCAATTATCCCTTTTCCCTCCCTGGTGTCATGTGACTCATTAGTGTTACAAGGTCTCAGGTGTGAATGGGGATCAGGTGTGTTAAATTTGGTGTTATCACTTTCACTCTCTCATACTGGTCACTGAAAGTTCAACATGGCACCTAATGGCAAAAAACTCTCTGAGGATCTGAAAAAAAGAATTGTTGCACTACATAAAGATGGCCTAGGCTATAAGAAGATTGACAAGACACTAATTTTTGCTTGCACATGATTGAATAGAAACCAGCAACCACATTTACTAAGCTCTGGAGAAAATGAGTGCAACTGCACTTGCAAGGTGCACCGTCTATTTGCCTTTAGTAAATCCAGTAAATGGAGTTTGTCTTACCTTTGCTTGCATGGGTTTCTTCCAAGTGCTCCAGTCTCCTCCCAAAGACATGCAGGTGGCCAAACTGGCCCTACTATGATATTCTACTGAGCTTGCCCAACACAAGATAAAGCGCTTTAGGTACCCGGGGGAAAGTGCTACTTAAATTTTACAAAACTGACCATTAAACTCTAAGATAGGAAACATTTTAAAATGCAAGAATATAAAAAGAATAGTAAAAATATAAGTACATTTTAATATTACATATATTAAAAGCATTTTAATGAGCAACGGTCTTCCCAGAACGACCTTATAAAAGTATGAATCATTGTAGAAAACAATAAAAGTGCCAATGAATGAAAGCGGAGTGAACCTGCATTGTTAATGCTCCGTCTTCTTTCCCTTTGATTCTCTTCCACTGTTTTGAATACACACGCTCACTTGACAGCGGTGTCTAAGAGGCCTGTCAGCAGTCTTTGAAGTCCTGTGTCACAAAGTATTCCGATTCAGGTGTGTACGAGTCCACCGGGATCAAACATAAAACTTCTGGAAGATCCTCGGCTGAAGAAAAGCGCACTAAATGGTTTTATTTCACATAACTAATTAGCAGTCCTCAGCAGCCGCACTGGTTTCTTATTTCAGAGCTTTTCAATTTTAAAGAAAACCCTGTGTTCTTTTTTTTTTAAGGCAAAAAAGTTCTTGGTTCCCACAGTTTATCCCTAAAATTTGATTTATATTTCCCATATTTCCTGAAGCTAAATTTAACCACTTGCTTACTGGGCACTTATACCCCCTCCTGCCCAGACCAATTTTCAACTTTTAGCGCTGTTACAATTTAAATGACAATGCCGCGGTCATACAACACTGTATCCATATGAAGTTTTTATCATTTTTTTTCACACAAATAGCGCTTACTTTGGAGGTATTTAATCACTACTGGGTTTTTCATTCTTTGCTAAACAAACAAAAAAATGACCAAAAATTTTGAAAAAAAACTAAATGTTTTTCATATTTTGTTATACAATTTTGCAAACAATTTATATTTCCCCTTCACTGATGGGTTTATGGGCTGCACTGATGAGGTTGCACTGATAGGCACTGATAGGTAGACATGTGCGATTCGTTTCGTACGAATTCGTAATTCGTACGAATTTTTCGAAATTCGTACGAATTTACGAATCTGTAGTACGAATTTTTTTTTTTACGAATTCCGTACGGAATACGAAATTCCGTTTACGAATTTCGTTGCCGAATGATTCGAATGAATTCGAATGAATTCGAATGAATTCGAATGACAAAGTGTCATTTTTGCAGGAAAAATTCCGTTTACGAATTTCAGCTCCAAATTATTCGAATCCAACTACCAATATCAAATTTCAACTAATTCAAACGAAATTATTATAGCAGATATAACGAATGAATTCGAATGCATTCGAATGAATTCGAATGCATTCGAATGAATTCGAATGACAAAGTGTCATTTTTGCATAAAAAAAAGCTATTTAAAAAACAGACATTCATTGATATAAAAAAAAAAAAAAAAGCGTAGGGGTCCCCCCAAATTCAATAACCAGGCCCTTCAGGTCTGGTATGGATATTAAGGGGGACCCCAGCCACAAAAAAATAAAAAAAATGGCGTAGGGTCCCCCCCAAATATCCATACCAGACCCTTCAGGTCTGGGATGGATTTTAAGGGGAACCCCGGCCAAAAAAAAAAAAAAAATGGCGTAGGGGTCCCCCTCAAAATCCATACCAGACCCTTTATCCGAGCACGCAACCTGGCAGGCCGCAGGAAAGGAGGGGGGGACGAGAGCGGCCCCCCCTCCCGCCTGAACCGTACCAGGCCACATGCCCTCAACATTGGGAGGGTGCTTTGGGGTCCCCCCCAAAGCACCTTGTCCCCATGTTGATGAGGACAAGGGCCTCATCCCCACAACCCTGGCCGGTGGTTGTGGGGGTCTGCGGGCGGGGGGCTTATCGGAATCTGGAAGCCCCCTTTAACACGGGGACCCCCAGATCCCGCCCCCCCCCCCCTGTGTGAAATGGTAAGGGGGTACAAAAGTACCCCTACCATTTCACCAAAAAAGTGACAAAAATGGTAAAAATGACAGGAGACGGTCTTTGACAATTCCTTTATTAAAATCTTCTTTCTTCTTTCTTCTGGTCTTCCTTTCTTCATCTTCTCCTTCCGGCATCTTCTTCCATCTTCTTCTTCCTTCGATTCGCTTCTTCTTCCTCCGGTCTTCTCGTCCTTCTCGTCCGGCGTCGTCCTTCTCGTCCGGCGTCGTCGTCTCTTCTCGCAGGCCGCTCCTCGCAATGGGAGGCTCCCGCTCTGTGAGGCTTCGCTCCGGGTGACAGGTCTTTTATAACGAAGGCACCTGGTGACCCCGCCCCCTCTGACGCACGGGGACGTCATGTGGAATTCCCTATGGCATTCCCCATGACGTCAGAGGGGGGGCGGGGTCACCAGGTGCCTTCGTTATACAAGACCTGTCACCCGGAGCGAAGCCTCACAGAGCGGGAGCCTCCCATTGCGAGGAGCGGCCTGCGAGAAGAGACGACGATGCCGGACGAGAAGGACGACGCCGGACGAGAAGGACGAGAAGACCGGAGGAAGAAGAAGCGAATCGAAGGAAGAAGAAGATGGAAGAAGATGCCGGAAGGAGAAGATGAAGAAAGGAAGACCAGAAGAAAGAAGATTTTAATAAAGGAATTGTCAAAGACCGTCTCCTGTCATTTTTACAATTTTTGACACTTTTTTGGTGAAATGGTAGGGGTACTTTTGTACCCCCTTACCATTTCACACAGGGGGGGGGGCCGGGATCTGGGGGTCCCCTTGTTAAAGGGGGCTTCCAGATTCCGATAAGCCCCCCGCCCGCAGACCCCCACAACCACCGGGCACGGTTGTGGGGATGAGGCCCTTGTCCTCATCAACATGGGGACAAGGTGCTTTGGGGGGGACCCCAAAGCACCCTCCCAATGTTGAGGGCATGTGGCCTGGTACGGTTCAGGCGGGAGGGGGGGCCGCTCTCGTCCCCCCCTCCTTTCCTGCGGCCTGCCAGGTTGCGTGCTCGGATAAGGGTCTGGTATGGATTTTATGGGGGACCCCACGCCATTTTTTTGGGCTAGGGTTCCCCTTAAAATCCATCCCAGACCTCAAGGGTCTGGTATGGATTTTGAGGGGGACCCTACGCCATTTTTTTTTTTTTTTTTGGCTGGGGTCCCCCTTAATATCCATCCCAGACCTGAAGGGCCTGGTTATTGAATTTGGGGGGACCCCTACGCTTTTTTTTATCAATGACTTCAATGAATGACTGTTCTCTGTATTACGGATCCAACAATTCATTTGCCGGCAAATAGCTGCGAGTGATTTTAAATAGCTTTTTTTTTCCTGCAAAAATGACACATTGTACAGAGACAGTTCTCTATATTAGATATACTGAATCTCGAAGCATTCGAAGCATTCGAAGCATTTGTTATATCCGCTATTATAATTTCTTTCATATTAGTTGAAATTACATATTTGTTAGTTACAATACAAGATTCGAATTGTTCTCTGTATTACGGGAATCGGCAATTAGCCGCGAGTGATTTTAAATGTCTTTTTTTCCTGCAAAAATGACACATTGTACAGAGAGAGTTCTAAACACGGGAAACCTGCGCCCTTCTATATACTATATACTATATAGTATGTCTATGAAGGGGGTCATGTTTCCCGTGTTTAGAACTCTCTCTGTACAATGTGTCATTTTTGCAGGAAAAAAAGACATTTAAAATCACTCGCGGCTATTTGCCGATTCCCGTAATACAGAGAACAATTCGAATACAACAACTAACAAATATGTAATTTCAACTAATATGAAAGAAATTATAATAGCGGATATAACGAATGCTTCGAATGATTCGAGATTCAGTATATCTAATATAGAGAACTGTCCCTGCACAGTGTCATTTTTGCAGGAAAAAAAAACTATTTAAAATCGAGTCGCAGCTATTGCCGGCAAATGAATTGTTGGATCCGTAATACAGAGAACTGTCATTCATTGAAGTCATTGATAAAAAAATGTGTAGGGGTCCCCCCAAATTCAATAACCAGGCCCTTCAGGTCTGGGATGGATATTAAGGGGGACCCCCAGCCAAAAAAAAAAAAAAAATGGCGTAGGGTCCCCCTCAAAATCCATACCAGACCCTTGAGGTCTGGGATGGATTTTAAGGGGAACCCTAGCCAAAAAAAATGGCGTGGGGTCCCCCATAAAATCCATACCAGACCCTTATCCGAGCACGCAACCTGGCAGGCCGCAGGAAAGGAGGGGGGGACGAGAGCGGCCCCCCCTCCCGCCTGAACCGTACCAGGCCACATGCCCTCAACATTGGGAGGATGCTTTGGGGTCCCCCCCAAAGCACCTTGTCCCCATGTTGATGAGGACAAGGGCCTCATCCCCACAACCCTGGCCGGTGGTTGTGGGGGTCTGCGGGCAGGGGGCTTATCGGAATCTGGAAGCCCCCTTTAACAAGGGGACCCCCAGATCCCGGCCCCCCCCCTGTGTGAAATGGTAAGGGGGTACAAAAGTACCCCTACCATTTCACCAAAAAAGTGTCAAAAATTGTAAAAATGACAGGAGACGGTCTTTGACAATTCCTTTATTAAAATCTTCTTTCTTCTGGTCTTCCTTTCTTCATCTTCTCCTTCCGGCATCTTCTTCCATCTTCTTCTTCCTTCGATTCGCTTCTTCTTCCTCCGGTCTTCTCGTCCTTCTCGTCCGGCGTCGTCCTTCTCGTCCGGCATCGTCGTCTCTTCTCGCAGGCCGCTCCTCGCAATGGGAGGCTCCCGCTCTGTGAGGCTTCGCTCCGGGTGACAGGTCTTGTATAACGAAGGCACCTGGTGACCCCGCCCCCCCTCTGACGTCATGGGGAAAGCCATAGGGAATTCCACATGACGTCCCTGTGCGTCAGAGGGGGCGGGGTCACCAGGTGCCTTCGTTATAAAAGACCTGTCACCCGGAGCGAAGCCTCACAGAGCGGGAGCCTCCCATTGCGAGGAGCGGCCTGCGAGAAGAGACGACGATGCCGGACGAGAAGGACGACGCCGGACGAGAAGGACGAGAAGACCGGAGGAAGAAGAAGCGAATCGAAGGAAGAAGAAGATGGAAGAAGATGAAGGAAGGAGAAGATGAAGAAACCGAAGGATGAAGAAAGAAGAAAGAAGATTTTAATAAAGGAATTGTCAAAGACCGTCTCCTGTCATTTTTACCATTTTTGACACTTTTTTGGTGAAATGGTAGGGGTACTTTTGTACCCCCTTACCATTTCACACAGGGGGGGGGGCGGGATCTGGGGGTCCCCTTGTTAAAGGGGGCTTCCAGATTCCGATAAGCCCCCCGCCCGCAGACCCCCACAACCACCGGCCAGGGTTGTGGGGATGAGGCCCTTGTCCTCATCAACATGGGGACAAGGTGCTTTGGGGGGGACCCCAAAGCACCCTCCCAATGTTGAGGGCATGTGGCCTGGTACGGTTCAGGCGGGAGGGGGGGCCGCTCTCGTCCCCCCCTCCTTTCCTGCGGCCTGCCAGGTTGCGTGCTCGGATAAAGGGTCTGGTATGGATTTTGAGGGGGACCCCACGCCATTTTTTTTTTTTTTTTGGCCGGGGTTCCCCTTAAAATCCATCCCAGACCTGAAGGGTCTGGTATGGATATTTGGGGGGGACCCCACGCCATTTTTTTTTTTTTTTTTTTGGCTGGGGTCCCCCTTAATATCCATACCAGACCTGAAGGGCCTGGTTATTGAATTTGGGGGGACCCCTACGCTTTTTTTTTTCTGCAAAAATGACACTTTGTCATTCGAATTCATTCGTTATATCTGCTATAATAATTTCGTTCAAATTAGTTGAAATTCGATATTGGTAGTTGGATTTACTAACGATTCGTAACTATTCATAACGATTCGTAACGATTCGTAACTATTCATAACGATTCGTAACGATTCGTAACTTGAAATTGAAATTCGATATTTGTAGTTGGATTCGAATTGTTCTCTGTGTTATGAGAACCAACAATTCATTAGCCGCGTTAACGATTCGTAACGATTCGTAACGATTCGTAACGATTCGTAACTTTACTAACGATTCGTAAAAAAAATTACGATTCGTCCGAATTTCGTATTTCGTACGAACTCGAACGGAATTTCGTACACGAATTACGAATTACGAATTTTTTTATATACGAAACGGGACGAAACGAAACGAAACGAATTTTTTGGCAGTTCCCATGTCTACTGATAGGTGGCACTGATGGGCACAGATAGGCGGCACAGAGAGGTGACGCTGATAGGTGGAACTGATGGGCACTGATAGATGGCACTGATGGGCACTGATAGCTGGCACTGATGGGCATTGATAGGCACTGATAGGCAGCACTGATGGGCACTAATATGCACTGGTATGTGGCACTGAAAGGCAGCACTGATAAGTGATACTGATGATGAGGCACTGCTGGGCACTGATTGGCAGCACTGATGGGCACTGATAAGTGGCACTGATTGGCAGCACTGATGGGCACTGATAAATGCCACTGGTGAGCACTGATTAGCAGCACTGGAGAGCACGGATTAGCAGCACTGATGGGCACTAAGAGGACCCATGTCCCTTTAACAGAATCCAACAGAACGGCTTTCTCCTTTTCTTCACGCTGACAGCATAAGGGGGAAAAAAAGCAGATTACCGGTTTTTGTTTATTTCCCTGATCAGCTGTCATTGTCTGACAGCTGATCATGTGCTAAAGGGCCCGCTGTGATTGGCCCTTTATCCTGCTCTGCATTCAGCCGAGTCCCAAGGGGGCGTACAGGGAGCGCGGGAACAGGAGGACATCCATGTACACCCTCCCGGCAAATGAAGCCAGCGCTGTAGCCGTCTTTCGGCTATAGCGCGGGCACCAAGTGGTTAAAGTGGCCCTAGCATATCTTTACATGTTAGGTCCATGTATGATAAGTGTACACAGGTATTCAATTAATCCAGTGTTTCTCAACTCCAGTCCTCAAGGCGCCCCAACAGGTCATGTTTTCAGGATTTCCCTCAGATGAAACGGCTGTGGTAATTACTAAGGCAGTTTAACTGATCAAATCACCTGTGCAAAATAATGGAAAGCCTGAAAATATGACCTGTTGGGATACCTTGAGGACTGGAGTTGAGAAACACTGAATTAATCAATCACAGTGATCACAGTACAATACCGTCATCTACTTTTTTCATCTAAATATTGTAGTGTTCTGCCCCACTTTCATATACTTTTATATCTTGTATAGAACTTCATGAGATTATCATTTTTTTTTAATATGCTGACATCTAGTGGAGGCTTTGTACCACAGCAACCTGCTTACTAATGTGATTTTTGTATCTTCCTCTGTCCTCCCCTCCAATTTAGGTCTGGTTTTAGCTAGACCCTTTCCACTTCTTCCATGTTCCCTCAGATAGTGTTATTTATTACAGAGAAAAGGCTTAGGAAAGTCATTGTCTTGTTGCACAAGACTGGAAAAACATCCTCTGTACTGCAGTTGGCAGTAAAATTACATTGGATTCAACGTCTGTGTCCTCCTTGAGTTAAGCTGGCTGTGGATGTTGTCAAGTCACCAGGTTACCATACTGTCTGGACAGACTAAGGTTGATTTACTAAAGGCAAATAGACCATGCAATGTGCAAAGTGCAGTTGCACTCTGCAAGTACAGTTGCTCCATAGCTTAGTAAATGAGGAAAGCTTCACTTTGAAAAGAATATCGAAGCACAAGAAAAATAAAAAAAACAGCAGATGATTGGATGATGGAAGTCAGCAGAGCTTCTGCTCATTTACTAAACTATGCCGTATTGTCTCCTGAATGTCTGTGACCTGCACCGCTCTGCAAAAAGTGATCCACCACAGATCACTCTTCACAAAGCAACACATGTGTAAAGGAGCCTAATTTAGTACAACTATTAGACAATACTTAAAATGCATGCACATAGCAAACAACACAAAAATGTATTATTATTATTATTATACAGGATTTATATATTGTCAACAGATTGCATAGCACTTTACAACATTAAGGGAGACAATACAGTTGCAATACAGACATGTGATATTAGTTAAATGTCTACTCAAAAGTAACAATATGCAGCATACTAATGCCCTGTACACACGGTTGGACTTTCTGACGCAAAATGTGCGATCGGATCCTGTTGTCGGAAAATCCGATCGTGTGTGGGCTCCATCTGACTTTTTCCTTCAGAATTCCCGACACACAAAGTTTGAGAAATTGAAAATCAGGAAGAACTCCCGACAGCCGCACACCGGGAAAATTAAAATTCAAAAAGGTTTATTTAAAAGCCAGAATCACTTCAATCCAAAACACGTCAAAAAGGGGGGTACAGAGCTGACGCGTTTCTCACTGTATAGCATATGAGTAAGCACTGTACATAGTACATAGTACATATTTCTTCCTGATTTTCAATTTGCTGTGCTAATAGCCAGCACCTGGGGCTCCCACACAGGAGCAGGAGCATTCGCTTAGATGCCTTTCACACTGGGGCGTTTTTCATGCGGTGCAGCGCTAAAAATAGCGCCTGTTCACCGCATGAAAAAATCCTGCCCCTTTAACTCCAGTGTGAAAGCCGGCGGGCTTTCACACTGGAGCGGTGCGCTAGCAGGATGAAAAAAAAAGTCCTGCTAGCAGCATCTTTGGAGCGGGATAGGAGCGGTGTGTTCACCGCTCCTATACCGCTCCTTCCCATTGAAAAGAATGGGAGACCGCGGTAAAACGCTACGGCGGCGCTCTGCGGGGGGTGTTTAACCCTTTTTCGGCCGCTCGCGGGGAGTAAAACCGCACCGCGAGCGGCCGAAAACCGCGGTAAAAACGACGGTAAAGCAGCGCTAAATATAGCGCTGCTTTACTGTCACCGCGGCTCACCGCCCCAGTGTGAAAGGGGCCTTAGAAGGAGAGTCCTAGAGCGGTGGTTATCTGTTTCTATCAACACAAAGTTTGAGAGCTGGATCTAAAATTTTCCGACAACAAAATCAGATCGTTTAAATTCCGATCCTGTGTAGACAATTCTGACGGACAAAGTGCCACGCATGCTCAGAATAAATTACGAGACGAAAGCTATTGGCTACTGGCCTCTTTATAGTCTTGTCGTACATGTTGTACGTCACCTCGTTCTGAACGATCAGATTTTCCGACAACTTTGTGCGACCGTGTGTATGCAAGACAAGTTTGGGCCAAAATCTGTCTGAGAAAATCAGACGCTTTTTGTCGTCGGAATGTCCGACCGTGTGTACAGGGTATAAGAGATTGCAGCACAAGTTAATTGTCCAAAAACCTGGTCCAAAAAATTGTGGCTCTAGCAGTACTACCACAATAGTAGATTCAAGACGTAGAGTACTGCCTTTGGTTAAGCAATGTCTGTAATAGAGAATATGTATCCATAAGGCCAGTTGTGTGACGCATTGATGTCTGCATGCTAAGCTTTAACACCACGACCCTACAAGACCCTTTGTAGAGACACGATGAGTCAGCTGGTTTCCAAACCGGGGTTTCTGTTTATCTGGAATGTATATAACAAATATCAGCCTTTATTTTTTACTTCACTTCTTTTAAAATATGTCAGAACAGAGAAGAGCTGACCTCCACTGTAATGTACAGCTGCACCTCATCTTATCATCCAAGTTCGGGAGAAAACAGTGGAATGCAGCTTGGAGAGGACGTCCAACAAAGCGAGTTCCCAGCTGTTTTCCCAGCACTATGAGGTTCCTGTACTGTGTCCCCAGGCAGGGACCAGCTGTAATGGGTGTTTAGAGTACCTACACACACTAATAACTGACTTCACCTTCTGGAAACATACTGATTTTTCCAATGTTCAAGTAAATGTTTTTAAGGTGACCTCACTTTTTTACTTATTCCCAAATAAATATGTTAATTAGGCATTGTTCTGGCATATGGCTGTCACGTGTGAAGATAAATACACCATTTATAAAATTCTGGTTAAAGAGAGCTTGTCAGCCATTTTAAACTTTCAAAATAAATAGTTCTTCAGGTGCCACGAGGTGTCCACTTTTCCTATTGTTAGCCAGAAAAAGTTCTTCTGTGCTCCCCATGGATGCTGGGTTCAGGTTGTTACTGAGGACTTAACTGTCTGAACGGACTTCAACCCCAAAGCTAAAACTTGCCATCCCACCATCCCTTTGTACATAGAATGACCTTACTGACCATGGAGAACATGGTGACTTTACTGTCACAGTAGAGGGATGGCATATCTTCACAGGTAGGGTTTATTTAATTACATAGCTGGAAAAGTGTTAATTAATAATAGTGAGTGAGCAAAAAGTACCTTTGCAAGGTTGTTCTATTTTGCAGGTCAAACATTGCTGACAAGAGCAGATTGTTGCAATTTTATGATCCCTGTCCCAACTGCATCAACAAGTGTTAGGCCCCATGCACACGAGACGCAGTTAAACGCGCGTTCAGAGGCAGTTGGACACTTTTTTCAACTGCACCTGAACGCATGCAATGTTATCCTATGTGTCCATGCACACAGTCTAGTTTTTTCCCGTTTTTATGCAGTTGCGTTTAACCTTGTTTTTCCAGAAGCAAAAAAATGCGTTCAGACACTTTGCTTTTCCACGTTTCAGACGCAAAACGCGTCTAAACGCGTCTAAACGCGTCTAAACGCAGGCACCTGCGTTTAGCCGCGTTTGCGTTTATAAGCCTTTTTAAAGGAACCCAATTTTTTTGACCAGAAAACTCAGAAATATGATGGTAAACCATAAAAAATACTAGAAAAAATTGTTTAAAATGTCGTAATTAGTTTAGATAGTTCATAGAGCATATATAGTCACTGATGTATACATGTTTGTGAAATGCATACATGTTTGTGAAATATCCAACGGACATTCGCTGTCCCATCAACGGATGGGTCCAATATCGACAAGCTCTGATTCTGGACCTCTCATACAAATTTGCGATGACATTGCTGCCTCATGAAGAGAACATCAGGAGCATTTCCTGACATATAATCAATATGGGATCCATTTAAAAAAAAAAAAAAAAAACACAGAAAGAGAGGCAAATGCAAGTGTACAACTGCTCTCTCTGCTGCTCACTCTGATCAGAATGGCAGAAATAGTTAATAATACATGCTTTCTGAGCTTGGGGAGGGTCTGTATGATGTTATCTTTACAAATGCTTATAGACGCATACGCGTCTAAACGCGTCTAAACGCGTCTAAACGCGGCATGAAAACACAGCCAAACGCGCGTTTTTAAACGCAGGTTTCTGCTTTTTAAAACACGCGTTCAGCAGAGTTTGCATCTGCGTCTCGTGTGCATGGGGCCTTACAGTATATATATGTAGCGCTACTCCCGCAAGGTCCGCTGAGCTGTGTCCCAGGTTCCTATCCCCCTAGTGCAGCGGCAGCAACATTCACTCCCCTGTCTCAGAAAACAGTCTAGGGGTTGCCTTTTTTTAAGTTTATTGCAGATTAACTTGGATGGGGCTTATGGAAGCTGTGGAATACTCCAGAACACTGAACAGGAATGTGAGGATAGCACTGGGAAACCAGTAGCAACGTTCAAGGCCAGGCAAGCCTTAAACCCAGTGCAGCAGGGGTTAATGGCAGCAACAGACACTAAGAACCTCAGGTCTGTACTCACAGAGGTTTATTTACTAAAGGCAAATAGACTGTGCAGTTTGCAAAGTGCAGTTGCTCCAGACCTTAGTAAATGAGCAGAAGCTCTGCTGACTTTCACCATTCAATCATGTGCCATCAAAAATGCTGTCTTTTTTTTTACTTTCTTTGCATGTGATTGGGTATTCTTTGCAAAGGGAACCTTTAACTCATTTACTAATCTTTCGAGCAACTGCACTTTGCAAAGTGCACAGTCTATTTGCCTCTAGTAACTCAACCCCACAGTGTTCCTTGGACTTGGATGTCACTCTCCAGACACCATCATCTAGGCACACTTCCCCAGGGATTGGCTAAGGCTGCATAAATAATACTCACTACATTCTAGAAGCCTCCATAAGAGGGGGAAGAACAATCAAACTCACACCCTGCAAAGCCCAGAGCAGCCCAAAGTAATCACATGCTGCTCTGCTGATTAAAGGAGAGCCCTATAACTAAATTTGCCTAACCAAACCTATCTAGGAGGGTTCTGCTATATATATATATATATATATATATATATATATACATATATATAAAGTTGTCCACACATCTGATTGTCCAATCAATTTTAGATTTACCAGCAAGAAGGGACTAATTGATTGCATATATTATATTAAATGGATTGTTCAGGTAGTCCATCACACTACATGTTTGTTGGTAATCTTAATAGGTTTGTATTGAGATTGTAAAATCAGGTTATAATAGGGGGTCCTTAATTAGGGGCTATTGATGACCTTCTTTTAAAAAATGCTATTTGTCTGGCAGACATGTGAAATCTCTAATAAGGTACTTTCTGTGACACTAACCTGGAACATGAATTCAGCAAATCAAGTCAGTGTTCCACATCTGGATACTTTTTTGGGTCAGTGTGGTTGATTTACTAAAGGCAGATAGGCTGTTCACTTTGCAAGGGAATCTGGTGAATGTCTTGAAGCTTCACTTGATTGAATGATGGAAGTCAGCAGAGCTTCACCTCATTCACTAAGCTCTGGGGCAAATTTCCTTCCAAAGTGCAAATTCTCTTATAAAGTGCACAGTTAAGACACTGGTTTAGTATAGTAGCCAGGTAACTATTTTTTTCAGACAAGGTCATTAACCTCCCTGGCGGGATGATTATGTCTGGAATTTTGTACCAAAAGTGGTACAATTATTTTGCATGGAAATTTGGTGTTTTATAATGTAGGCATGCAATTCTTATGAATAACTCACTTAAATCTGTCCAAACCAGAGTCTAGTAGACATCCCGGGTATGATAAAGTTTGAAACACAAAATCATAAATTATAATATAATAAATAACTATAAAAATGATTCAATAATGTAATCAAATCAAAAACACAGAAATTTGCTCAGTTGCAAATTGTCGCTGTCATTAAATTTAGTGTTTGATGATGAATTGTGATTCTAATTTATTATCGTTGTTTTTTTTTGTTTTCTAGCTGGTCTAAAACCACTTTTGACATAAAGGGACACTTTTTGGTTGCTATGGACAATCTCCAGTTTCCAGGCAGAAAAAAAAAATTATTTATTATATAAAATGAAATGCAGGGCACTGGGCAGACCACTAGGGACAAAGGGGGTGTGTATTTTTTTTATACAGTACTGTAATCTGTAAGGTTGCAGTACTGTATGGGTTTTGTGTTTTAACTTTTTTTAATTTGACGCCGATCTCCACTCCCGTGCGTCGTAATGTCGCAGGGAAAGGAGATCAGCGGCACTCGGCACTGTGTGAATCGAGCGGAGGAGCTCACGCACACAGCGGGGAGACATCGCAGGATCCAGGGGACAAAGTAAGTAACTTCCCCCCTGTATCCTGCAATGCGATCCCGAGTCTGGCTCGGGGTTACCACTTTTGGTACTGAAGTTTCCCCCCAAGCCAGACTCGGGATTACCGCCAGGGAGGTTAAAGAGGTTGTAAACCCCAGGAAAAAAACAAAAACCTGTAAGACAAAGGCACAATGAGCTAGTATGCATTGCATACTAGCTCATTATGAAATACTTACCTTAGAACAAAGCCCTCCAGCAGTGCCCGCACACCGCTGAGGCAGCTGACATCTTCCCCGGTGTTTCTTCCAGGTTCGCAGGCTCCAACTCTGTGAGTCGCCGGTCACAGCACAGGGCTCTGAAGAAACAGCACGGGTGGCCGTTCCTTCAGAGCGCATGCACCCCAATATTTCATGTTTCCTTTAAAGGGTAAGTAGCATTGCTAATCAAAAATGTAGGTTTTTATGGAATACCGCCCCAAAAAGACACAACTCAGCTTTTTACAGACAAGCCATCTTATCAATACAACAAAAAATGAGAAAGTATAGCCTCCAAATAAGGAAAACAAGCTTAATGCAGATGGAAGCCTTAATAGGACTTTATCATTACAAGGTAACAGAGCCAACCCTGGTCTCACCATGACTTAATGTTTCCATGAGCGACTCTGTTAATAACTGTATTAATAACTACTTGTGCATTAGCAGCACATTAGCGTAAAATATCAAAATGAAGAGAAATTAAGTAGAAACAACTTAAAAAGATGAAGAGGCGATTAATTAAACTAGTATTGCTGCATTTATTCTCAAGTACAGCAAATGACCTACATAGCTGAGATAAAAGCAGACTTACATTACAAGGCTTGCTTGCCCGCAGCGAAAGCCACGGATTGCTTTTATTTATGTAAACCTTGCACTTTCCATTCTGAAACAAAATCAATACATTTACCAAATCCCGCATGTGATATTTACTATGTTCCCACACTTCTCATAGTTCTTTTGGCAATGAGCTTTTGTGGTACTCACAGCGATTAGCATTTGGCAGCAGGCTGGGGCATTCATTATAGTCTGCAGCTCCAACATAACTAGAAGAATTGATTTCATTAATTGGGAACATAATACATCTTATTTTGTCACAAATAATATACAGAACCAATATACAAAGAGGGGAAACTTTAACTAACTTTTCAGTGTGTGATAGAAAAGCAACAGAAAATGTGTAAAGAAGTGCTGTATACTGTAGTTACTCTTATGAGTCCTATGGAAAATGTTGCTGTAGGGCTGGTGGTAGTTAACCACTATAAATCCGGACTGTTTTATCCTTCTTCCAGTCCAGGCCATTTTTCACATTTCGGCACTGTCACCCTTTGAATGACAATTACTCTGTCATGCAACACTGTACCCAAATGAATTTGATATCGTTTTTTTTTTTTAGACAGATAGTGCTTTTTTTTTTGAAGGTAGTCAACCACCACTGGGGTTTTTTTTTGGTCATTTTTTTTAAAATGTGGAAAGAAAATGAAAAAAAAAATTTTTACACAGAGTCGTTAATATAATAAGATGTTTTTTACAAAAATATTAAGGATTACAACCCAAAGCACATTCTGCTACTCCTCCCCAGTTTAGCAATACCACATGTCTGATACTTTTTCACAGTTTGACTGATTATGTAGTGAACATTGTATATTGTGCATGACTCAAATCAACCAATTGTATTAAAACCAATGTACTATAATGGTTACATAGTTACATAGTAGGTGAGGCTGAAAAAAGACAAGTCCATCAAGTCCAACCTATATGTGTGATTATATGTCAGTATTTCATTGTATATCCCTGTATGTTGTGGTCGTTCAGGTGCTTATCTAATAGTTTCTTGAAACTATGGATGCCCACCCACTGAGCTCACCACATGTGGAAAGGAATTCCACATCCTTGCCGCTCTTACAGTAAAGAACCCTCTACGTAGTTTAAGGTTAAACCTCTTTTCTTCTCATTTTAATTAGTGGCCACGAGTCTTGTTAAACTCCCTTCCGCAAAAAAGTGTTATCCCTATTGTGGGGTCACCAGTATGGTATTTGTATATTGATTATATCGGTTGCCTCTATTTAAGTATATAAGTGGTCAGGGAATATAGCTTTTAGCAGTCCCAGTTCCTATAAGCCAAGAAAACTTAGCCTATTGGTATGTGGCTGCCCTTAGCTTGTTCACTGGCCAGGAAGTACAGAAAGCTGAAGAAAGGAAGAACAAAAGATTTCCTGTGGTTCCAAGAGTGCAGTTGTCCACAGGGGATGGCTGGGACTGGTGTCTTGCAGGAACGTAGTCAGATGAAATGGGACAGTTCAGGTGGCAGGCAGAGATATGCACAACAAACTAGCAAAGGCTCAGTCCAGGTAGCAGGCAGAAACATGATCAATAAGCAGGCCAGGGTCAGTACAGGCAGCAGGCAGAAGCCATACTGCACTGGTGTGGCGGTGATCGGGAACACTGTTGCTGGTTGCACTGGTCTGGTGCACTGAGACTTGTGTGGCAGCGATCAGGAATACTGTTGCTGGCTTACACTGACGTGGTGACACTGGGGTCTAGTGTGACGACAATCAAGGATAACATAGGTAGCTTAGGAAAGCCATACAGACACGGGAATCCCTCCAGTGCTGACAGAGGAATCCCTCCGGCAATTGTCATCTCCTGCTTCGGGAGCGGGAGTGGGCGGGTGAAGCCATCCCTGCCGGCAAAAGATGGCGATTATCGCTAGTGGCTATAGCATCCACTAGTGATAATCGCAAGAGAATCTAGCAGGCTGTTTGTACCCAAGTTGATTGATCGATCAACTTGGTATATTCAGCCTGCCCAATAAAGGTTTGAATCTTGGCCGATTAATGCTGAACAGGCGAGATTTGAACTGTGTATGGCTGGTCTTACACTAATCTGGTGACAGTGTGACTGGTGTGGCAGTGATAAGGAACACTGAGGTAATCAAATAAGGATGTCTTTAGGAGCAGGTGGGAGGGATGTCCTTATTTGATGATGAAAAGCTCAGAGCGGGACTTCCAGTTGATCTAATTTCTGTTCTTTGGCGCATACACTGAGAACCAGCACATCTGCACTTCCTGGTTTCATGTCATGTGATGTATACTATAGTTCATATGTAAGTGTAATGACTTCTTCCTTTAATAATCACAGTTTTACACTATGGAGGCTCTCATTTCCTGCTCCTTGTACTTGCTTACTATCCATTTGTGATGTGGTGAGCAACTGATTTCCAGGTTGACTCTTGATGGACGGTTGCATTAAAGCATTTGATGCACCTTTCTAAAGAGATCTATTAAGCTCAGTAGACTCACTTGTTAGCTTAAGGGGTCATATCTATGCAGTCAGGCACCAAGGGAGTGCATAAGGTTCATAGAAGCAAAGTGATTCACAGATTTTGTATTGAAAAAGATTGCACCTACTTTTTTTTTGTTTGGAGTTGTTTGATACACAGAGCAGGTGGATTTGGACTTTATTAAGCACCATTTTTTATATATATATATATATATATATATATATATATATATATATATATATATATATATATATATATATATATATATATTACAATATGGTTGTGCAGTAATGTTAGTGTGTGATGCACTTAACTCATTTGTGATTTAAAGAGGGAGTCCGGCGAAATTTTTTTTTTTAAAAGTCAGCAGCTACAAATACTGCAGCTGCTGACTTTTAATGGCACTTACCTGTCACAGGGTCCACAGGATCCAGCGACGTCGGCACCCGAGGCCAAACCGTCCCTCGGTCCTCGGATGCTGCTGCCACCATCTTGGGTATGGGAATCAGGAAATTAAGCCTTGCAGCTTCACTTCCTGGTTCCCTATTGCACATGCGCAAGTCGCGCAATGCAATAGGAATGCTCCGCCCTGTCTCTGGGACCGTGTGTGTCCCAGGAGACAGCGCGGCAGGACAGGAAGAGGCATAGACTCCCGTGGGAGTCTATGCCCGGAAGTGGGTGCAAATACCTGTCTTAGACAGGTATCTGCACCCCCCTCCCCCCTGAAAGGTGCTAAATGTGACACCGGGGGTGGTTCCGATGAGTGGAAGTTCCACTTTAGGGTGGAACCCCGCTTTAAGTACATGATTTTACAATGTATTTGCACATACTCACAAGTTTTATTCACTGATTTATTTAAGGTAGAACTGTAATTCTTTGTTTTGAGTATTAGTTTCAATGCTTAGGCATACTTCACAGCAGCCACCATTCATGATATTGTCTTTCGGGTAGCACGGGAGATTTTGTAATCTGTCCTAACAACTGCTGTATGAATGACAGCCTTTGTTTAGTATTACTACTGTAAATTCTGTGATTGGTCAAAAGCAATCAAGTGCTACAGGGATAATGACAGTGGTCCTGTACCCCGATTTGTGTGTCCGAGGGACACATCGATCACAGAACATGCCATTGAGTGGGAGGGTGTACGGGTGAAACCACCCACAATGATGCTTGTCCTGCCCTATTATACATAGTGGCAATGGATATTTTTACATGGTTACATTGATCCAGCTTGGCCCAATATAACTATGCATACAGTATATCATACCTGCCCGATCCCCCTGGAAGCTGGAAATCATTGAAGTAGGCACTGCTACTACAGTTATTTCAACTAGCTTCTGTGTCTCATGTCAAGCAGCTGCCTTGCTATGTACTGAACACAGGTGGTCCCCTGCTCAGCAAGGGTGCCATTCAGAAATTGCTTTGCATTTTCTCTATGAATGCAAATCGTTCATTGATTGGATGAGGTCGAGAGGCGGGGTCATAATGACACAATCTCCACCTGGTCCAATCAGAAAATGCTTTGCACACATTAAAGACCTGAAGGCTAGTGGAGATCACTAATAATGGTACCTACTACAGTGATTTCCAGCTTCCAATGGTATCTATTTTAATAGATAAAGTTACATTGGTCAAAGCTGGACCACTGAAACTATACAAAACAGAAATCAAAGAGTAATACAGCCCTAACAAAATTATTGCAATATGTACTTGATAATAATAATATATGTGACCGTGCAAGCTGCAATTTTCATGTGAGATACACACACCATAAACAATTAATCAAAAATAAACTGCGCTAAATAAATTGTGAATATGAATGAAGAAAGTCTATATGCATAAAAAGCAAGGAAGTCCATCTGGTGACGTGATATCCGAAGTGCCCCCAGGACAACGTCATCTGTGACGAAACGCGTAGGGGAGAGCGACGTGCTGACGTCACCACGTTTGTGCCAGTCCCGGACCACGGGCTGCATTTTTTTTTTTTTATTTATTTCACAGGACAGGAGAAACACAAAAAATACATCTTTCTTAGGTATATAACATTATATGAAATTATAGTGTCCTCTCGGGCACACAATATTCTTACTTTCCTCTATCTTGAGGTCTACTCCCTCAAATTGTGCCCAATACCTCCTTGCCCTATACTCTTTTTCCCCTATTTTATTAACCCAAACATAAAAATCTATCTCACAAAAAAAAAAAAAGGGGGGGAGGGGGGGGGGAAGCGGAGACCCCGGGCACACTCCCATCGAACCGCCGCTCCTGCTACTTTTCCCTTTCTCCACGTATGTCTGCTTAGATTACCCTTATTTAGTCCGCTATATCGCCTTCAAACAGAGTCCGTCCCTCGTCTGAGAAGATATATACATTCCAGGATGTCCATGTTTTAGTAAATTGTTCCTTTTGGTGTCGTTTCGAGAGGATTAATTCCTCCATTCTCTTAATTTCCTCCACTTTTTTGAACCACATACCAATAGTGGGCGCCCGTGTAGATTTCCAACATGCAGGGATGCATGATTTGGCAGCATTGAGAAGGTGACAAAGCACTAGTCTTTTATATGTTTTGATAGGTATATTTGATACATGAAGCAAGAAAAGTGCCGGATCATATGGGATTAGGGTTTCCATAAGTTTTTGGGCAGTTTGATGTATCGTTTTCCAGAAGTATTCCAGTTTTGGGCATGTCCAAAATATATGGAGGATTGTACCCCCATCTTCTTGGCATCTCCAGCATTGGTCTGTCAGTAATGGATAGATTCTATGTAGTTTTGCCGGGGTTTGGTACCATCGGGTCACAACTTTATAATTGGTCTCTTGTAAATTAGTGCTTATAGAGGTTCCATGTGTGAGACTCATTATATTTTGTCGCTGTGATTCCGTGAACTTATATCCCATATCTGACTCCCAGTCCGTGAGGCATTGTAATTGATGGTCCTCGGGTGGCCTTATCAGTAATTTGTATACTGCCGATAGGGCATGTCTCAATGTCCCCCCCTCCGAACACAAGGTCTCAAATCTAGTAAGATTTAAACTAATAGTATCCGGGGCTGGTAATGACCGTAAAAAATCCGTTAATTGAAGAGCTCTCCAGTAGTCTAATCTAAATGTATTTGTTCTATCCATGAGTTCTCTCATGGACGGCCATTTATTATTCGACATAAAGTGTGAAAGTTGGAAGTGTCCATTTTGCCTCATTTTCTGAAAGACTGGGTCGTAGATTCCTGGGGGAAATAAGGGATTCCCCAGGATTGGATAAACTGGTGAGTACGCTGACGAAAGAGAATATTTTCTAAATACAAATTTACATATTCGAAACGTCACTCCCACTAGTGGGTGATTTTTTATATCATTTAGTGTTGCCGTATTACACCAAGGTCCCCTAGCAAGTAGGATATTTCCCTGGGACTGTTCCAATCTTGGCCATAGTTTAATTCCTTGGTGACGATTCCAGTCGATAAGCCTTGTTAGATGTACCGCCTGTTGATATTTCTTTATATCCGGCACTGCCAGGCCTCCATGTATTTTTGAAAGTACCATTTGTTGTCTATTCAGTCTAGGGCGTTTATGGGCCCAAATAAAATCAAAAAACATTTTGGCCACCTGATCTAGAAATTTAGTGGGGATCGAGATCGGCAGAGCTTGAAGCGGGTACAAGAATTTAGGGAGTATACACATCTTAATAATGTTACATCTTCCGAGCCACGTGTGTAGTCCTGTTTTCCATTTGTCAAGTAGTGCCCGCGTTTCTTTTAACAATGGTGGAAATTTTTTCCTTCCTTCCTGCATTTTTTTTATATCTGTGAGTTTTACTTCCATTGATGTAAGTTCAACCTCCTTTTTTTACTTGAATAAACCTTAAGATTTTACACTATGGAAGCTTTATCTTTTCTTGGAACCCTTCTGTGATCGAGTACATTGGGCGGTTGAGGCTTAATAGTGCAATCTCCCTTAATGATCAAAGGCCCCGGCTGGGTTTATAGCCACAAGTGTCTTAGACCTCCCATAACAGGAGCTCCATTTCTTGAGGTGGAGGTGCTTCTCTGAACTGTCACGATTTGTTGGTGAAATTATCCACAATTAAGGGATCCTTTGGATATCACGTCACCATATGGACTTCCTTGCTTTTTTTGCATATAGACTTTCTTAAGTCATAGTCACAATTTATTTAGTGCAGTTTATTTTTGATTCATTAACTATGTAAAACAATCCATACATGGAACTTATCTTTAAACTAATTTATAGCCCAATTCCAACTAAAACATTTTGGATACAGAGGAACAGCTAGAACCTCTTTTGCCTTGGTATTGATGCAGGTGTCCTGTTTGAAAGATTTCTTCTCAGGGGAAGTCAGGGAAAATCACCCTAGTTATTGTCTATTTAATAGATAAAGTCACACAAAAAAAGACCAACTCCAGCACCACAAAACGAAATTAGAACCTGAATAAACATAGTTCTGAGTTGCTGCCATTAAGAGACTAAACCCATCTAAAGAAAACCCATCTAACAGACTAAACAAACCACACAAGCAACTATGTACATATACACCAAATTATATTGTGATGTTGTGTTGCGTATAGGAACATAGATGTTTCCTACTTCCTTCATTTGATGAGTATTGGACAAAATAGGGACTGAGGGAAAATCTCCCTTATGTTGGGTCCTTTACGATGGGCAGACGGAGAGAACAGGAAGTGAGGGTTAATCTCCTCATGTCCTATCTATTTAGGATAGGACATGGAGAGAAATTGTTCTGCCTCTTTGATGGGCATCAGATAGACGGAACATGAAGTGAGAAGAAATCTCCTCAAATATCATTAAAAACCTGGTGGAATTTTTAACCCTTTTCAGTTCTGGCCCTAGCTGTGCTTATAGTGCATCTCTCCTTTAGCAATCCAAAATAAATATATAATCGGGCAGATGGTGTTTTCTATATGTACCTCTTTGTTCTCATTATTTCTAAACACATACTGCAGGACAATTGTCATTGAAGAGATAATTTTCCTAACTAGATGTACTCAAGATGGAAATTACAGTCTAGGAAGTGGATGGGATGAACGCTATCATTGTTGGCATGTTCTGAAGGAAATGAACACCAAATAAGCCACACGTAACATATGATTTTCTCTTGAAAACTTACAAAGTCTACCATATGATTTTCTTCAATCTCCCTTATCCACAAAACGTGTTTTCTGCTTCAGGTTTAAAATACACACTGTATATTTTTATTCTTCTCCAGAAATATCTGTAATAGGTGGTTTATACATAGATAGCATCCTCTGTGAATAGTCTATTGTTCGGAGTATTTTCCACTGGCGTACATAATGGGTTCTGTTGATACAGGTCACCTTTAGCGTCTACAGGTCACTTATGCCTTCTGCTATGGGTACGTTTATCTGGAATGCTGTCTTTGGCTGTTTTGCATTTATATAGAGTCTGATGTATTTTCATAACTCCATAAGTATGGTTTACCAAGAAACTATAGTTAAGAATTACAGAACATGGAATATCGATTCTGTGGCTTTACCTTAAAGCTCAACTCCACTTTCTTTCTTTTTTTTTACTTTTAGGTAAAACTCAGAACTTCTGTCAAGTTTTTTTCTGTTGTTTATGTGTTCTCATTGGAGAGATTTCTTCTGGCTTCTTCATCTGTTCACACCAGCACAAGAAATGAGAAGGTGTGAGCAAAAGAGCAGTAAAAACCTTAGTTGAGGAAAGAGATAAAACATGGCTGGACTGGTATTGCTATCTTAAAGCATTCATAGTTTCCTAGTTAGTAAGGTTGAATAAAGACACCAGTCCAACCTGAGTGAGTGTCTACAATTGTCCCTATCCCTGTACATTGCACACTCACATCACATGTCCCTACCCTCAAAGAGCCCTCAATCCAAGGTCCCCATTCATATACTAGGGCCAATTTTGGACAGAAGCCAATTAACCTACCTGCATGTCTTTGGATTGTGGGAGGAAACTGGAGTACCTGGAGGAAACCCACGCAGGCACAGGGAGAATATGCAAACTCCAGGCAGGTAGTGTCGTGGTTGGGATATGAACCGGTGACCCTTGTTACTGCTAGGCGAGAGTGCTAACCACTAAACCACTGTGCCGCCCAATTGATATTAGTGTAAATAATCTGGTTCCCGGTCAGGCAGCTTCTACACCCCAGAGGATCTCCATGGTCTACTAGGTTTGTAGTGTGATGTAGTAAACATGGAAGTTGAAGTGCCACATCACTGCTAAGGGCTATTGAATAGTTGATTTAACTATGACCCCAGGGAGGGAATATTATTTTAAAATTGTATTGATATGAAGATGTTCTTATGTTTTCTTTTTTCTAGGCCTGATAAAGAGGAAGTATTTGCACCCCTGAAATGCATTGAGATGTCACCATGACTTTCATTAGAATAAAGTTGTATCTGGACCTCTTAGCAGTAGTGTGCTGCTTCAATTTCCATTTTTATTACAGCCGTAAAAAACTAATTTTTCAGCACTTTTCTAAATAAACCTGCATTTGTTGTTGTCTTTATCCTTATCAGGGAGAGATTCCTTCCTGTCCTTGTGACTGCATGTCATCAGGACAGGAAGTGAGGATAAATATCCCCAATGGGAAAAAAGAACCTGATGGTGGTTCTCACTTGTTTCTATTCCATAAAAAAAGTACATTTGGCTGGAGTTTAGCTTTAAAAGAGTTTATATAAGCAAAATCCCAATACGTTGTAGGCTGCTAATGGTTAAAGGTAAACTACAGTCAAAATTAAAACAACTCAACCTTGAAATTCATACAGGGAGCATAGCCTGCCTGTTTAGTAACAACTTTTTAATACAGACATTGCTGTAATTCATCTTTCCACCCCACTCCTTACTGTCAGGTGATCTGGAAATCCCAAATACTGTACACCCACCATAGTCCACTTACTGCCTCTAACAACACAGTAAGCCTGTTTTAGAAGAATAAATTGTGATTAGGGAAATTGAGAAATTACACATTGCAGGTTTCAGGAAGCAGACTCCCAATGGAAATGTTGGGGGCTGTTTGAATTCTGACTTGATTAACCAGAACTAAACAAAAACTCTAAAGACAAACTTTTTTTTTTTTTTTTTTTTAAGTTTTGGATATGGAAGGGGGCCCTATGATTTTTTATTTTTTTTGGTCAGTGTCCACACTGTTGAGATTCAACCTTTCTAAAGCTTGCTCGCTGTATTTGCCACGGGGACATATAGCTGGACTTGTGCTCTTGCTGGACTTCTAATGTGTCCCTGCACCTTTAAGGAGGAATGGGCTCCCTCCACACAAACCTGCTCTTAATGTATCCAATGCTATGTATGCTCCAATAAGGAGACTCAAATTTAAGAATTATAATTTAAGAATTAGGAGAGAGGGACATTGGTGAGGCAGTGCAACTTCCACATATATTTGCTTATGTGTGCAACTAAAACCTCAGTTTTTTTAACGTAAATTGTTAGACAGTGTCAATTTTTTTTTTTTTAGCAGGCTAGCTGGTAAGTGTGCTAGGAAAACTGTTGCTTGTACTGTGCAATGCCCTTCCATGTGCACCTTACTTCAAACGCTAGTTATAAATAGGGGTGGTTGCCATTCATGTAGAACTCTGTCTCAAGGCATGTTCACACCACCTTGTCTTGCAGTAAAGCCGTTGTCACAACACTCTTTATTCTGTGTAGCACCATGCTGCCTTACAGCAGTCCAGGGCCGTCTTTTCCATTGGGCACGCTGGGCAGTTGCCCGGGGGCCCCACTTGCCTGGGGGGCCCCACCTGCCCAGCGAGCCAAGCATCATCTATGTGTCACCCTCGTTTTTATTGCCTGTGACCCCGCGCTCCGGCCGCCATGTCCAGTCTCAGGCCGGCCCCTGGCGCCCTGTGATTGGGCGAAAGGGGCCATGTGCAGCAGGTGGGGCTGGCCTGTCCTCGATCGTGGGAGAGCGGGCTGGCCTTCACTGTGAGCTGTGGCCGCTATCTTCGCCTCCTCCTCTCCAGGTCACCGATCATGTCCCCGCTGGGGCAGGCAGTCTGGCAGTGTGACAGGCGGCGCAGAGCAGAGATGAAAGGAAAAAAAAGGTAAGGGACTCACTCGTGAGTTTTTTTTTGCTGGCCGGGGGGGGGGGGGGGGGGGGGGGGTCGATATGGTCTGGGGAGAGGGAGAAGCCATAATGTATTCTGTGTAGTGTAGTGTAATGTATAGTGTATTGTGTGTAGTGTAATGTATTGTGTGTAGTGTAATGTATAGTGTAGTGTAATGTATTGTGTGTAGTGTAATGTATTGTGTGTAGTGTAATGTATTGTGTATAGTGTAATGTATTGTGTGTAGTGTAATGTATTGTGTATAGTGTAATGTATTGTGTGTAGTGTAATGTATTGTGTGTAGTGTAATGTATAGTGTAATGTATTGTGTGTAGTGTAATGTATTGTGTATAGTGTAATGTATTGTGTGTAGTGTAATGTATTGTGTATAGTGTGTATTGTGTGTAGTGTAATGTATTGTGTAGTGTAATGTATAGTGTAATGTATTGTGTGTAGTGTAGTGTAATGTATAGTGTATTGTGTGTAGTGTAGTGTAATGTATAGTGTAATGTATTGTGTGTAGTGTAATGTATTGTGTGTAGTGTAATGTGTAGTGTAATGTATTGTGTGTAGTGTAATGTATTGTGTAATGTATTGTGTGTAGTGTAGTGTGTATAGTGTAATGTATTGTGTGTAGTGTAATGTATAGTGTAATGTATTGTGTGTAGTGTAATGTAATGTATAGTGTAATGTATTGTGTGTAGTGTAGTGTAATGTATAGTGTAATGTATTGTGTGTAGTGTAATGTAATGTATAGTGTAATGTATTGTGTGTAGTGTAATGTATTGTGTGTAGTGTAATGTGTGTGTAGTGTAATGTATTGTGTGTAGAGTATTGTGTGTGTGTAGTGTATAATGTATTGTGTGTAGTGTAGTGTGTGTGTGTGTGTGGTGTATTGGTCTGTGGATATAGTATGCTGTAGCGGTCAGTATGTATTGTATTGTGTAGTGGTCTGTGAGAAGTGTATAGTGTAGTGGTCAGTGGATAGTGTAGATTGTGTAGTAGTGGTCAGTATAGAAATCAGGTAGGGTGGTGTGTAGTGGTCAGTGTGTAGTGTACTGGTCAGTATAGGAATCAGGTAGGTTAGTGTTGTGTGGTGTGGTATGTAGTGGTCAGTGGGTAGTGTAGTTTGTGTAGTAGTGGTCAGTATAGGATTCAGGTAGGTCAGTGTGGTATGTAGTGTAGTTGTTGGTGTGGTATGTAGTGTAGTGGTCAGTGTGTTGTGTGGTGTGTGGTATGTAGTGGTCAGTGGGTAGTGTAGTTTGTGTAGTAGTGGTCAGTATAGGATTCAGGTAGGTCAGTGTGGTATGTAGTGTAGTGGTTGGTGTGGTTTGTAGTGTAGTGGTCAGTGTGTAGTGTAGTGTTGTGTGGTATGTAGTGTAGTGGTCAGTGTGTGTGTGTGTGGTCAGTGTGTGGTGTGTAGTGGTCAGTGTGGTATGTAGTGTAGTGGTCAGTGTGGTGTGTAGTGGTCAGTGTGGTGTGTAGTGGTCAGTGTGGTATGTAGTGTAGTGGTCAGTGTGGTTTGTAGTGTAGTGGTCAGTGTGGTATGTAGTGTAGTGGTCAGTGTGGTGTGTGTAGTGGTCAGTGTGGTATGTAGTGTAGTGGTCAGTGTGGTATGTAGTGTAGTGGTCAGTGTGGTGTGTAGTGGTCAGTGTGGTATGTAGTGTAGTGGTCAGTGGGCAGTGTAGTGGTCAGTGTGGTGTGTAGTGGTCAGTGTGGTGTGTAGTGGTCAGTGTGGTATGTAGTGTAGTGGTCAGTGTGGTTTGTAGTGTAGTGGTCAGTGTGGTTTGTAGTGTAGTGGTCAGTGTGGTTTGTAGTGTAGTGGTCAGTGTGGTTTGTAGTGTAGTGGTCAGTGTGGTTTGTAGTGTAGTGGTCAGTGTGGTTTGTAGTGTAGTGGTCAGTGTGGTTTGTAGTGTAGTGGTCAGTGTGGTTTGTAGTGTAGTGGTCAGTGTGGTTGTAGTGTAGTGGTCAGTGTGGTGTGGTCAGTGTGGTGGTCAGTGTGGTATGTAGTGTAGTGGTCAGTGTGGTGTGTGTGTAGTGGTCAGTGTGGTGTGTAGTGGTCAGTGGTGTGTAGTGTAGTGTAGTGGTCAGTGTGGTGTGTAGTGGTCAGTGTGTGGTGTGTAGTGGTCAGTGTGGTGTGTAGTGGTCAGTGTGGTATGTAGTGTAGTGGTCAGTGTGGTTTGTAGTGTAGTGGTCAGTGTGGTTTGTAGTGTAGTGGTCAGTGTGGTTTGTAGTGTAGTGGTCAGTGTGGTTTGTAGTGTAGTGGTCAGTGTGGTTTGTAGTGTAGTGGTCAGTGTGGTGTGTAGTGTAGTGTGGTGTGGTATGTAGTGTAGTGGTCAGTGTGGTGTGGTATGTAGTGTGGTGTGGTATGTAGTGTAGTGGTCAGTGTGGTATGTAGTGTAGTGGTCAGTGTGGTGTGGTATGTAGTGTAGTGGTCAGTGTGGTGTGGTATGTAGTGTAGTGGTCAGTGTGGTGTGGTATGTAGTGTGGTGTGGTATGTAGTGTAGTGGTCAGTGTGGTATGTAGTGTAGTGGTCAGTGTGGTGTGGTATGTAGTGTAGTGGTCAGTGTGTGTGTGTGGTAGTGGTCAGTGTGTAGTGGTCAGTGTGGTGTGTAGTGGTCAGTGTGTAGTGGTCAGTGTGGTGTGGTATGTAGTGTAGTGGTCAGTGTGGTATGTAGTGTAGTGGTCAGTGTGGTGTGTAGTGGTCAGTGCGGTATGTAGTGTAGTGGTCAGTGTGGTGTGTAGTGGTCAGTGCGGTATGTAGTGTAGTGGTCAGTGTGTAGTGGTCAGTGTGGTGTGGTATGTAGTGTAGTGGTCAGTGTGGTATGTAGTGTAGTGGTCAGTGTGGTGTGTAGTGGTCAGTGTGGTGTGGTATGTAGTGTAGTGGTCAGTGTGGTGTGTAGTGGTCAGTGCGGTATGTAGTGTAGTGCACACAGGGGCCCGGTGCACTGTATTGCCCGGGGGCCTATAATGCTCTTAAGATGGCCCTGCAACAGTCCATTTATTTTGATTGTTCCTGTTCATTTCTTTTTTACCGCAGCACATTTCAATGCACATTGTACATTGTGGTGCACTGAAGTGTACTTTAGGAAGTGCGGAGGTGCTCTCTAGATCTCTAGGCACAGAACCACCTTGATGAAAGTAACTTTACATTAAAACTCCCCTTTACATCAGAGGCCGCCCATCACATCAGAGCCCCCCTATCAAATCAGGTTTCCTCCATCACTCATGACATCAGAGTCCCCCGACACAAAGTTCCCCAAATAACAGACCCCCATCAAACGTCTCTAAACAAAGAGCCTTCCAATCACATAGTTCTCTCTTTAAATCAGAGCCCTAAATTTTGGCTTCAACAATGCAGCAGATGGTGGGAGGTGGAGCAGGTCTGGAGGTGCCAGGATTCCAACCTCTCCTGAATGCTGGGGGGGGCCCTATATGTTGCCTGCCCTGAATCATTGTCATGAATTGCCATGGTGCAGGCAGACTAGCCATCAACCATAGCAGCAAATGACACATGGGAGTTGATTCACTAAAGCTGGAGAGTGCAAAAGCTGGTGCAGTTCTGCATAGAAACCAATCATCTTCAAGGTTTTTTTTTTGTCAAAGCTTACCTGAACAAGCTGAAGTTAGAAGCTGATTGTCCATTGTGCACAGCTGCACCAGATTCTGCACTCTACAGTGTTAGTATTTCAACCCCCATGTGTATTGCCCTAAAGTATCAATGGTTTTTATGGTGCTGGTGGCTGGCCTGCCTGCACCATGGCAACTAATGACGCTGAATCAGAACAAACTGGGTTCTATGCTCGCAGTACCCCAAGGAATCCAAATGGCATTGAGAAACACTGATATAGATGATTAAAGTGGTTGTAAACCCTTTACAACCACTTTTTACTACAGGTAAGCCTATAATTAGGCTTACCTGTAGCTACATTGGATATCTCGTAAACCTGCACGGTTTAGGTGATATCCCTGTATTTGCATGGGCCGACGTCATCGGCACATGTGCACTTAACCAAGCTTAAGTTAGACTGTGCCGTTACTGGCAGCTCCCATGTGCATGCGTGGGAGTGACGTCATTGTGGCTCCGGCCTATCACAGCGCCAGAGCCACGATACCTGGAAGTAACCCCCGGGAGCAATGTCGGCCGCCGGAACGGTGAATGCTGCGGGGGCTTCGATCTCAGGTAAGTAATTCATAATGAGCTAGTATGCTATGCATACTAGCTCATTACGCCTCTGTCTTGCAGGGTTTTTTTTAGGATTTTTTTTAAGGGTTTACAACCACTTTAAAATTAAGGGCACCACAAGTAATCTCTTGCTTGGCGTATTACTGTGGTTGCGGTCCTCATGTCTTGCTATGTATTGAGAAACTAAATCTCCCAAAAAACACACTTACAGGAATTCTAATATTCTCAAAACTATCCAAAATATTTTTAAAGTTTTTAATTATATATAATTTAGGGTAAATACTGTGACATTACTGAGAGTATCATAGCTTCAGGGTCTGATTGATTTCAATTGCAGTCTAAAATTGGTCTTTAAACCAAAACTGTTTGTTTGTCTTTGCAGTGTTTCTAAAGTCAAGTTTTCTATAGCCCTCTATATCTGAAAGGCACCTTTTTCAGGTAGCTCTTCTGTCAGTTATATTGTGTTGTAATAGAAGTACGATGGATGGTTGAGCTAGGGAGGTAACCAACATAGAAGTCAGCCAATAGTACACGAGAAGAAAGTGCTCTAATCCCAGGTTACATGCGGCTTGATTATTCTGAGGTTGTTTCTTCTAGACATCACATGAGTTAAACACATTTTATAAAATAATACAAATTTATAAAGATACATTTCTGTTTTTGGCAAGACTCCTCTGCACACCTCATTCACTGCTGACATTATACTGACACTCATTGCCGGATAAAATCACACGTTTAAACTGTATATTCAGCCTAATCCAACCCAGTTTTAATATAAATAGTGCCAAGAATTGTTTGACCTGAGTAAGGCTAAAGACCATGACACTGACACTCTATATAATCATGTGTCAGTATAATGGAATCATAAAAGAATAACGCTGAAATAATGATATCATGGATTCCACGAGGTCAACTTTGCCTTCTGCTTTGTGTACATTCATTGGAGATGCTGTCCTGGGCTGTTTTGCATTTAGATTGCTCGGATCTATAGTAGTAAAAGTAGTTGCACTATTTATTACACATATGTGTTTTTATCAGTAGTTCATGGCAAATATTTTTTTTCTAATTCACAGATCAAAAAGGTTATATAATAAGGTAACTCTGCGATCTTTGCAGGGAATCAGTGCTTATATGCAGCAAAGACTGAAAAAATATGAACACAAGTAATTTAAAGGGAAAAAAATTATGGTAATTGTTTATGATACATGGTTTTTAACAAATTGCCACATCGCTTTTATATCTACTTTTAGGACTAGATGTTTTTTTTTTTTTTTTTTTCTGCGTATCAGTGATCCTGTAACTGCAGACAGTTCTTTTTCAAAGATCACAAGATATACTCAAAGGAGGTAGATTGGCCCTATTATAAGGTTACATTAAGGCAAAGATCAGAGCACTAAACACCAAATTACACAGCGATCAATTCATATTTTCCAGGCATAAAGTACAATGAAATCTGACTGGGTGCAATGGGTTGTTGCCCTTTGCCTATTAGCATTATTTTAAAGCAGTTGTCCCCAAAAGGCACACTGCAAACCTGGTAAGGCCGTTTGTCTGGTCCCTAACGCACCATTCCTCCCACTAACAAGATGGGGTACTATTCCTTCAATGGTGGGGCACTATTCTTCCCAATGACACCAACTATAGGGGACTATTCCTTCCACTGTCACCGGCAATGGGGCATTATTTCTTCTACTAACACAAACAATGATGCACTATTCTTTCCACTGACATTGAAAAGGGGAAACATATCGAAAAACAGGGAGGGTGCACCGACCTTGTGCATTACCAAAGATAAAATGTATTTAAATAATAAAAACAAAAGTCATACTCACAAACAAACGTTACAAAAAAGGCTTAACATTGCTCCAAGAATTCGGAACTGTGTCTTCTAGACACCTGCAACCTGGACCGGGTATTAGGAGGAACCATATGGCATTGCAAACGGCTTACGCGTTACGAGGGAGTACCCTCTTCATCAGAGCCTTAGCTATAAGGGGTACTTTACCACTGACACTAAAAATGGAGCACTATTTCTCCCACTGACATCAACAATGGGGCACTATTCTTGTCACTGACATGAACAAAAGGGCACTACTCCTTCCAATGACACCAACAACAAGCTGCAATTCCTTTCATTGATTTCATTGATTGTGCCCCATTGATCCTTTCATTGATCAATGGGGCACAATTTCTTCCACTGACACCAAAGACGAGAAACTATTTCATCCACTGACACCAACCAAGGGACACTATTTTTTCCAATGACACAAAGAAATGGGGCCTCCAAAAAGGGTTGTGAACAAGCAAGCTATCGCTTGAGAAACGTCTACCATTGCTTGTATCTGTCTGACCCTTTAGACAATAAAGATGACATCGAGATAATTTGGAGTTCCAATGTGCGACCAATTCCTTGTTTTGTTCGTCTTTCACGGTGGTGAGCCGAGATCTGCACCTGTGATCCATCCTGCACCTGATTTTGCCTGGAGCGGTGTGTTTCTTTTTGTTCTTTGCTCCTAAATTCCAAAGGACTGAAAACTGGCCCTTTGTTTTAAGCGGTGTTAAACCCAAGACCAAAAATTGAATATATTGCAGCTTACCAATCATTAGATGTGGTGGCTCTGTTTTCTTTTCTTAGGCTTTTCTTCCCTTTGTTTTCACCTGGGGATCTTGGCCAGTAACACACCTCCTGTATTAGAGTGCCCCCACTCTGGATGAATGAGTACAGGGGGCACCTTTGGACAGCAGAACTGTCAGTCTGGGGGGAGGGGATTGTTAGATGTACTAGCCGATGCTGGGTTTGATTTAAATCATGATTGAAATCACTAATAAAAAGGCTTAATTTAAATCAACTCGATTTAAATCATAATTTTTAAAGAGCAACTGTCACCTCTGTCCCATTCACTTTAATGGGACGGCTGGTGATGTGGCAGTGACACAACAAGGCGAGGGACGTGGTGGCAGCAGGTAAGTGGATGCCCGCTAACAGGCGCTGCCATGATGGATCTGAAAGGAAAGGTGCTCTTTAAATGTAAGGACTTATTCTTGCTGGTAGTTAGAATCCTTAATATTTGCAAATGAAATGAACATTGCCTATTTAAAATAATAAGCTGTCAGGTTAGTAAAACAGCGATATCAGAACCAATTTAATCATACAGATTGTAGTGTACATAGATTTGCAAAACAATGGGATAAAGGAATATTCCTAAACTTTGTTTTATCTCATGGTTACTGTGAATTTGTTATAATGCATCAATGTTATCCCAGCTTGCAGAGCTTGGATTCATTGAATGAGTTTACAAAAATGTAAATATTGCAAAATATACAGCCTCGTGCTACATAACTAAGCTCCACTTCATGCTGAATAAACTAAATTATTATTCTATCTTAAATAGAAAAATATCTCTATTTTTTATCCACCCTGCTAGGCAATTTAAATACACTAACACATTGAAGTCAAAGCACAATGATATCTTTAAAATAAGAAATTCAACAACCCCAAATAGTGGACTGATGTCTTTTAATAAATGTGGGGGATGAACTTTCTCTGGAATTATAAGAATGTAATACTGTCCCACTGGTGTCAATACTTCCTGAACCTATGACCAGGAATAATTATAAAGCTTGGAGTCCTTCTCTGCATACTTGTTCAATGACAAAACAACGAGAGTCACCAGGACAATCAGCTAACTAGATTTTTTTTTTAAAGAGCTAGATCAATAATGACAGCCCTCATCTTTGTCCTATGGGAGGCTTCCCTTCGTTTGAGTGTTATATAAAGCCTTTTGGTGAGAACTAACTTGCCCTGATTGTATGCTGTGTCGTAACCGCAGTGTGTACAAGAGAGGCTTCAAATAACCCAGACCAAGGGGTTGATTTACTAAAACTGGATAGTTCAAAATCACATGCAGCTCTGCATAGAAACCAATCAACTTCCAGGTTTTATTTTGAAAGCTTAATTGAAGAAGCTGAAGTTAGAAGCTGATTGGCTGCCATGCACAGCTGCGCCAGATTTTGAACTCTCCAGTTGTAGTAAATCAACTTGCAAGGGCGCAGTGCTGAACCCACAGAACTCACTAGCCAGGTTTTTTTTACAGATTCAATACTCCCTTCAAATGATGAGGATAAAGACAATTGCAGAGCTTAATGCTGCGTACACACGGTCGGATTTTCCAATGGGAAATGTTCGATGGGAGCTTGTTGTCGGAAATTCCAACCGTGTGTAGGCTCCATCGGACATTTTCCGTCTGAGTTTTCTGACAAACAAAATTTGAGATCTGGATCTCAAATTTTTCAACAACAAAATCCGTTGTCGTAAATTCCGATCGTGTGTACACCATTCCGATGCACAAAGTTCCACGCATGCTCGGAATCAAGCAGAAGAGCCGCACTGGCTATTGAACTTAATTTTTCTCGGCTCGTCGTACGTGTTGTATGTCACCGCGTTTTTGGCGATCAATATTTCCGACAAGATTTGTGCGAACGTGTGAATGCAAGACACGTTTGAGCCAACAAAAAAAACATGGATTTTGTTGTCGGAATGTGCGATCGCGGCATAAGTATAGGAAGGGACATAGAGGGACAGCTACAGTATGTACAGAAGAAGAATGAAAACTCTTAACAAATTTGGCTTTGTCTCCCTGAATAAAATTTATCTTACCAAACACAAATGTACCTTAACTAGCGTTTAAGCTGCCTGAAGCCCCTGTTCAACAAAAAAAGTTTCCCTACGATGATCAAAGTACAAATATTTCCATGCAGAAGAGAATTCCTAAATTTGAATTCACACCTATCATAAGTCATTTGATCATACATTTCCTTTGGCTGCTACAAACTGTTAATAACGTGATTGCTTCCAGAAAAGTCAAACTGCTTGCTTGTAATGCTAAATATTTCAGTGTTCAGGACTCATAACGTATATATTTTTAGCTCCAGATGGATGAAATCATTGATTTATGTTTTGGTGGAGAAAAAGCATTTGGAGGTTGGTGATGATGGCCTACTGATGACGCAGTGACATGATTCTTTTAATTTCTCTGTGATGACCAGGGCCGGACTTATCATTGGGCTTGACTGGGCTCAAGCCCATGGACCCCGCCCAATAGGGGGCCCCGCGGAGATATATAGCTGAGTGTACTCGGCTCAGCTCCGCCCACAGTCACACCCAGTCCCGCACTATGATGGAAATAACACAGGGACTGGGCGTGACTGTGAGCCGAGCTGAGTACACTTGGCTACTCTCGGCTCCGCTCGGGACTGCGAGGAGGACCCGAGAGCCACCGAGAGGTCCTAAGAGCAGATGAGAGGTCCTGAGAGACGCCGAGAGGACTGAGAGCCGCTGAGAGGACCCGAGAGCCGCAGAGAGGACCCGAGAGCCGCACAGATACAGAGGACTCTGTATCTCGGTGGTGCCATTTTTAAACTTCAAGACTGCAATGACAAGGCTTCAAATGACACTGGGGCAACGCTGCAAATGACAAGGCTACACTGACAAAGCTGGATAAGGCTGCAGATGGATGGGCAAGGCTGCAGATTGACACTGATAAGGCTGCATTGATGGGCATTTAAATGTAAGTTTTTTCCTTAAACTTCCCTCCTAAAAATGTTTTCCTTAAAATTCCCTCCTAAACTTGGGGTGCCTGTTATACGCCGGCGCCCGTTATACGCCGAAAAATACGGTAATGTATAGAAGTTAGGGCCCGAAAGTGACTCAAGCCCAGGGGCCCCCACCACCCTAAGTCCTGCCCTGGTGATGACACCAATAAAAATGTTCAGTAGAGCTAAAGTGCCTTAAAGAGGGAGTCCACCTGCACAAAAAATATTAAAAGTCAGCAGCTACAAATACTGCAGCTGCTGACTTTTAATAAATGGACACTTACCTGTTGCGGCTTCACTGCCCGGTTCCCTACTGCGCATGCGCGAGTCGCGCTGCGTGTCTTTTTTTGGTCCCCGTTGTGTCCTGGGAACTGTGTGTTTCCCAAGACACAACGGGGGGGGGCGTCATCTGCGGATAGGGACGGGCATCTTCGAATAGGGGTGGGGCAGCTGCGGCTAGCTAGTCCCGAAGTGGGTGCAGATACCTGGATTATACAGGTATCTGCACCCCCCTGAAAGGTGCCAATTGTGGCACCAGAGGGGGGAGGAATCCGATAAGCGGAAGTTCCACTTTAGGGTGGAGCTCCGCTTTAACTGTTAGTAGAAGTGAAACTTTTGGTGCTGCCTGCAAATATCATTCACTCATTTTTCCCTTGCATGTGATTGGGTATTTTTTGCAAAGTGTAGCTTCATCTCATTTACTAAGCTCTGGAGCCCCTACACTTGCAGAGTGCACAGTCTATTTTCCTTTTGTAAATCAACCCCACAGTGTAAACATTTTAGTGTCTGTCCTCCAGCAAGCTTATAATTGAGATGCAAAAGCTGTAAGATTTTTTTTTTTTTAAATTATGAAGCTAAATAATATGTATGAGCCCATGGGAAGCATGTATGATTTGTTGAAAAGGTGACTCTGCTCAATAATTACAGCGACACATGTCCTAGTAAATGGGATCATAATGACAACAGCATCTTGAATTCCTTCAACTTTTAGATGTGATAGAACAACACTCCAGCCCAGGTCTGATGAAATGGAAAGTGCTCATGTCCCCTCGTCCTAGCCTGAATAATTCACATCCTTTTCTCATTGCTATCCCCTGAGTACGGCGAGATATTTTCGCTCTGGTCATTACCGCGTTTTTCCCCCTGTAACTTATGAGTGTCTGAATTGCTGACAGGCTTTATTTTTCAGAAAGGCACAAAACTGCACATTGAAAAGCCATTATCTTACTGCTCTTGCACTGCTGTCATTTAGAAGTAACCCCTGACAATTGCTACAGAGCATAGCCATATAAGCGCGTGATATGGAGTTGACACTGCACCTATCCATTAGGAGGGAGGAAGGAAAGCCATTTCTTGTTTCAGACACACAGATCTGCGTAAACAAAAGATCTAGATGTAAGGTAATGCAAAGGTTGAAGCCGGTACACCGCCGTGGCTGTGCAGATGAGAGGAGTGGACTGGCAGGTGGAAGGTGTTCACTATCAGTATGACAGCTTGGAATCAGTGGTTCAAAGTGGATGTGAAAAAGTAGAGTACTAATGCGCTTGACCAAACAGTGCTTGACTTAAAATCTTAGAGGACTAAAAAGTAAATAAATATGTGTGTTTAAGGTGCTAAATAAAGTGCAAAAACTTCTGTAGTGTTACCGGCACCAATGAAGATGTGTATAAATGATGAAGTAGCGCTAACGACTTAAATTAACCATAAAGTGCAAATGTGCTAGCATGACACTAATTCCTCCTGAAATTATAGCAACACATAGTGAATGGTAAAAGAAATGTTCAAACTGCAAAAAAATGCAAAAAAACTGCTGCAAAAAACTAGTCAAATGAATAAAGTGCCATATAGTCCAATGAGATAAAGTGCATCAAAGTCAAGTGAATAAAGTGCATCACATCCTCCTATTAATCAATCACTTCAAATAAAAATGTTCTCAATAATTAAAGTGCTTTGGTATGCAGTCTTTAAAGTGCAATAATAAACCTTCAATAGTTAAAGAGTAATATTAGACAGCCTCAAACACGCTGTTCCCATCAGAGAGTGCATCCAAACAATGTTTTCATAGTTCAAGGAGGCATTCAGGTAGATATTCAGTCTCTTCACTCTATATGTTCAAACAGGGATAGAAGGGCACAGGGACGGGTAAGGGAGTCCAATCTACAATACTGCTACTCAGAATCCTCCCCCTGTAGTACCAGCCTCTCACTTTCAACAAAGACCCCCACGGGTCGAGTAGTGCATCAATGGCATGGGCGGCACAGTGGTGTAGTGGTTAGCACTCTCACCTAGCAGTAAGAAGGGTTGCTGGTTCGAATCCCAACCACGACACTTCCTGCCTGGAGTTTGCATGTTCTCCCTGTGCCTGCGTGGGTTTCACTTCCTCCTCCTCCTTCTGGGTGGCTGGGCTCCTTGAGGGTAGGGACTGATGTGAGTGGGCAAAGGATCACTGTAGTCCTGCTTTAGCGGCCTTTTATCCTGCAAAAAAGATTGTCTCTCCAGGTCCAGGGGATCAGGAACAAGAAAGAAGATTATCCATGGTGTGATATTGTTTTAAAAAATCTTGCATTTATTTATCAGCAATTATAGAGTGGCAACACATGCCAAACAAAAAAAAAAAACGTCTCTAAAAGATAAAATACTTCCGGTCGCGGCCGTGACGGGAAGTGAAGTTACTAGGCTCCTCCCCCTACGCGTTGCGTCACTGCACACGTGACTTAATTATGGGTCTGGGAGCTGAATAACAAACAATTGCTTAAATAGTGCTAGTCACGGCCGTGACCGGAAGTATTTTATCTTTTAGAGAAGTTTTTTTTTGTTTGGCATGTGTTGCCACTGTTTTTATTGCTGATAAACAAATGCAAGATTTTTTAAAACGATATCACACCATGGAGAATCTTCATTCTTGTTCCTGATCCCCTGGACTTGGAGACAATCTTTTTTGCAGGATAAAAGGCCGCTAAAGGAGGACTACAGTGATCCTTTGCCCTGAAGCCACCAAGGAGGAGAAAGTGACTACACCGCTACCCATTGATCCACTACTCGACCCGTGGGGGTCTTTGTTGAAGGTGAGAGGCTGGTACTACAGGGGGAGGAGTCTGAGTAGCAGTATTGTAGATTGGACTCCCTTACCCGTCCCTGTCCCTCTCTATCCCTGTTTGAACATATGGAGTGAAGAGACTGAATATGTACCTGAATACCTCCTTGAACTATGAAAACATTGTTTGGATGCACTGTCTGATGGGAACAGCGTGTTTGAGGCTGTCTAATATTACTCTTTAACTATTGAAGGTTTATTATTGCACTTTAAAGACTGCATACCAAAGCACTTTAATTATTGAGAACATTTTTATTTGAAGTGATTGATTAATAGGAGGATGTGATGCACTTTAATCACTGGACTTTGATGCACTTTATTTCTATGGACTATATGGCACTTTATTCACTTGACTAGTTTTTTACAGCATTTTTTTTTTGCAGTTTTTTGCAGTTTTTTGCAGTTTTTTTGCAGTTTTTTGCAGTTTGAACATTTCTTTTACCATTCACTATTAACTGTATGTGTTGTTAGAATTTCAGGAGGAATTAGTGTTATGCTAGCACATTTGCACTTTATGGTTAATTTAAGTCGCTACTTCATCATTTATACACATCAAAGTGGATGTGGTTTGTTCTATTGCTCAGTTGACAATGCAAAAAACATACTTTATCTGGGTTTCCAACATGTAAGACACTGGTGATACAAATCCTCACAGGCTACTAGTACTAAAATGAAGGCTGGGCTGATTATTATTATTATAATACAGGATTTATATAGCTCCAACAGTTTGCGCGGCGCTTTACAACATGAGGGCAGACAGTACATTTACAATACAAATCAATACAGGAGGAATCAGAGGGCCCTACTCATTAGAGCTTACAATCTAGAGTGGACAGAGTAGGAGATACAGTAGCTGGACAGATTGGGGTAGGGAGTTCCATAGCATGGGTGAGGCTAAGGAAAAGTCCTGGAGGCAAGCATGGGGGGGGGGGGGGGGGGGAGCAGGAGGTCTTGGAAGGAACAAAGAGAACGATTTGGTTGGTATTTTGAGACATGGTTAGTGATGTACCTGGGGGGTGAATTGTGAAAGTTAGTTTACAATCTAAGAAGGAGGGTCAAGTGATACAAAAGGTAATAGCTGTGAGGGATGATCTGATGGAGAAAATAAAAGTACAGTTGTTAGGTAGGGGCCGGATAGGCTTCTCTGAAGCAAAGGGTTTTCAGGGATTGTCTAAAAGCAAGCAGAGTAGGAGATAGTCGCACAGATTGGGGTAGGGAGTTCCAGAGGATGGTAGAGGCTCGGGAAAAGTCCTGGAGGCGAGCATGGGAGGAGGTGATGAGGGCACTAGAGAACAGGAGGTCTTAGGAGGAACAAAGGGAACGAGTAGGTTGGTATTTTGAGACTAGGTTAGTGATGTAGCTGGGGGCCGAGTTGTGGATGGCTTCGTAAGTTGTTATTAGAATTTTGAATTTAATTTGTTGGGTGAGTGGAAGCCAGTGGAGGGATTGACAGAGAGGGGTAGCAGACACTAAGCGGTTGGTAATCATATAGAATAGAACACTTCTGGTTCTTATACTAAAGCCACTAAATTGAACTTTCAGTTTAAATAAGCTAATATGCTCCAGAGGCATCAAAACAAAAGGTGGTCAAAAGTCTTACGTTTGTTATACTTCGTAAATATGTAGTGGGTAAAATCTGGGTAGCAGAAATGTAAAAGAAAGAACCCAACACAACCGTTCCTTTAATTCATTTTCTACCCCTGAACATCAAGAATACAGCAAAACAAACCGACCTGCTAGTATGTGTACAAAATAATGGTGGCCATACACATTGTGGAAGAGGGATGCCCCACCAAGGTGATGTTTCTCAACCAGGCAGGTTGAGGGGCTCCAGGGACTTTGCTTAATTGGGAGGAAACTGGCTTTTCAGTTTCCTCATTGTTTAGAAAAGTCCATGTTGGGACCTGGAGCGCGCTTCCGGCTCTGTTTGCCCACCCTCCTTCCCCCGCACCTGGCCTACTCACAAAGTGAAGCACGCTTCATGCATGCACCATAGGAATCCAGCTGCACAGCTTCACTGCTGGTTTCCCTTAGGCTGCATTCACACCTGAGCGTAGCGTTTTCAGGCAGAAAATCATGTGAATTGCAGCGTTTTTTGCAGCGTTTTTTACCGCGATTTCGCTGCGTTTTTACCACGTTTTGCCGCGATTCTGTGCACAGCAAATGGTCACCAATGTAAAAAGAAGAAAAACGCCCAAATCTGCCTGATTCGAGCGACAAAAAAGGGTCCGGAACTTGTTTAAGCTTCAGGCGTAGGGGTTCAGGCGTTTTGTGAACCATCTCCATAGAGAATAATGTATTTTTTCCCCCCTAGCGTTTTGTAGTTTCAGGCTTCAGGCGACAAAACGCTCAGGTGTGAATGCAGACTTAGTCGGGATGGCAGCAACAGCACCCGATAACTGATTGAAAAATAGTTTTGGATGAGGACGCTGGATTCCTGGACAGGTAAGTGGCCTAAAATTAAAAGTCAGCAGCTACAATATTTGTAGCTGCTGACTTTTTTTTTTGGGGGGGGGAGCCTAGAGCTCCTCTTTAAGTATTAGTAAGATAAAATACATTTATTTTTTGTTTTTGTGTTTAATACCGTTTTAATGGCTGATCTGAGGAAGAATCTTCTACCTTTTATCTCAAGTTGACCGATCCTAGCTTTGGATGTGACATCCTCTGACAGCTGAGCTGTAGCCCATACATTATAAATCTTTGTAGGTAAGACAATAGCTACATGAGAAAAGTGATGTACTGCTTAATGTACGATGCAAGTCAATAAATCAAATTAATTAAATTAAAAGGGAAACTCCCCTTTAATGTTACTTGAATGTTCCTGAGGGAGACATTTCTAAGCACAATGAAAGTCGGCTCAGAAATGTGCTGAAAGTGTTTTCATTTCTTCTTTTATTGACTGTTTGCCGGAGCTTCAGGCTCATTTCAAAGCAAAGCAATCATGAATGAAGAATTTGGTTTAGGCTTAGTATGCAAATCTCCATCTTTTATCTCAATTAGACACACCTCTTCTCATCTGTCACTCAAATAAGAACATTTGCACTCCGCTAAACTTTTTTTTTTGTCTCCTTTCTCAAAGCTTTTTATGTTTGTTTAGGCTGCAGTTCTACCCAAAGTACTTCAAAACTGAGGAATTTAAAGGAGAATGGAAATTTCTGTTCATGCAAAGTCTTTGTAAATGTGACAGACATTGCTTTAAAATGAAATAAATCATTTTCATTTCACATATTTCATTAAATGCGGTGCATGTCACAGTAAGGAGGTATTATTCCTGTGCATTGCTAGACGGTTTGCTTTGCACAGAATAAATATTGCATCACGGCTCCGGCATTGCTTTGACTGTTCTCTGACCTTTAACCTCACCATGAATATTGTACCAGCAATTTAAATTCTGCAACATCCTATAAAAAGGAACACGGAAGAGCTGGTATACAGAAGAGGTAAGGGATTTGTGGATGGAGCTAAATCGATTGTTGATGATTAAACCTGAACTCCAGAAAGATTAAAAAAAGACTCGCATTAACACAGCTTTGTTTTAATTAATAACGAATGATATGCAATTTTTTTTTTTTTTTTAAATGCAAGCAGTGTTGGTACCAGAATTTGATTTAGTATTCTCTGTACAGGAGAGCTCAGACTGAAAGGGCAAGAGGCAACACAAAGAGCCTATCAGTTTTGTTGCAGCGCTCATATGATATCAAGAAGCATGCACATGGGAGGAGAGAGCAGTGAGATAGAGGGATGAGCTCGTTAGTCTGCTGTAGTGATGGGCCGAACACCCCTCGGTACAGTTTGCACCAGAACTACCGAACAGGGAAAAAGTCGGGACCCGAGCCGCAAACTTTATTAAAGTCCATGAAATCAAAAGTCCCCATTTTGAAGGCTTATATGCAAGTTATTGGCCATAAAAAGGGCATGGGGGGCCCAGGTACCGCCCTTGGGGACGTGTATCAATGCAAAAATTTTTTTTTTTAAATATCGTTTTTAAAGGAGCAGTGATTTTAATGATGCATAAAGTGAAAGAATAAAAATGAAAAATTCATTTAAATATAGTGCCTGGTCTATCCCTAAAGTGGTACATCTGTACCGTGTATTGAACCTACTTCAGCAAAACTGCCATTTGTAAAGAAAAAAATGACATTTAAATTGACTTTCGCAGCTTCAAGCCATTGCCGGCATACCAGGCCCTTTGGTGAATGAATAGAGGTACAATCAACCCCGTACTCATTCACATATGGGGGGCCGGGATCTGGGTGCCCCCTTGTTAAGAAAAAAATTACATTTAAATTGACTTTCGTGGCTTCAAGCCATTGCCGGCAACACAAATTTGTTTTTTTTTCACAAATTTGTTTTTTTTTTTAAATGGCATGGGGTCACCCCATGCATACCAGGCCCTTTGGTGAATGAGTAGGGGTACAATCTACCCCGTACTCATTCACATATGAGGGGGCTGGGATCTGGGTGCCCCCTTGTAAAAGGGGGCTTCCAGATTCTGATAAGCCCCCTGCCCACAGACCCCCACAACAACCGCCCAGGGTTGTCGGGAAGAGACCCGTGTCCCCATCAAAATCAACATAGGGACAAGGTGCTTTCGGGGTGGGGGGGGCGCTCACTTATCCCCATACTTACTAGCATTTTCAGACGCAAGTGACATAGTCAGAACCTCCCAGATGGCCCTAGAGATGGCTACACCACCAGTATCTTCCATGGAATTCTCTGGGGAGGTAAGCCTTTTCCCTTAGATCGTGAGATATTTCAGGAATAAGACATATAGGTTGTCATTGCTGACCTTTCCAAATGAAAATGTAAGCTGCCAGCTGTCATTCTGATCCTTTTGCTTCAGTACTAACCTGGAACAAAGTATGCAGACAAAAACTTTTGACTTTCCTCTGACTTTACTTATTTGCACACTGGAGCCTTTCAAGCATTGAAGCCAAGAGGGTCAGGATAACAGCCAATTAATGCTTACAGACAAAGGCCAGTTGCTATGTTTGCACAATGACTGCTTTTTATTTTAATCACTTTTAATGGCAAAAATGTTTACAACATATGCCTATAAAACAGAGGCAGATCGTATTAAGACACATATGGTCATAGTTTGTCAATTCTGAATTATGACACATGATGTGTGATGCAATCTGAAAGGTAATATTATATAACAGTATTGAAGCATGTATAGAAGGTACATTATTGAAACTGTTTCTGGTGGTGTATAGCAAATAAACAATGTACTATAGCCTGTCAACTGAACAGGAAATGGTATTTCAAAAAATAAAGGGCCAACCGGCCAAACTTACACAACATAACATATGGTCTTGCAGATAATACCTAATATGGTCAAACCTTTAGCAAGAACGTGAGGAGAATATTAGTAAGGAGGCTATAGGAAGGCAATTAGAAGGGGAAAAAGAGGGGGAAAAAAAAGGCAAAGAAAAAAAAAGGGGGGGGGGGAGCCAATAGGAGGTTATCCGGAGCGAATAAGGTTTCACATTTTCGAAGAGATGAATGGATCAAACTCCAAGGAGTATCTTAAATTGGACCATAGTGTCCACATAAGCTTATAGGATTCGATTTTATCCTCTTCCCATGCAATCATATGTTCCAGTTGGTCAAATTTATCAATTTCGCAAGGCCATTTGGCCAGCGATGGTGCTGCGACCTGTGGCCAGTGTCTTGCTATTACAGAGCGAGCATAAAATGCCTAACCAAAATGTTCTTAATTTGTCTACAGGAGCCTGGCAGCATGGATAATACCATGATCTGCGGTTTGTTGGGAATTTTATCCCCAATAAGTCCCTCAAACAGGTGTAAAATTTTATCCCAGAATGGGACAATTTTCGGGCATGTACCCCAGATGTGGGTCATGGTGCCAGGAGCCTGCAAACACTGCCAACAAGTGTCGGGAATAGAGGAGTCAATTTTATGGAGGAGCGTAGGGCAACGGTACCACCTCGCTAAAAAAAATTTAGTTTCACTCTTGCGCTTGGGAAAAAATTAACAACTTATAAAAGGTAGCGATTAGTGAATACTACCATGACTGCTTTTTAAGACTCCTTCAACAAGAGCACACAAATACTTGCAGGCACTTGGGGCAAAAGCCAGTATTGCCAGTTGTCCTATCCAAACAATCCAACAACTATAACAGCCACCACAATAATAACCTATTGATTAATTCCGTAATTTTTCTTTATTCAAGTCTGCTGCATGGGCAGAAGTATGGCCTGCTAGAATTATGTAGAAATTCTAGAACAGTAGGATTTTGTTCCAACATTTGTACGGAAATTCAGAAAGCTGCTCGTCAGAGCATTCAATACTTGCAGGCACTTAGGGCAAAAGCCAGAATTGCCAGTTGTCCTATCCAAACAATCCAACAACTATAACAGCCACCACAATAATAACCTATTGATTAATTCCATAATTTTTCTTTATTCAAGTCTGCTGCATGGGCAGAAGTAGGGCCTGCTAGAATTATGTAGAAATTCTAGAACAGTAGGATTTTGTTCCAACATTTGTACGGAAATTCAGAAAGCTGTTCATCAGAGCATTCAATAGTACTGTTATAGACTTGACAAATTTCCTAAAAAAAAACTAAAAATGTCATTGCCATGCCAATGTTTCACGTGTTATGTTTAACAGGATGCTCGTGCACATTACAATAAGTACAATTCTTCTTTAACAAAAAACACTTTCACAGTTACAATTTCATTTGTCGGAGAAAATTATTCCACCCTTGATTTTCCTCATTGGTATAGTGGAAATTGATTGTCAGTTTAACTACAGTATTAGAAATCTAAACAAGCATTATAAAAACACATTTTTTGGTGTATGGCTAGTATAATTTCATAGACTTAGACAGACTGCACAACAGCATTTTTAACAGCTACATTTCATAACTAAGGACAACTGATATCTTTAGGCAGACAAGTCATACAATAGTTGATGTAGGTAAACTATATGATGATACCAGGCCCACATTTCACATAACTGGACTGGGTGGTTAACAATTCCTGAATAGTCAGCTCGCTGCCTCCAATGACTCTGTGTTGGGTGAACTCAGTAGAGCTTGATCCCTCATAGGATCCCTAACGCTGTAGGAAGAACATTCTGTAATCAGCTTTAAAAGCAAAAATAGTTCTTGCTGGGGAAGATTTTAACACATAAAAGTAGCCTACACCAAAATCTGTGATACATATTTTGTGCATAAATAAAATAGTGTGGCGCTAAATTAATACAACATAATAGAAAAAATGTATGTACTTAATGTGCATAAAATTCTAATATAAATTAATTCATAAAGTGCAAAAATGTGAAATAAATGCAAATTTATATTTCATAAAAAATACACCAACATAATAAAACTAGTGTGTTATAAAACCAATATTCAAATCCTATAAACAAATAATAAGTCCCAATTTATGAATTAAAAAATCTAAAAAAAATGGGTAATTCATGTGCAACATCCAAAAAAATATATAAGGTGTATAGTCCTATATCCAAGTGCAATGAAGGCCACTCTTATCCAATAAATATAAGCAATCCAAGAATAGATAGTTGTTACATCCAATGCTGATCCCCACAGTGATATAACTCATGATATAAAATAAGGTTGACTCCTTACCAGAAAGTGTGGACCATATCAAATGGTCAACAGCGCATTTAAAATAACCAGGATGTCTTCCTGTCCATTCTCATCCCCTTGCTGCGTACACTCCCAGCAATGTATTTCAAAGCAAGAAAACGACATCTCATAGCCCAATATGTTTAAAAAATATGTATCTTTAATAATAGAAGTGCACTTACATATTTTACACAGTAAAGCATAAAGGAGTCACATGTAGGCCCTGCCCAACGCACAATTTGTCAACGATTGACGTCCTCGGGGGAAGTGGCCAAGCCCCTTTTGATGTGATTCTACTGTGAAATTGGATTTGGTTTTCTAACACACTAATTTTATTATGTTGGTGAATTTTTTATGAAATGTAAATTTGCTTTTTTTTTTTCAAATTTTTTTAATGAATTGAGATTTTTATCACTAATTCATATTCAAGTTTTATGCACATTAAGCACGGTATATTTTCTATCATGTTGTATTAATTTAGCACTATTTGATTTATTTGTAATCTGCCTTAAATCCAAGCTATTCTTGTTGCCAGCCTGTAAATGTAAATTCTTTATATACTCCTATGGAGAATCCTATATAGCATCATCTGCTCTCTAACGGACTCTCTGCAGAACACACAGTGACAATCAAGTGTTTCAGCCAGGAGATATCTGGTTAGCCCTAAATCCTTGTTGTAGACTGAACCCTACAAAAGCCACAAAAAGCCATGCTACGTGAAGGAAATAAAGCAATATAAAAGTAAAAGAAACAGAACCAGAGGTAGTAAAAAACACACACAAGAAACCTACTACTCCCTTGGACAGCTGCTGTTCACAAGCTGTTTGACAGACAGTACCACCAACTATTTATGGCTCTATCCTATTTATAAACCACCTTGTGTGTAGTGTGACAATAAATTATATTCAAACAACCATAAGTTGGAATCAAATTATAATAAAGTCTCTCAGTTTCCAGTAATTGTGCTCAGTGCTGCCAAAAACAAGTCCACTGATATGGTGCAGTGATGAATTAAACCGTAGTGACTCCTGTGAACACCATGACCCCCCTCAGGTGTTCCCACACTCAACAGAGGTATTTGACACTCTGCTGTTAGCACTAGAGTCAATGGAGCTTTTGGATATCTCCCCTTCCGGGTTCCTCTCTGCACTCCAGTACTCCTCGGGTGTCACTGTCCAGGGTTGTTCTTTGCTTCTAGAATTAGAAAGTGCCACTTGGTTGGTTTCCTTCTTTTTACATTTTTTTTTAATTGCCTGAATATTGAGTTTTGTACCGAGTGGCACTTGCTAGGAACAGACATATACAAAAGCTTGATTGACTCTTGTGCTAACAGCAGAGAGTCATATAGCTCTGGTGAGTATGGAAACACCTAAGAAGGCCTTGGAGTGTTCACAAGAGTCAATATGGATGAACTCATCACTGCACTGTATTGGTGGACTTGTTTTTTTTTTTCAGCACTGAGCACTATTTTTAGTTACTGGAAATTGAGAAACTTTATTATAATTAAATCGAACTGGTTGTTTGATTATAATTTATTGTCACACTACACATGAGATAGTTTATAAATAGGATATCGCCGTAAATGGTTATTAGTGGTCTAAACCCTGCCTACTCCAACCACAATGGCTAATTTTTGGTTGGAATGTTCTTCAAGAATATACCATATACGACATTAAGCCCAGGGCTTTGGGTTGATACTGCATATGAAATGATGAAACAACAATATTTAAGTAACTTTTGTTTAATTAAATGTATAGAACATACCTTTTTCTTGTTGGTAGGGCAGATGTGGAAGTTATCAATCACAGGCTGAAGGTTCACCTTTGTGTAGGTTGTTCCATAATCTGCGGACCTGGCAAATAGAGAAACTGAAATAAGCAACAGCACTCTGTCAAGAAGAATAAAGTTCAAATATGGCAAATGGTTGTTAACTTAGAATTAATAAAGGGTTATTTCACAAAAGTGGATGACTTATTTTGACATACTCTATGTCTGCCTATGTCTGCCTATGCTGTAAAACATATGCATCTATCTAGCTAACAATGGGCTCGGTTACACAAGCAGCGACGACGGACTGTATTATACTTTAAATGTTCTGTAAGCAACATCTTATTTTCTAGCAGTGCCCCTCCCAAGATTAGACTGTGGATCTGCCCCTGCAATGTTGCCTCTTTCTAGCAGTGACTTAGCAGCTCTGCTTCCCTCTCCCAGCAGTGATTCATCAGTTCAGCTACCTTGCTCTCCCCCTGCAACAGTAACTCAGCAGTTCAACCTAAAAAAGTCTTCCACTGTCCTAATTGCTAATGTACCCACATGACATGTGAGAGAGGGTGAAACGTTAACATTTTAAAGTATGACTGGCACAGCCTTAGATTATATATATATATATATATATATATATATATATATATATATATCTATATATACACACACACAGTATCTCACAAAAGTTAGTACACCCCTCCCATTTTTGTAAATATTTTATTACATGTACAGCTTGTATAACAGTGTAAATTTGCTGTTCCCTCAAAATAACTCAACACACAGCCATTAATGTCTAAACCGCTGGCAACAAAAGTGAGCAGACAAGGTCCTTGTTCAGTAATGGACACCACCTGGGACACAACATCGGGACAGAGGACCTTGATGTGGGACTAACACAGCAAATCCAGGTCAGTTGTCATCTATGTAGTACCACTTCAATACTGGGCACTTAAACACCTTCCTGCCCAGGCCAATTTTCAGCTTTCAGCGCTGTCGCAATTTGAATGACAATTGCGCGGTCATACAACACTGTACCCAAACTACATTTTTATCTTTTTTTCCCCACAAATAGAGATTTCTTTTGGTGGTATTTTATCATCTCTGCGATTTTTATTTTCTGTTAAACAAATAAAAAAAGACAGAAAATTTTGAAAAAAATTTTTTTTTTTGTTTCAGTTTCAAAACTTTGTAAATAAGTAAGTTTTGTCCTTCACTGATGGGCACTGATGGGGCTGCACTGACGGGCACTGATAAGGTGGCACTGATGGGCACCGATGAGGTGGCACTGATGAGGTGGCATTGATGGGCACTGATATTCGGCACTGATAGGTGGCACTGATGGGCGACACAAATGGGCACTGATAGGTGGCACAAATTGGCACTGATAGGTGGCACGGATTGGCATAGATAGGCGGCACAGATGGGAATGGATAGGTGGCATGGATAGGCATGGATAGGCGGCACGGATGGGCATGGATGGGCACTGATAGGTGGCATGGATGGGCACTGATAGGTGGCACGTATGGGCACTGATAGGCGGCATTGTAGTGTAATGTATTGTACTGATGAATGCCAATCAGTGCCAAACAATAATGAATGCCAATCAGTGATGCCATTGTGGGCACTGATTGGCATCCATTGTGGGCACTGATTGGCATCCATTGTGGGCAGTGACTGGCATCCCTGGTGGTCTAGGGTGGCATACCTGGTGCTGGGCATCCCTGGTGGTCTGGTGGCATCCCTGTTTGTCCAGTGTGGGCATCCTTGGGGGGGCTGCGCTGATAATCGATCAGCACAGACCCCCCCCCTGTCAGAGGAGCAGCCAATCGGCTCTCCTCTACTCGCGTCTGACAGACGCGAGTGAGGAAAAGCCGATCAACGGCTCTTCCTATTTACACTGTGATCAGCAGTGATTGGACACGGCTGATCACGTGGTAAAGAGTCTCCGTCGGAGACTCTTTACCGAGATCGTACTTGCAGTGTGTCAGACTGACACACCGCAACAACGATCGCCGCGATGTGCGCCCCCGGGGGCACGCAGCGGCTTAATATCCTGATCACATCATATGAAGTCCGGCCAGGATATTGAAGCCACTTTGCTGCCGTCATTCTGCTATATGGCGGGCAGCAAGTGGTTAATGAAAGTGGACACATACAATAATCCACATAATCAATCAGTAACCATTTTATACTGATCTAATGACAGTGTAGCTGACTGGAAACTATTGATGAAGGCATTTCTCTTTGTTCTTACCATGTTTTCACTGAGCCTAACAAAGCAGCTTGGTGATTTCTATAGGAAAAAAACTTTTATTTGTATTCAAGAAAGTTTAGTGAGTTTTTCAGCTTACATCTGGTATTATGGCTAAAATGTGCAGACTTGCTCTCTTGCCCTGACCACAAAACACTGTGGTGGGTTTGGAAACCACCACCCATCATAGAGCAATTAGCGGTGTAGACAAGATGAATTGAATGTGGTATGTGAGAAAATGGAGAGTATGTTATCCTATAGCGCTAAACCTCATACAAAAATAATATCGTTCCATGTGCTCTACCAAAAGAAAACATTATTTTTTAATATTTCAGCTTCCCAGAAAACATATTTTATCGATAAAGAAACCCAAGCCAGTGTGTTCAATATAAGGATCAGTTTTCCCACAAATTGCATAGTACTTTATATAGAGTTTTGCCATTTCATTCTCTCTTAGGATATATATATACTTCTCCCCTGCATTACTGATCTGTCGTAAAATATGATATATGGCTTATAAAAATCTTTGTTTTCTAATTAAATTTAATACGGCATTTGGATTCCGACCATTCTGTACTGGTGAAAAATATGAAGGAAAGTCAAAAGACAGATGGTCTTATGTAAGCCAGTGTAAAAAAGAAGAAGACTTCATGTAGGGTAATTGAATACACCATAATGCATATGACAATCTGAAAAAGGATAGGTAAGGTCCTCTCTTTACTTGTGAAAGGCAAAACCAGAGAAATTCCTAGCTCAACTTACCAACCAGTCTGCTTACCAACCGAATTATCCTGTCTAACAGTATGCGTTAAAAACAGGGGTTTAGTTAGCACACATATGCATGCATAGGCTGCAAGGCCTCTTCACGGCACCCTTTATTACCTGTAGTCCTAACCCTTGTATATTTATGAGAGTCTCCACAGTGGAAGCACATGCATTCTAATGGATAGATAAGGGGCAGGTGGGCCTGGAGGTAGCCCAATCCTCCTTAAAGGCACAGGGGCACACTGGACACCCAGCATATAGCACAATGGCAGCTAAGGTGTCCAGTGTGTCCCCTCACCAATATTACATCAGTAACAAACAAAATGGCTCCTGCCATATAACTGACCTTCACAGCAAGGAGCACACGAAAGGGCATGAAAGGCAAAACCCTGTTTTTAATGCATACTGTTGGACTGGTTACCACGGTTGGTAAGCAGTCTGTGGTTGGTGAGTTGAGCTGGGAAATTCTCTGGTTTTCATGCATTGCCCTTCCATGAGCTCCTTGCTGTGAAGGCCAGTTATAGGCAGGGGAAGGGGCCATTTTGTTTTTTACTGATGTACTATAACGCATACTGTTAGAAAGGTTAATTCCGTTGGTAAGCAGACTGGTTGGTGAGTTGAGCTGGGAATTTCTCTGGTTTTCTCTTTCATGCATTGCCCTTCCATATCCTTGCTGTGAAGGCCAGTTATAGGTGGGGGCAGGGGCCATTAGGTTTGTTATCTCTCTTCACTTGTACCTACAGGAAAGCCTACAATCAGGCTTACCTGTAGGTATAATGAATATCTCCTAAACATACACTGTTTAGGAGATATTCACATCGGCAATAGCTGAAGACGTCACCCATGCAGAGTGCTGTGCCCTGGCTGGTGTGGGAGTGTTGTCATCGTGGCTCTGACCATTTAAATGTCCGAAGCCCCCGAGCCCGGAAGAAAGACTGAGTGAAGATGGAAGCGCCGAGGCAGCTGTGACAGTGCTACGCTAGAGGGACCTGTTTGTAGGTAAGCCTGTCATAATGTGCTAGTAGGCAGTGCTTACTAGCATATTATGGCATAATGATGCAAGGGGCCCAATTATATATATATATATTTATATATATATATATATTTTTTTTTTTTTCAGGGGGGAGGTTTACTGGCTCATTAAAAGGTCCATCCAGTCAAAACTCTCACTTATGGCCCTTATATTGGTGGCCAGTAACAGGAATGCCATACTTACTGTGGTGGTCAGAATGCCACCCTTACAGACAGCTAAAATGTCACTGGTGCCATGCTACTGACTTTGCCAAATGGCATTGGAATAGGATCTATGTACAGTAGGTACCATCAAATGAGAGTTCAGTCAGCCACAGCTCAAGAAGCCCCTAACAACCTCTGGAGAAACCCTAGTTGAGAATGGCTGTTCTATAAAGTTAAATTGGCCAGCAACAACTAATATATTTTAGGGACTCTGATGATAAAAACAGGTATCTAAGACTGCAGTAACCATCTTTTTAGTTTGCAGCTTTTGTCAGGTTCCTCACACACTTTGGATGCAGGGCCATTTCGAGAATCACACTTATACATACCAGAGGTTTCTAATTTTTCAGTGGCCAAGCCTAGTCTGCAAAGGTTCCACTGAACATTTAAGGCCCATGAAACACGGGTCCCAGGTTGCTGGACGCATGCGCACAGGGGAAACTTTCCTTCCACCATTAAGCAAGTGGACCCTCCTCCACTAGACCACTACTCATTCCCAACAAGAATTCGTTTTATTTATCTGAACTTTCTCAGGTATAGGCCATGCATGCATAAGTAGCACAGGAAAAAGAGAGCTGTTGCCCATTTTTCCAAGGCATTTACTGAACTGAGCAACAACACATGAAAGCCCAAATGTATATTTCACAAATACAAGGATATGGTAAGTAAATCCAAAGATATTTTTACAGCAAAAAGCACTCTTAAAACATTTTCAGAAACATTCCTATTTACAGTGCTGGCAATGCATGCAGAAAAGGTGGTGGTACTCGCATATCAAAGTTCTCATAGGATACAGGTGACCAAAGTTGCATCACTGCTATTCCTTTCCAACCCATTTCATCCCAGGAAGTCCCAATCTCCAGTGCTTTCTTGTCACTTTTTTGTCTTTCATCCCAAGAACCCCTTCGGTTCCCCCACAATGTTCTTACACTGGATCTCCTCCTGCGAAGCATGGAAGAAAGACATAAAGGCTATCTTCCAACCCCTGGGCGTACTATCCATAGAAGGAATTTCACATGTGGAACAGACTCCCTCTAAAACTACTTCTGGCTAGCTCAGTAGATGTTTTTAGAAAAGAGCCTTAATGCTTTCTTAAATAAACAAAATATAACTGGATATTAATTAATAGTGCCCCTTCTAAAAGTGTCATTCTGCACTCTGTGTAATCTTGTCTCCCTTTTTCTTCATCCTATTTCAGAAAAAAAGCCACAATAGGAGCTTAATGCCTGTTGGCAACTCCTAAATATGATAATTTTCCTGATAATAATAAAGAAAATAAATGAATTTACAAAATTAAAATTCCTTTAAACGCCTCTGTATGTTTTCAGGTTGTGGACTTTGTGCAGCCTTTTCATATCTGCTAGCTGTAGGGGAGGCGTTTGTTCATATTGAGAAGGACATGCCCATGCTGTTGGTGAATATATATACCACTGGTACTGCGGTACATACCACCACCCCCACCCCATTTTCCCTCTTCTCCCCTTGTTTATCTGTAAATGATATTATTGCAATATCTTTGCATGGAGTGACAATTTTGAGCTAGTAAGTACAACTATACTCTTTCTTCTCTATTTAAGTATTGAGCATGGGTCGGCTTTGATGCTAATATGTATTATCATGTTCATTGCTTTAGTTCACCATATGGTCACTAGTATTTGAAAATTAGGATACCTTAGAGCCCTTTCACACCGCTCCGCCTAGGGCGCCAGTGGTAAAGCGGCGCTATTTTTAGCGCCGCTTTACCGTCGTTTTAGCGGTGCTATGGAGGAGCGGAGAGTTCACTGCTCCTTCACCGATCCAAAGAAGCTGCTGGCAGGACTTTTTTCTGCCGGCCTGCCAGCGCACCGCTCCAGTGTGAAAGAGCCCTCTGGCTTTTACACTGGAGTGAATGGAGCAGCTGTTTTAGGGCGTTTTGCAGGCGCTATTTTTAACGCTATAGCGCCTGAAAAACGCCCTCAGTGTGAAAGGGGTCTTATTGGGGAGATTTCCATCTGCGGATATTTTTATGCTGACAAGGTAGTTATGCATGTTGTATATATGTCACTTGAATATAACAGCAGCTTATGTTTTTATCTATATATGTTACTATTAGACAATGTCTGATTCATGTGCTTTATCATAGATAGTGAGACCTGGTCCTTCCAACAACCCCTGAGTGTGTCCTGACGAAGAAAAACAGTGAAACGCGTTGACACACAGGGGCTCACTGCAGTCTATATGGTGTTAACATTTTGTACACACCATACACTTATGTCTATTGTGTGTCAAAGGTTTGTTCCTTTTTAATTCTTTTGATACTTGCTCTGTTTGCGATTAATTGTTACCAATAAAATATATTTTTATTATACTATCGTCCACCTTGCCTCTAAAGTCCAATTTAGGGCCATTTTTGGCCCTTCCCTTTTTCAAAATTTACCTCTTTATACGGATGTGGCTTAAGGAGTGTTTTTCTAATTCTTACGAGATGTGACCATAATCATTGCCTATTCACCACCATGATTTACAGTTCTGCTTTACTAAAAAAAAAAATAAGTCAGTCTTTCCACTATAACAAAGATGTATTCTCCCTTCAAGAATGAGGACTACACTGTGTGCTTGTTGTTAACTTTCTTCTGTCACTAAGTTTCTAGAACTCTTTCGTTTCAGCTTTTCGGAAGAAAACAATCAAAGGACAAACTAATGTCTGCAGCAACAAAGTCATTTCTGTGGTGGCTCCACTGGAATTGTCAAACAATGCTGCAGCCATTGTCTTGTTTTCAGCGTTATTCTTTGGTGACTTGCTTGGAATATGTAATTAACACAGTAATGCTTCTTAGACAGAGCTACTGCTATAATGTGCACAAAAAAAAAAAAAAAAAAATCGCCCTCTCCTGATTTGAATGCAAAACAGACAAATTTCAGCAGTTTGTATATAAACACGTCAGTATGGTTCTCTCTCACCTCCTTCACATGACATTTTTAACTTTGTGTCAAGATGGCGTTCCTAGGCACATGGCTCAATTACATTTCTTTGGACATTAATCTGGCGAAGACACTGAGCCAAGAATATTGAAGCATACAAGCCTGCGTTCAGGAAAATACAAATCCGTATATGAAGAGGGAACTTTGGTGTACTTCTAGTTAATACACATTTATAAAAGTATATATACCGTATATACTCGAGTATTAGCCGAGTTTTTCAGCACATTTTTTTGTACTGAAAATGTCCCCCTCGAGTCAAGCACTTTTCTGCTGCAGAAAATGACATTTTCCGAACCGACTTTGGGGCCCCGTATCTCGGGGACACTTGGTGCTAGGAACCCCAAATTTGGTGTGCAAACCCTGGTGTGTAAAAAGCTGGTGTTCCTAGCACTAAGTGGCCCCGAGATACGGGGCCCCAAAGTCGGTCAACTGTGTCCATCTGCAGCAATGTCATTTCGGGACCCTTTGGGTCTAGAAACCCCAAATTTTGGCTGCATCTAGGGAGCATCTAGGAACCCTTAACTACCGAGTTTGAAGGGACCTATGGCTGCAAATGGGAACAGTGAGCATGCAAATGGGCACAGTGAGGTTGCAAATGGGCATTGTTGACCCTCTTTTCCACTTACAGCAGGTGCACATTTCTCACCCTAGGCTTTACTCGAGTCAATACGTTTCCCCAGTTTTTTGTGGTAAAATTAGGTGCCTCGGCTTATATTCGGGTCGGCTTATACTCAAGTATATACGGTATTTATATATATATATATATATATATATGTGTTTCTATAGTTAGCAGTTTTCAAATGCTTAACCTCCTTGGCGGTAACCCCGAGCCTGGCTCGGGTCCAGCTTTTTGTGCTGGGAGCGGTAACCTCGGGCTTGCGTGCAGGATACAGGGGGGAGCGATGTCTCCCCGCTGTGTGTGCGAGCCGTCCGCTCGCTCGATTACACAGTGCCGAGTGCCGCTGATCTCCGTTACGACGCACGGGAGCGGAGATCGGCGCCAAATTTTTAAAAAAAGTTTAAAAACAATACACATACAGTACTGTAATCTTACAGATTACTGTATACAAAAAATACACACCACCTTTGTCCCTAGTGGTCTGCCCAGTGCCCTGCATGTCATTTTATATAATAAAAAGATTTTTTTTCTGCCTGGAGATTGTCCATAGCAACCAAAAAGTGTCCCTTTATGTCAAAAGTGGTTTTAGACCAGCTAGAAAACACCGATAAAAAATTAAAATCACAATTTATCATCATACAATAAATTTAATGACAGCGACTATTCTGCAACTGTGCAAATTTCAGTGTTTTTGATTTGATTACATTATTGAATCATTTTTATATATATTTTTATTATATTATAATTTATTATTTTGTGTTTCAAATTTATCATACCCGGGATGTCTACTAGACTCGTTCGGACAGATTTAAGTGAGTTATTCATAAGAATTGCATGCCTACAATGTAAAAACGCCAAATTTCCATGCAAAATAATTGTACCGCTTCAGCACAAAATTCCAGACCGAATCATACCGCCAGGGAGGTTAAATAATAATGATGATAAAAATAATAATAAGAAGAATTATAATTATACCTTATATTATTATTATTATGGTTATTAATGTTATTATTTTTATTATTATTATTATTAATAATAATAATAATAATAATAATAACAATAACATTTATTATTATTATTATTATTATTATTATCTAAACTCCAAAAACAAAAATTGTATATATTGAAGCTTACCAGGCTTTAGATGTGGTGGTTAAATATGGTTTGTTTTGAGACTTTTTTTTCTTAAAGTAGAAGTGTTTTACATTTTGGATATAGTAAAGGAGGGTACATTGTATAATATTCAATGGGGTTGATATTTAATTAAGCACTTTTTTGTATGATTTTTTGTATATTCTCATTAACTGTTTGCTGTTACTTTGTATAGCTATAAGAAAAAAAACACACATATATATATATATATAGATATATATATATATGTGTGTGTGTGTAGTAATAAAAATAAATGCCGTCTTTGTAGAGTGGGTTACAAGGCATTGTGGGTGTGATGCAAGATGGAGTAATGGGCGCCAGACACTTTCTGAATGGAAAAGAGATTTATTGTCTCTTAACAAAACTGTGGGAGAGCGGGTTAGGGCCAGGACACCCTTAGGTAGATGCAATGATAATTGGCAGACTTTGAGACTTCTATAGGTAGACAGCTATACAGGGGAAGGACTCCAGCTGAATACCACTTCTGTATAGGTAGGACTGCTGTCTCCTATAGCAACAAATCTCCTCCTCACACTCTACAGTCTCTACAGACTCTACAGTCTCTCACTGTAGGTCTTTACTCACGGTGCTCCCAGTCTCTCACTAGACTCCCAGACCCAATCGTCACTGGATCCCCTGACTTCTTCCACTTCCATAACTCAGTATCTTCCTCAAGTGTCACCCCTGCTTCCCTGCTGGGTCCTTGGCTTGGCACTCACAGATACTCCCCAAGCATCACCTCTGCTGTCCCGCTGGGTCCCTGGTTTGGCACTTGGTGAGAAGACTGCTCTGGTACTAGCTCTAGCTTACTCACAGTGGTCTCTGGTAACAAGATGGATGGTCCCTTAGTGGCGATAGCTTCCTCTCTATCTCCGAACACAACTGGTTCCCCATCTGGCTGTTACTCTTGGTTGGACTCCAATCCTGCAGTCCCAACCCTGAGCTGCTTCTCCTGCTTCTGGATAGGCCCTCAGACAGCCTAGCAGCCAGATGTCCCTGATTCTTGGGCTAAAAAAATAAATGTTTTATGAATAAGCAGAGATCCTCCCTTGCATCCATTTTTTCCCTTGCTGGGAGCTGAAGCTCTCATGGGCTCTACACAGGCGGAGCCCAAAGTTCACATGGGCACCCTCCCTTACATTGATTTTCGTCATGGTATTTGTCAGTGGATGAAAACGTGGTGTACTTTTCGTTTGGTTTTCATTACTGTGAAAAGGCCACTGATGAACATTTGGACAAAAAAAATTTCTTTGACGAAGTTAACAATGTTGGCAAGTAAAAGATTGTTTGAATTGTTAATTAACAATTTATAGTAAGAAATGTATATTAATTAGTTATAAAAAAGACTTCCATTTGGTATTACTATTACTTCTATGATGTACTTGTATATCCAGTCATACACAATGTGAGCACAAATTGCTGTTGTCTACATGGATAACACTGAATCATCACAAAGATCCAGATGTTTCTTTATAGACCGTTCCTTATAGACCAGGAAAGGGTCCAATGTGTTATAGGGCAGATAAGTTTTACAACTTGTATGACAACCATTATAGGTAAAATGATACTACATTTTTTTCTATCCCGTTCCACAGACATGTCATAACTGTGACTGAAACACCGGAGAACCGAGTATTCCGGCCAAACCCCAGCATGAAAAAATAAACATTTTGAAGGTGAAAATTCTAAATGTTAGGTGTTGTATTAGGCCAGTTCGACCGCAAACTACATGGAAAAGCAATAGCCAAGTGTGCCTTTAAAGGACATGTCCTCTACACATTACCATGCTTTATTGTACAGAACAAATCAAATTATTTTGGCAGTACTGAATTATTTTCACAACTCAGCAACATCATCCATCTCAGCCAAACTAGCTGTACTTTTTTTTTATATATATATATATATTTTCTCTCACCCAAACTATTTGGATTTCTCTAGTAAAAGGAATGGGCCTAATAAATACAAGGAACTTTTCAGAATTTTCCGATGCTGCTGCTGAGCCGTGGGATAACCCCAGTACCTACATTTGTAAACCATTTACAGGCATACCCCACTTTTAAGTACACAATGGGATTTATTTACTAAAGCTAGAAAGTGCAAAATCAGGCTCCCTTCTGCATAGAAACCAATGAGCTTCTAACCCCAGCTTGTTCAATTAAGCTTTGGTAATAAAACATGGAAGCTCATTGGTTTCTATGCAGAAGTGAGCCTGATTTCGCACTTTCCAGCTTTAGTAAATAAACCCCATTGTGTACTTAACCACTTCCCACCCAGCCAATGTACATATACGGCCGGGTGGGAGCCGTCTATTTCTGAATGGACGTTCCGGAACGTCCTTCAGAAGTAGAGGGATCGCGCGCGCGTGCCTGCGCAGCGGCGCGATCCCGATGCGGCCGTGTCACCCGGACACGGCGCATCTCGGATCGGCAGGAGGGCTCAGTGATTGGCCCTCCTGATCACATGACGGCCGTGTCGAATCACAGCCGTCATGTGATGTAAACAAACAGCCGGTTGCTAGGCAATCGCCCTCCTCTCCTCACACAGAAGTCGTCGGTGAGGAGAGGAGAGCGGATCGCTGCAGCCGGCTGGTGATCAGTGAGTATTAGCTGTTTTTTTTACAGTTTTTTACTCACTGATCACCAGTGTAGTGTCCCCACAGTAAAACACACATGTCCCCAAAACACACATGTCCCCAAATAATAAAAACACATGTCCCTCACATATGTCCCAGTAAAATAACATGTGCCAATGATTATCTGCACACATATGTCCGTGATCACCTGCACACCCCTTTTACATGATCATTTGCGTACATATGTCCGTGATCACGCGAACCAATTATTATACACTTAACGGAATTTTTTTTACAAAAAACATGTAGCAGAATACATTTTGGCCTAAATTTATGACAAAATTTGATTTTATTGGATTTCTTTTAAAAAAGAAAGGAGAAAATATTGTTTTTTTTCAAAATTTCCGCTATGTTTTCGCTTATATCGCAACAAATAAAAAACGGAGTCGCGAATAAATACCACCAAACTAAAGCTCTATTTGTGCAAACAAAATGATAAAAAATTAATTTGGTTACAGCATTGCATGACCGCGCAATTGTCACTGAAAGTGCGATGGTATGCCTGTACTAAATGGTATAGAGCAGGGGGTATCCAAACTTTTCACTACCTGACCTCCTTCTGAAAATGCTAGCTGCCTGGGTTTCTCTTTTCTTGTTCTGGGTTAATGATTCAAAGTATTGCCGCCACAGAGTCAGCTATATATCGGAAGCCCATGTGCGAACACATTTAAAATCCCATCAAAATGTATTCAGTCCCGAAATCCCTGCTCACCTGCTCCTGAGTGTTGCCTGGGCATGTACAGTTAGAAGAAAACTGTTTCAGCAATGGGAATGCATGCTCAGCTTCGGCAATTAGCATGAACATAGCCCTGAGCTGTGCCTGGCTATGGCAGATCAGACGAAGATACCCTTGCTGCTTGGCCTGAGATTACCATGCCAGTGAATACGTTTTCCGCTTACAACCTTTGTAAATCAGGACTGCAGTCTCAAACCAGATTTCCTCTCAAGCAGGAGCTTAAAAATGAATTAGCGATGAAGAATTGGATAACTTGCTTTAAGTGCATCCAAACCTCAGGAGGACGGAGCCACAGATTTTTAAGGCCAGGAAGGAAATTTGTAATGTAAATGAAGCTGGAATCTGCACTTTGAATATTTTAGACCGCCATATGTTAACGTCTCTTTCAAATACAATGCGATTTATTGCTTTCTATACACACCCGTCTTTACAAAGTGTTTATATGTAAATAATTATTTAAATTGTGTCGTACCGCTCTAATATTGTACAGCAGAGTGGAGCGGTACATAATTGCCAAGTGCCAAAATGTTTTATATAATCTGTCAGTGTATAACCTAGCATTGCATTATTTTGCTGGAAGTTATAAATTAACGGTTCACTTAACCTAAAACTAATTGTAAATATAGGTAAAAGATTATGAGCTTAACCATGCACTGGCATCTTAACCACTTCAATACTGGGCACATTCACACCTTCCTGCCCAGGGAAATTTTCAGCTTTCAGCGCTGTCACTTTTTAAATGACAATTGCGCGGTCATACTACACTTTACCCAAACAAAATTTTTATAATTTTGTTCCCACAAATAGAGCTTTCTTTTGGTGGTATTTGATCACCTCTACGGTTTTTAATTTTTGCTAAACAAATTTTTTGTTATAAAATGTTGTAAATAAGTAAGTTTTCTCCTTTACTGATGGGAACTGATAAGCTGCACTGATGGGCACTAATAAGGCGGCACCAATGAGGTGGCACCAATGATATGGCACCGGTGAGGTGGCACTGATGGGCACTGACGATGGGCACTGATGGGCACTGATAGGCAGAACTGATAGGTGGCACTGATATGCTGAACTGATGGGCATTGATAGGCAGCACTGACGGGCACTCAAATGTGGCACTGGTGGGCACTGATGGGCACTGATATGCGACACTGATGGGCACTGAAAGGCTGCACTGATGGGTACTTATGGGTGGCACTGATAGACGGCACTGCTGGGCACTGATGGGCAATTATAGGCAGCATTGATTGACACTGAAAGGCAGCACTGATGGGCATTGATGGGCACTGATGGCTGGCACTGACACTGGATTTCACTGATAGGCAACACTGGCAAGCATTTTTCAATGGCACTGATTGGCAGCTGCCTGGGCACTGATTGGCATTTCCCTGGTGGTCTAGGGTGGCATACCTGGTGGTCCAGTGTGGTGGCCATCCCTGGTGGTCCTGGCGGCATCCTGGTGTTCCTGAACGAGCATCCAAGGGGGGCTGCGCTGATAAACAATCAGGACAGACCCCCCATGTCAGGAGAGCAGCCAATCTACTCTCCTCGACTCGTGTCTGTCAGACGCGAGTGAGGAAAAGCCGATCAACGGCTCTTCCTGTTTACATTGTGATCAGCTGTGATTGGACACGGCTGATCATGTGGTAAAGAGCCTCTGTCAGAGACTCTTTACCTATATTGGAATTGCGGTGTGTCAGACTGAAACACCGCAACAACAATCGCCGCGATGCGCCCCCCCCCCCAGGGGCCCGCAGCGGCTTGATATCCTGGCGACATCATATGACATCCAGTCAGGATATCGCAACCACTTTCCCGACGTCCTTTTGCTATATGGCGGGTGGCAAGTGGTTAAAGAGGTTCTTCAGTCACCTATTTCAATAAACAGACACTCACCTGTCCCAGGAACCAAGGCTGTCCTCAACAGACTGATTTCTTCACTGAGCTTTGGTCACTGGTGCCCGCATCTTAAATGTGGGCAGCCAGTTCATGAATGCTTGTGGCTTCATAGCTGGCTGCTAACTGTGCATGCACAAGCCGTGCATCTAAATGTCAGCAGATTTCTGGGGCCTGTGACATGTCCCAGAATGCTGCAGGAAGGAGGGGGAGCAAAACTATGTGACCAGAATTGGGAGAAACCAGGTACCCACTACCCGCCAAAAATGTGAACTAAGAGGGGGGTAGGGGGAGGAGGAGTGGAACTTCCCCTTTTGGGTGAAGTTCCTCTTTAAGTTATAACCTAAGTTTAGTTTAAAAAAAAAAAAAAATACATAAAAAAAGCAAAAGGAACATTACTTACCATTAGTGAAATAGCCCATACAAAGTTAAGACCTGACATCGGCATTAACATGAAAGTATGTATAATGAGCAACATGCTCTGTACTGATATCAGTAATTGATTTTATATGGGCCTTTAGAAAGTTTGCAAAGCATCTGTTTAAAATGTGCATGGGTAGCATGAGACTTGACTTTAGCATCTCAGAGATGTCTGGAATTTACTGTTTTCTTTGAAGGATGATGTCATGCTTACACCACCATGTCAGCTGCTGTTCTGCATACACAGAGCAGGAATGCTTGCCTTCTCTGTATTACAGATGCATGGGATAAACAGTGGTTGCGTACATTTAGGCAGTACGTGAAATAAAGAAAGAGGTTCAAGATGACACTGGCATCGGCATGTGGGGCATTAACTGCACGCATTACTTTAGTACATTTGGACCGAAAGTGCAGGTGGGGTGTTAACATTTTTATATAATGTATATTGTTGGGATTTGGCTTTCATCAATGTCTGGTGCAAGTTTGGTTCTGCTCCAAATGCTGGTTCACAGCAAAATTTCTGTGTTCTGGATGCATTTTTACATACACTCTTTTTATGCGGTTTTGATGAGTTTCCAATGGAGCATTTATTCCTCTTATTTTTATTTTAAATATTTTATCTTAATTCAGGACAGTGCGTTCTGATGCATTTACATGTGTTTTGGTCCGTTTACATGCGTTTTGCCACCAGATAAAAAAAAAGGAAGCAGGTTCTACTTTTGTTGACTGCACCGAAACTGACCACACTGATGTGAACTAGGGCCATTGGAACACATGGAAAACACTATGCATATGTTTTTGATGCAGTTTAAAAACACACTGGAAAGCAACTGTTGTGAACCAGCCCTAAAGTAGAACTGTGCCCAGGCTATAGACAAGCAGGGAAAAGAAGGCTGAGTATCTACATAAACTAACAAACAGATAGGAGGCAGAACTGGACTTTAGTTGTACAGTACGAACTTACAATACTCAGACATATTATAAAAATACAAATTTATTAGATAGATTCATTAAAAAATAACCCATTTTGGACACAGAACAAATGAAGAATAAACAATGGAAAATGAATTCCTGATAAGGACTAAGAAGGAGTTTTGTATATAAACCCGATGACGAGGGGGATTTCATTTATGTCCTTCCAGTCATGATCTCAACATGTTTTGTGGGGAACCGCTTCTTCAGGAGTTTAATTCAGAGGAAAATGTATTCCATGAAACCATCCCAACCACTCGAGGTGCCTCAAAGCCGCAATGCCAGTCCCCCCGGCGAGTGTGGGAACCAGGTGAAGATGTACAAGATAAAGAACCCTAAAGCATAATGTTTCCACCTCCGTGTTTGACGGTGGGGATGGTGTTCTTGGGGTCATAGGCAGCATTTCTCCTTCTCCAAACATGGCAAGTTGAGTTTATGCCAAAGAGCTTGATTTTGGTCTCATCTGACCACAACACTTTCACCCAGTTCTCCTCTGAATCATTCAGATGTTCATTAGCAAACTTCAGACGGGCCTGTACGTGTGCTTTCCTGAGAAGGGGGACCTTGTAGGTGCTGCAGGATTTCAGTCCAGGGCATAGTGTGTTACCAATGTTTTTGTTGGTGACTATGGTCCCAGCTGCCTTGAGATCATTGACAAGATCCTCCTTTGTGGTTCTGGGCCGATTCCTCACCATTCTTATGATAATTGAAACTCCACGAGGTAAGATCTTGCATGGAGCCCCAGACCAAGGGAGATTGACAGTCATTTTGTGTTTAATTTTTCATTTTGTCGAATAATCGCACCAACTATTGTCACCCTCTCATCAAGCTGATTAGCGATGGTCTTGTAGCCAATTCCAGCTTTGTGTAGGTCTACAATCTTGCCCCTGACATCCTCGACAGCTCTTTAGTCTTGGCCATGGTGGAGAGATTGAAATCTGATTGATTGATTGCTCCTGTGGACAGGTGTCCTTTATACAGGTAACAAGATGAGATTAGGAGCATTCCTTTTAAGAGAGTGCTCTTAATCTCAGCTTGTTACCTGTATAGAAGACACCTAGGACCCAGAAATCTTGTTGATTGGTAGGGGATCAAATAATTATTCCACTCATTAAAATGAAAATAAAATTATAGCTTTTTTGAAATGCGTTTTTCTGGATATTTTTGTTGTTATTCTGTCTCTCACTGTTAAAACAAACCTACCATTAAAATTAGCAAAAAATGCCGGCAGCTCGATTGCTTCTTCTTAAATCTTTATTGAGCACTAACAGCAGTGCGACATCTAAAATGCTAACATGTTTCGACCGGAGCCTTCCTAGCATGCTATGAGGAAGGCTCCAGCAGAAACATGTTAGCGTTTTAGATGTCGCACTGCTGTTAGTGCTCAATAAAGATTTATGAAGAAGCAATCGAGTTGCCGGCTTTTTTTTGCTATTTAGATGTTTATGGGACACAACACACGGTTATTTATTGAGCACGGTTATTTAGCTCATCATTCTACAACCATGCGGTAGAGCTTGGGTGAGTTTTTGTCTACATTACCATTAAAATTATAGACTGATTATTTCTTTGTCAATGAGCAAATGTACAAAATGAGCAGGGGATTAAATACTTTTTCCCTCACTGTATACATCCAAAAGTGCTTACTGGTGGTTTAGGCACCCTACATTTGTGTAGACACTCACTTATTGCCTGTTCACTTCAATCAACAACCATATAGTCTTTGGTTTATCCTGCTCTACCTATTTCACAGACTCTGTTCTGCGCCCCATCTTGTTCCTCTCTGCGGTAATTACTTCTAAACACACAGCCTTCACATTAAAGTCTGAGAAAACAGAAATGATTTGCCAGATTATTACTTGAAACTGACATTTCTGTACTAATGTTTGGAGCAGATTTGCATAACAGCGACTTTACTGCTGAACACTGCAATCACACGCAGCAGAGTTATACAACCTCTGTGTCAGCAACATCAAACAGAAATATCAAACACAGCATACAGATAAAACCAGAAACAAAAGAACAAAAGGAGAAATGTAGAAATTTCATAGAAATGTAAAATGTGATATACCAATTATCTTATATTTACGGGGTAAAGAGAAAGGGTATCGGGATAATAACTAGATGCAAACTGTTCTCTTTTAGGACACAAATCATTCTGTCCCTAAATGATCCCTTTAATAAAGTAACATGAAATCCTTATTTAAAAAAAAAAACATAATCCCCCTCGCTTCCATTAGTTTGAAGCAAACAGTGCACGTTAGTTGCAGTCATGTGCACTGCTTCATGCACGCTACAAATCCCATAGTCTATAGTCTCTAGTCCCGGGGCCTCAAACTGGTGGCCCTCCAGCTGTTGTGAAAGTCCCATGAGGCATTGCAAAGCTGACAGTTACAAGCATGACTCCCACAGGCAGAGGCATGATGGGACTTGTAGTTTTGCAACAGCTGGAGGGCCGCCAGTTTGAGACCCCTGCTCTAGTCCATCTTGAATGTGAGAAAGAAGGTGGCCCCATTCCTACATACAGTGGGACCACTGAGAACCAATGTAGCCACCTTTAACCAGGATATCAGATCACAGCAGTAAAAAATAAAGATTTGGAGGAGACTAAGGCCCCTTTCACACCATCGGACCGTTCAGATCCGCCTGCCAGTTTTGACGGCGGATCTGAACGGGTGCTCCATGTTAGTCTATGGAGCGTCGGATGTCAGCGGAGACATGACCCCTGACATCAGACCCGGTCCGATACGCCAAAAGCAGACGTATGGCTCTACGTCCAGATCCGTCGCTGGCGGATCGGATCGGGTGAGATCTGATGAAAACGGACACACTGTCCGTTTTCATCCGATCTCTCCATTGTGACCAGCGGCGCTCGCAAGCCCCTCCCCGCTCAGTGAGCAGAGAGGGACTTGTCTTCCGCCGGTTCAGCGGAGATCAACGGAGAGATCTCCCGCTGAGCCGGCGGACAGAGGCAAGCGTGCAAGCGGAGTCCGCCTCGTGTGAAAGGGGCCTAAGAGCAATAGACAGGACATTTTGGAGTTAAGAATGCATATTTGAATAGAATATATTTTTTAACCAGAGTTTAGTGTCCCTCTAAGTCTAGAATATACATCTGCTGAAGTTTACGTCCTATTAAAGGGTAAGTTATAATTATGTATGCACATGCTTAAAAAGTATGTGTTATGTAATATTACATTATTTGTGTAATTTATTTATTTTTTTACTTTTTACAGATAAGCATTTCCATAACTACAGGATGTCACAGAGCGGGATGTGGTCTGGCCATCCTCTCAGTCAGTGGTCTCCAAACTGTGACCCAAGGGCCGGGAGAAGTCCTTTGCTTGCCTTTATTTGGCTCTGGAGACAATATTCCAGCCACTGACACCAACCATGGGGCACTATTCCTCCCACTTACACCAACAATTAGGCACTATTGCTCCCACTGACACCAACAATGAGGCACTATTCCTCCCACAGACACCAAAGATGGGGCACTATTCCTCCCACTCACACCAACGATGGGGCTCTATTCCTCCCACTCACACCAACGATGGGGCTCTATTCCTTCCACTCACACCAACGATGGGACATTATCCTCCCACTGATACCAACTATTTCTCCCCTAAACATGGGACATTGTTTACTCCCATTGGGCACAGTCTGGCACCCCTAAAGTCTAAAGGACAGTAAACTAGTCCTTTGCTTAGAAGGTTTGGAGACCTCTGCTCTAGGTCATTCTGTGTAATCTGATCACAACTGATTGTTAGGTTTATTTTACAGTATAGCTGTAAAAAAGGAGCAGAAATCGAGCAGGAGTCTGGTGATCTAGGAGGGCGCTGACTGCCTGTTGATAAATATTAATTATTATTATTAAAAATATATATATTTTAGCACTAAACGTAATAAAGAATGATACTAAAGTTGTATATTTCATTTAAAGACAAGGCCCATTCAAACTGATAAGGATATTGTATTAAAATCTGGAGCTCTTGAAATCCCAAAATACAAGCAGTTATCAACCTTAGCTAAATACATCGAGTCAGCCGAGTGCCAAGTTTGTAGTATAGTAAGGAACATGACTACTATTGTAAGGGGGTCTTACAAATGCTTTATTTCCCCCTAAAGTGTCCTAAAAATAAAAGACAGCACTGTATTTGGATTTAAATGGCCAATTAACAAATGTAATCAAACATTCAATTCCTGTAAGGAAAAGAGATAACGCACCACACGGCATTTGGGGATCCACATTTACCAATACTACAAATTAAGAAGGGTGTCCATACCTGAGAAAGGTCTACAACTCCATCACAACTTTTTTCTCAAGACCACCTTCAAAGACACTATCACCCTGCCAGGTTGGCATGCTATATGTAATTATCCCCACTCTGCTCAACAACCCTAACCAAAGTTTTCACGGGGGGTGGGAATGTTCTAATCTCTGACAGCCCACTTGATTCTGCTCCCCACCTTTACACTTTTTCTCCCTTCTGACCACCAAGCAGGTATTTGCTGGCAGCTTTTAGCATACTCTTTAAATGGTTAGCTGCCTAAATTCACCCCTCTAAACTCAGTCTTGCAGGCTTTCAGAAAATGGGTATGTCCATTCCCACACCTACATTATGACCTTGACTGACAGCACAGCTTTTTATGGCAAAATGTATTTATTGAGAAAAAATATAGGAAAAATAAATACAAAAATACTCCAAAGAGCATACATCATCAACAACTAAATCCTGGTTCAAGGTTCCAACAGAGTCACAGTGGCACATTCCTTCATAATATCAACATCACAGCATGGTTTAATAATGACTACTTAATTCAAAAATAGTTGGTCTTCGTGCATACAACAATGATTCTATTATGATAGCATTCTATTCAACACAAGATCTACTTGAGAAAGCCCTGGGCTGTCCACCCATGGGGACCACAGCTTAGCAAATTTACTAGGGCAACCTCTATGTTGAAAGACGTAGTTTTACAGTTGGAGTGTATCCCCCATTTGGCCTGGGTAATTCACTTTTTTAAGAACAGTGGGTCAGCTGGCTTCCAGTGCCTAAGGATTATTTTGCAAGCTTGAAACAGTGCTCTAGCTATGGCCTGTTTTGGGATCTCTGACAGAGCAGCTTATATAGAACAGTTTAAAAAAGGTTGAAGGTCATATGACATCATGGGAGCCAGTCTGTCCAAGCCTTGACACATGCCTTATTGGTCAGCTCGGTCTGCGATCTAAAGAAAGCAAAGCATACCTCCAAGCAGGGAGCTTCTGCTGTGCATTTGTTTCAGCTATTTGTTAAATTTTTTTTGTCATGTGTTAAATGTTTATTTGTAAAAAGTAAGTGTATCTACATGCTAAAAAAAGATACAAATCTACCATGTTACACATACATTGTTGTTTCTTTGCCTTTAATATTTTTTTCCCTCACTTGCTCCATAGTTAGGGGATGCTCTGAATGATTAGTCCCACCTTCCTTTTCAGTGTGTCTTTAGTCTTGATTGAACATATATATATATATATACTGCTGGAGCTGGTCATATTACGATCTTTTGACCTGATGTTCATCTGTCAAGATCTGCACAAGTTATCGATTAAAGCTTTCTATGATCTACAAGATGTCATTTGAATCAAGTCACTATCTGCCAACTCTACTGAGACTGAGTTATACCTATCTCGCCACAACTGCAGTTGAGATTAGTTAGTTAGTTAGTTAGAGACCACACTTTTAATACATAGACTGGTGAGACAGAACAAAAACAATAGCTTAAAAACCTATACACTAAAAACCTATACACAGGGTCACTGAGCGTGACCCATTCAAGTGGATGTGGCTGCTCTGCAACTGCTCTGAAACCATGTTCAATGAACCAAGTTTTGGCACGCTAGTGTGGGGTCCAAGGAGGTTAAAGCAGGTGGTGAGGGGGTGATACAACGCCTCCTCACTGCCTTTTAATAGCACTTCAGAGAGGAAAAATAGCATGAATGAACCCTAAAAAAGAAAACTAATGAAGTTACCACATTTAAGATTTGATGAGCTGCAAATTAATATATTTTTTTTTTTTTTTATTAAGTGTAATACCGCTTTAAACTGTTTAAGTTTGATTTTTAAGTGATTTTTGTTTTTTGTAGGTGCCATTTTTTTTAAAGAATGCTGAGGTTTTTACAGAAGACGATTTAATGCAGAAGCTTTCCAGTACAGATATTTCTCAGGATTTAAAAAAACAAAAATTTTTTTTTCCCACTTTGGTTGTCTATCATTAGGAAAAAGAACAGCAGAAGGCTCTCAGGGAGGCGGCTTTGTAACCATTCCTGTCCCACCGAGTCGGCCAGGGAGAGTTCTCAGAACACCCATTACAGGAAGCTAATTAAATCAAATCCAGCTGTCAGCCGTTCCATGCGCAACATTCAAAATGCATTATCATTTCAGGGCAAGTAAATGTGTAAGTAATGAGAGTTGTTGTGTTTCTGTTATATATATATATATATGATGCAGCGCTATCATTTCCAAGCTGACTTTCATCTTCTCATAAATCCACAGATTTATAGTCCCTTGCAATACGCATTTTACAAATACTTCTTTCCGTGCTTGTCTTACTTCTTGGTGCTGTTGTTTTAGAAGCAAGTCTTATAAATCATTGCCTTTAGAAAGCAACCACAGCCTGAGTTGAAAAGCCTGTCAACATCCAGCATGCTGCGGAGAAGGACACTTTTTCTCTGTGTGTCGCCTAGGACCAGCTACTCTAAGGTGCTGGTCATTTGCCCCTTTTGTGCTTTGTTCAAATAGTTCACATCGTCTCTGGTGTCTGACTCCCTGTCCTCAAGGCTAAATTCCACAAACTGACATCCTCCAATGTAAAACTAAATTAAAGATGGGGCACACCAGTGGCTTTAAAATCAGGGTACAGGTTACTGCAAACAGTTTGATATGCTGTATTTTAATAATTTAGTGTGTTGAGTTAGGCAGCCCATTCCTTGTGGATGGGCTACCAGTGCATTATAACAGGTTCCAAAGCACCTACAGCAGGGGTGTCCAATCTTTTGACCTTCCTGGGCTACATTGGAAGAAGAGGAACATCTTGGGCCACACATAAAATACACTAACAATAAGGATAGCTCATGAGCAGAAAAAGTCAGACAGATCACAATTAAAAGATCGCTGATATAGATAATGTACCTATCTGAATAATAAAACTTAATTTTAGTGTAATATTTTTTATTATTATTATTATACAGGATTTATATAGCGCCAACAGTTTGCGCAGCACTTTACAACATGAGGGCAGACAGTACACTTACAATACAAATCAATACAGGAGGGATCAGAGGGCCCTGCTCGTTGGAGCTTACAATCTAGATATATAAAAGTAAAAGAGGCCAATATTAAACTAGTGCAATATTTGACAAACTAACATATCAATATTTGGTTTTACATAGTAACATAGTAGGTGAGGTTGAAAAAAGACACATCAAGTCCAACCTATGTGTGTGATTATATGTCAGTATTACATTGTATATCCCTGTATGTTGTCATTCAGGTGCTTATCTAATAGTGTTTTGAAAGAATCCATGCTCCCGCTGAAACCCCCGCCTCACTGAAGGGAATTCCACATCTTTGATACTCTTACAGTAAAGAACCCGCTACGTAGTTTAAGATTAAACCTCTTTTCTTATAATTTTAATGATAGGCCATGTGTCTTGTTAAACTCCCTTCTGCAAAAAAGTTTTAGCCCAATTGTGAATTGTGGGGTGACCAATACAGTATTTATAAATTGAAATGATATCCCCTTCTCAAGAGTCTCTTCTCCAGAGAGAATAAGGTCAGTACTTGCAACATTTCCTCATAACTAATATCCTCCAGACCCTTTATTAGCTTAGTTGCCCTTCTTTGTACTCGCTCCATTTCCAGTACATCATTCCTGAGGACTGGTGCCCAGAACTGGACAGCATACTCAAGGTGCGGCCGGACCAGAGTCTTGTAGAGTGGGAGAATTATCGTTTTATCTCTGGTTGATACCCTTTTTAATGCATGCTGATTTTCTGTTTGCTTTGTTAGCAGCAGCTTGGCATTGCATGTCATTGCTGAGCCTATCATCTACTAGGACCCCCAGGTCCTTTTCCATTCTAGAATCCCCCAGAGGTTCTCTCCCCAGTGAGTAGATTGCATTCATATTTTTGCCACCCAAATGCATTGTTTTACATTTTTCTACATTAAACCTCATTTGCCATGTAGTTGCCCACCCTATTAAAATTGCTCAGATCTTTTTGCAAGGTTTACACATCCTACGGAGAAGTTATTACCCTGCGTAGCTTAATATAGTCTGCAAATACAGAGATTGAACTATTTACTCCATCCTCCAGGTTATTTATGAACAAAATAAATAGGATTGGTCCCAGCACAGAACCCTGGGGGACCCCACTACCCACCTCTGACCATTCTGAGTACTCCCCATTTATCACCACCCTCTAAACTTACCCTTGTAGCCAGTTTTTAATCCACTCACCCTATGGTCCATGCCAACGAACCGTATTTTGTACAGTAAACATTTATGGGGAACTGTGTCAAATTCTCCAGATACACCATGTCTACGGGGCTTCCTTTATCTAGATGGCAACTCACCTCCTCATAGAAGGTTAATAGATTGGTTTGGCAAGAACGATTCTTCATGAATACATTGCAATACATTGGATTGTGCCAAAATGTACCCCATGTATTGACAGACTCGTATGTTATTTTTGATACTCCAGCTTTCAACAGGACACAGAAGATGCAATTGGCTATGGGATCTGAGGATCTCTTGGTACCTGAGTATTTCAGTCCTATAGATCCTTACCTGCCGCAAGCCTATAAACTATGCAATATATTCAAGTACTGTATACATAGGGGTTGATTTACTAAAAATGGAGAGTGAAAAATCCGGTGCAGCTCTGCATAGAAACCAATCATCTTCCAGGTTTTATTTGTCAAAGTTTAAAGTGGTTGTAAACCCTCTCCTATACCCAGTGAAGTGAATAGACTCAGTTGATACACAAAGATTAAACAAATCCTCTTACATAGATTGTACTTGTTTATCTGCATTTCGATAAAATCCTTATTCATCTATCAGTATCACAGAGGAGGGGGTGGAGAGCTGCAGTTAGAGCTCTTGTAAACTGTGTGCGAGCTGATTGGAGGAAAGGCACACACCCCCCTCCACACACAGCACAGGAACGAAGGAAGGATACAGAGCTGTGTTCTGAATAGCCAAGCTGTGTGCTAAGCTCTCCTCCCCATCCATGTATCTCAGGTGTCAGAAAACTTCTCAAAAGTAACAAATGCTGATAACAGAGGAAAGGAGCACCAGAGAGAAATTACACTTTGGAGAGAGATAAGTAAACACTATAGTTATACAGTATGTGCTTTGTTCAGATTTCATGACTGAGGTTTACAACCACTGTAATTGGACAAGCTGAAATTAGAATCCGATTTCTATGCAGAGCTGCACCAAATGTTGCACTCTCCAGTTTTAGTAAATCAATCCCATCGTTTTTTTCATGGTGTTTTGTCCCATCAATTACTAACACTGACTTTTACATTTACGTGACGACTCATGCGGGTTTACAAAGCACTGCTTCTTAGCATGGTTGATGATAATTATTTGTAAATCTGTAATGAATATTCATTGTTTTTAATAATTTCATATTACTTTACTTGTTAGCTACAACGCTTCTTAAAGCCTCACATCTGCAACATCTGATTAACAGCAACGTTATTAGAAATACCGGCACATGTTATACACTGCAATGTTTAAGGATAATGAGGTCACTAATTGAAAGTTTGTTTGAAACTTTTTTTTTTTTAATTACTTAACCATCTAGTGTTACAGAGCATGTCTTCAATTAAATGTTGCATAATTGAACAAAGACTTTTTTTTTTATTATTTAAAATTGACTCACTCTGGGCACTGGAGATTCAGGTGGAAATTAGACAGAGGTTATCACTTTCAATAGAATCAGTCAAGAAATAATGCCTTACGATATTGTAGCTGTGCAAGGTATTTTTACTCCCTTATAGTTATCTTTACTGTCTTTACCCTTTCTTCCTTATTATGCACAACCAGAAGCAAGGACACATGTATCGGTTCAGGCAGATGAAAAAGTGTCAAACTTTGGGTGACCTCTGACCCCTGACTGTTAAGTTGGACAGTCAGACAACATGAGTAAAAAATTCAAAATAAGGATCTTTCATAAGCACAACTGAATATTTAAATTACTACATAAGATCAGTCTTAATTGGCTACCTATAAATTATAGCAACGCTCTTCTGTATTTTGAGTTATGGCAAGCCAGTTATAGGAGCAGTGGGATTATGATTCTGAGCAATCTAGTATACAAATGAAACAATTTTCTCATGATAGAAATGAATAGAACTTTGACATTTTTGGTAGTTAGAGCAAATCAGAGGTATTCGAACAATTAAACAGAAATGCATTTATAAATACCAATAAAATATAACATTTTATGTATGCCTAATATATGTTACATATTGTATATCAATTTCTGATGATAAGGGAATTTTCCTTTAACTGTGCTATTCAGACCACAATTTTTTTTTTTTTAAATATTAGTGTCACCTGCCCCCACTGCTTCATTCGTAATTACATCCCAAAGTTGGTTGGCTGTTAAGACTCTGCTGTCTAATAACCAACCAGTAGTGAGAAGCCTACCTCCTGTGTGACATACACTAAATGTGTTTGTGGGACACATGGCCATCCCACCTACTATATCTATGTGGACATCCCTCCAAATAATAGAGTTCAGGTTTTTCCAGGGAAAAATCCTGTAAATGCTAGAGCATATTAAGGCACTTTAAATAATGGTGCTCTTCCAATCTTGTGGCAACATTTTGGGGAAGATTGTTTTCTGTTCTAGTGTGACTGTACCCCTGTGCACAAGGCTAGCTCCATAAATACATGGTTTAATGAGTTGAGTGTGTCTAAGTGGCCTACACAGCACCCTGACCTTAGCCCTAATGAATATCTTAAGATGATGAAAATGAACTGTCAGCCAGGGTCTTCTAGACCAATATTAGTACCCGATCTCAAAAAATGCTTTTTTGGCTGAGTGGGCACACATTCCCCCAAACACCCAGAAGAGTGGAGGCGTTATAGCTGCAAATGCAAGGAAGGGAGGGGAGGCAAAATCAAATAAATGCTAATGGTTTTGAAATAGGATGTCTAGCAAGCTCATATATGTGCGATGGTCATGTGTCCACAAACCTTTGGCTATATAGGCAGCAGGCAGTACTTGCTCAGATACACTTTTAGCGCCACACTTTTTCACTCATAGTACTTGCTACATAGTTCAAATGGGAGCTGTAAGGCATGCCCTGTGCTACTTTTTTCCTGCGCCTGAGGCTGTAGTGTTGTTGGTGGTCAGTTAACTGAGTTGTGTAGCTCAATCAGTTTTAGGACCGCCATACATAGTTTGAATCTCGGCTGGTTCCTGCTGAACAGGCTGAAATTCAAAACTTTATTGGGCAGGCTGAATGTACGAAGTTGATTGATCAATAAACTTGGGTACAACCAGTCTCCCAGATTCTGTTGCGATTATCACTAGCAGCTGCTATCTTCTCCTGCCGGCGGGGATGGCTACCCCCACTGTCTGTGTTGATAGGGGAACCTGTGGTTGCAGGAAAGAAATTTGCACCGTGTAAGGCTAGCCTTAGGTTCCTGATGCATTATTCAGTATCAAGTACCTGCTACTGGCAGAACAAACAAAAAAGATTGGGACTCCTAAAGGGTTAGTAACAGCATGATAACCCATTTTCTGCACAAAATGGTGCCTTTATTTTTTCAAATCAGCAACAATTATTTGCAATGCGTTGGTTAGTGCTAGAGGTCCTTGTTTTGTTGAAAAGTACGAACATTTGATTTTAGATATATATATTATATATCTTGTACACTACAGTTCTAAATTTTTCCCAGACAAATAATTTGGTGACAGCTGAGGAAGTGAACTGCAGAACAGAATAAATTTATGGGGGGTCATAACCCAGTTAAGTTGAAATCAGCTAATGCCAGATGCCTAGTGAAGGACAGGGGGATTTATTTCAATGGAAAACTTGTCTTTGGAGTAATAAAAATGAGGATCTGTTGAAATCTGAACTGAAGGATGTAAAAACGATAGGATGAATTGATTGTGACAACAATCCCCAACTCCATAAAGGCAAAGATAGACTAAATATTGAGCCAGAATGACACCCTATCTACTGCTTTTTGGAACTATATTTTTTAAAGATCATTCTACTCTACCCATAAATATATACGATATCCTCAAACTTTTCAATAGTAGAAAGAAAGGAATGCACTTTTTTTTATAGGATTACACATTTGCAAATATAAATCACCCTAGGCTGCTCTCAGCTTCAGGTGTCCTTCACTCACATGTGCTGACAAGGAAAAAGCTGATAGAAGGAGAGAGATATATTCATTAGGCCTCATGCATAATCAGCGTTTAGCCTTGTTGTATGAGAGTTCAACGCTTAGGTGCTGCTGGGTGGAAGGCGAGAGGCCCTGCTCTATAAGAGGTTGACAGTTGCTGCAGATGGTGCACAGAGTGGTACTTATACTAAAGCAATACTCGCCCAGTAATGAATGCCCACAAGGCAAGAAGTCTGCGTCCTGAACATTCATCTTTGGGTGCCTACTAACCTAAACATTAGTAGTGCTTGGTGCACCGTCCAGCTGTAGCAGCTCTTAGCCTTTCAGAGTCTTAAAGGTTGTTGGCAGTGGCGCTGAACAATGCGCCCATGCTTTCTACCTGCACCTAAACTCCAGAATCTCATGCAATGGGGCTAAACACCTACAGTAGTGTGCATTACTCCTTAGCTAGTTGTTGCTCCTTCAAAGCCTAGTTAGACGCTGGTGGAAAGGAGGTGAGCTAGCTGTGTTGCATACCATAGGCAGAGAAAAATCAGGTCACCAAACTGGCTGCACTGTCTGGTAGGGTTGTGTAGAGCTCAGGACTGGCTGGATACAAATACGAATCCTTATCAGGGAAGACAGTTCCCATATGTGTATTTTAATGGTGCATTTAGTTGTCTGTCTGGAGCTCAGCTTTAAAATTCCCTTCACGCCGACGCCTCCTGGGCCTTTAGGAGGTTTATGATGCTGGGAGGGCGGGGCTTACAAGCCCATGACCGCCGTGATTGGCTGTCATGGCAGTCATGTGATTTGAAAACCAGATTTCAGTTAGGCGCCGGTAACTGTCGGGAGCGCGCACCGTGCGCGCTCTTAGCACAGCTGTTTGGACAGCAGTTCACGCAATATGCAGCCCCATATTTGCGTGCGGCTAGTGCCAAGGGGTTAACTTCTTCATAGCAGAGCATCATGAGCATGTAACAGCATGGATAGTTTCTATTGTTTTATTATTTCTGCTATTACAGGTATGTTATTGATCACAGGCTGGATTGACCTCCTAGGATACTTGCCACACTGATAAAATACCAAACAACTCTCCTTAATTTAAATTGATCTAAAGCAGAAGTTTTTTAATTTTGGATAGAGTGGGGAAGAGTTAGAAATGTTTACTGCCCATTGTGGTATCCAATGATTTCAACGTATCGCCTGTCATGTCTACAAGACAGGAAGTGTAAGGAAATCTCCCCAATGAGAAAAAAAAAACTTCCCTATAATTTGCTGTATACCAGGAAGAGAAAAATGGAGAACTATTGTTTGCTGTATTGTTGAACCAGCAAACAATGGTATCCCCTCTGTCCCTCTGTACAGTCTGTTAAAGAATGTAAACAACAACATTGGCTGAGCAGAATTGAAAATCTACTGTTGAGTACATTTTTTTACTTTTAGAATGAGGAGGTGTTAGACGTTATTACTGCCCATTATGGTGCCAATCTCCCCAATCTGACAAATGGCTAAACAGTAAACTTCCCATTTCTATAAAAAAAAAGTTTGGCTTTAGATATACATGCATTTGTCATCACATCCTTTGTATGAGAAACACTTTAATAATAAAAATAAAAGATTAGGCTAAGGATACTTGAATATTGTTTTATTTATTAAAAGTATATAATAATAATAATAATAAAAAACAACATACCATCCTACAATGTGCCTGTCATACACCATAACTGTCCCAACAAAAAGACATGCTAAAGCTCGTGGGGCTCTATAAATAGTCCTGCCCATTTAAGCTCCAACAGGTGCCCCCCATGTCCCGCCAGATTGTATTTTTGTATTTTGTCACGGATTTTCTTTTTCTTTTTAGTTGCCATCTTCAAGCATAAATCCTTAAGAAGCAAATTTAGTGAAACGCGTTTGAATCGTTCACAAGTGTCTATTTTGACCATATCATTTCACAGTTGGCCGTTTTTAAAGTGGTTGTATAGCCGCACAGCATTTTTGTTTAAAAACAAAAAAAACCTGTAAGGCAAAGGCATAATGAGCTAGGCCTTCAGCCGGGCCTTCACAGCGCATGCGCCGCTGACGTCAGCGGCTGCATGCAAAGTGAGTATCTCCTAAACCGTACAGGTATTGTAGGCTTACCTGTAGGTAAAAAAAAAAGGGTATACAACTGCTTTAATGTGTTTTAGAGAGCATTAAGAGAGCATTTTATGTTTTTCTCTCATTTGGTGGGCATATTTAAAGTCCCCTTTCCTTCTTTGTGAGATTGAGGGTCACCGGTCCATTGGGCATGGTTCCCTTCCTCTGCAAGGAAAAATATTTTTGTAATTTATTGAAATGGGATGGTGCCACAATGAGATTATAACTCCACCGGGTTCACACTTCTCCCTCATTTCTTGCTATTTTTGATTATTTTCCTTCTTCTCCTCCATAGATGTGAATGGGAGTGTGAGAAGAAACATTCACATTTGGGAAATATATTGATGAATCTACCGATTTAAAACAGGATTACAGTGTACCTTTAATCCTAGTGTCTTGACCACGTAATGAACGTACATATTCGCCAGCACACCATGGATCGATAAATCTTCTCCAAAAAAAGGTTTTTAATGAAAAAAATGACATCACAAAAATATAAGGTGCAACGTTTCGGAGCCGCGCAGGACCCCTTCGTCAGGCATGTGATGACCACGTAATGGGCCAGTGTCCCTATTCACCGTATTAAGCAGTAACGGTGTGATGTCCTTTCCTCTGCATAGATTGCGACACGGATCCCAATGTTGGGACATGTAGAGATTAATTTGTGGTTTACCTAGATTTTTTTTTTTTTTTACAGGAGGGCGGAGGGTGTCCAACATAAAGAAAAAGTTATGCTTTATGGAGTTATGCTTTAATTACCTCCTGTGAGTCTAATTGACCAACAATCACAAAAAAGTATCCTGTAGCAGCTGTAAAGAGCAATTTTTGCACTGCATGTTTTTCAGTTTCCAAGATTAAAAATCATCAGCGTAGCCCTAACATTAGATCAGTGGTCCCCAAACTGTGGCCAATGGGCAAGAAGCGGCCCTCCTCTGAAGGCAGATAACAATACTTCTCCATCATGACTGCCATCAGCTCTTCCACCTTGAAAGCCATACCCTCCTTATCCAGGCAGAGCAGCTTGAAGAATTCTGTGTTGGCTTCATACAACTCACAGGCCTACAAGGCACAAACACTTGTGTGCACCTCCCCAGGCCAAAGCCCGGGGGAAGAAGAGACCTTACCAGGCCACTCCCCAAGCTTTAATAGCCTCCCACAGCATGCAACATTTACTTGAACCTACTAGTGGTAGCCAGAAGGGACATAAATGCTCAAGAGCACAAGATTGTCACTGCCACCAAAACTATTGGAAGAAGAAGAAAGAAATTGGATGAAAAAAATTAAATCTGAGGGAAAATCAATAGCAGCTTCTTACTCTATTTCTTTTTTTTTTTCTCTGCTAGCTATGATAAATTATCCAATCTGAGAATTTGGTGTAAGTGCTAAAGTGCCTGCATGTGACAATTCCATAAAGCAATTTTCCTGGCGCACTGCTAATGGGAACTCTAGAGTCTAGAGAGGAACACAGAAGAGCAGTCAGGACATTCTATATACCACATGTAACAATCTTCTGTACTGCACGCTTACATAACACGTCTCGTCTCACCTTCATTGTAGACGTATCACATACAGTAATTGAGATCTTCAGAAAAATATTTACGATAACAAGCTCAAAGTCTCGGTCTGCCTGTATTAGCTGCAATTTTCTAGCCTCATCATTTACAGGGACACTACGGAGACAGAGATAATAATCTCTCTTTTCAACCCTGCACTGAGAAGAGAAGGAAATTTTACTGAACCTCTGCATGAGCCAGTATACCAAAAATAAATGAAAGATAATTTACCCTGATATTATTGGCCTGCAGAAAACAAGGCTTTCAAGGTTCCAGAAATATATTTAGAAATGTTATCAGTTCTTCCAACCACCTTTATCATTTAGACCAGGGGTCTCAAACTGGCGGCCCTTCAGCTGTTGCAAAACTATAAGTCCCTTCATGCCTCTACCTGTGGGAGTCATGCTTGTAACTGTCAGGCTCGCAATGACTCATGGGACTTGTAGTTTTGCAACAGCTGGAGGACCGCCAGTTTGAGACCCCTGATTTAGACCATCAATTTTTTTTTTAGAAGTTATTTTGCCACTGTACCTATTCGTTTGAAGGTCCATCCCCAGGCCCTGCTCCTAGAAGGTCCCGTGTGCCAGGGGCCCACGTATGTTTCATTTTGCATGTTCGTGTGCAGCAGGTGAAGCTCTTGGCTCCTTTTCACATGTTAAAATATAATCTTCTTCTTGAAAATGAATTTTTGTTTACAAAGATCAATAGAAAAATCTTCAGTTTACACAGCTATATGAATACATAAAGGATCAATCACGTTTTAACAAAGTCAGCCTCAAAAAGCAGGCTATTACTGCTGGGCTCCCTGTTTAGCTAACTCATAGTTCTCTAGGAATTATTTGTCACACAATAAGGCTAATTTTAAGTTTCTGTCTAAACCACAACGCCTCTGAAAAACTGATCCCCCTTTGAATCGCTTTTTCTGGGATGTTTGACAGGACAGCCTGTTTTAACCCCCTTATTGCTGCATCAATGCACCAAAACAGTTGCACGGCATTGCAGCGCTTCCCCATTCACTTTAATGGGTCACGCTTGGCAGGATCCCTGCCTACCAAATGCTACAGTAGCAATATTTTTTTTTTCCTGTGGGAGTAAAGCAAAGAATACCAACAGCAACATGAAACCACCCCTGTCCACTGCCTCTGTAACTTAAGCAGAACTACACTGTATCTGAGCTCCACAAACCAAAAGCCCTATTTAATTCATTTTTAATATTCAAAGCAAACTCCTCCATCCATCCATGACTCCATTCTTTATTTTGCTGAGAAATCACTTAGAAAAACACAGCCCTAGCATTCCTGACCATGGTCATCTTGAGTAAGGACAGATGATTTGTGTAGCATTTACTTCCTGGATTCCATCTCCCCTTAGTTCAGGTATGCAGGCAGGAGGGTGTGCTTAGCTGAGTAAACCCCTCCTACCCTACTGAAGACTCCTGGGATGTATGACATTATTTGCCTAGGCATGAAAACCAGGAAGTAACTAAAGAAATGTAAAAAACAAACAAAAAAAACAGGTTAAAACAAGTAAATATGATATTCTTTCCTATATATTTTCCTATCTTCTTATTACTAAAACTAGCAGTATAAAGCTTTAAAATAGTCCGTGCGAGCTTTAGAACCCTATTAGTTATAAGTATAAAGCTTTAAAATAGTCAGGGGACATGTATCAATGCAAAAATTTTTTTAAAAACGGCCGTTTTTTCAGGAGAGTGATTTTAATAATGCTTAAATTGAGACCTGGGGGGTGTCTATAGTATGCCTGTAAAGGGGCGCATGTTTCCCGTGTTTAGAACTGAGTGAAGTTCTGCGCCCTGAACCGTACCAGGCCACATTCAACATAAGGGGCAGCTGGGGGTATACTAAGGGGGCGCATCCCAGCCAAAAAAAAAAAAAAAAAAAGGCGCTTGAGGTTGAAACTGGTATGGATTTTAAGGGAACCCTAGCCAAAAAAATGGCGTGGGGTCCCCCTCAAAATCCAAAAATGTGACTTAAAGCGGGGGGCTGTTTCTAAGACAGGACTCAATTCCTTTATTAAAATCTTCTTTCTTCTTTCTTCATCCTTCGGATTCTTCATCTTCTCCTTCCTTCATCTTCTTCCATCTTCTTCTTCCATTTTCTTCTTCCTCCGATCCGCTTCTTCTTGCGCTGGTCTTCTCGTCCTTCCCCCCTCCATCTGACAGGTCTTTTAAAACGGAGGGCACCTGGTGACCCCGCCCCCCTCTGACCCCGCCCCCCTCTGACATCCACCTGAGGAGACACCGACGCCGACGCCGACGGAAGAAGATGACGAGAAGGACGAGAAGACCAGCGCAAGAAGAAGCGGATCGGAGGAAGAAGATATTGGTAGTGTCAAAGACTGTCTCCTGTCCTTTTTACCATTTTTGCCACTTTTTTGGTGAAATGGTAGGGGTACTTTTGTACCCCCTTACCATTTCACACAGGGGGGGGGCCGGGATCTGGGGGTCCCCTTGTTAAAGGGGGCTTCCAGATTCCGATAAGCCCCCCGCCCGCAGACCCCCACAACCACCGGCCAGGGTTGTGGGGAAGAGGCCCTTGTCCTAATCAACATGGGGACAAGGTGCTTGGTTGTTGAGGGCATGTGGCCTGGTACAGGTTGCGTGCTCCCACTTCCGGTTTAATTTTTTTTTTTTTTTTTTGAACCCTACTTTTTTTTTTTTTTTTTCGGTTTTCAATTCATTAGCCGCGAGTGATTTAAATAGCTTTCTTCCTGCAAAAATGACTTTTTTGCAGGGAAAGTTCTAAGCACAGGAAACCTGCCCTCCTACACACCCCCCAGATGTGATACTGCAATGAACAGCATGCACACACATCCCCAGAAATAAAGAACATATTGTTGTCAGCAGTCAGCAGCACACTGACACGCTGCCGCTGCCTCCTGGGACACACACATGGCAGGACCACTCAAAAAGCGCACCGTGACTCGTACATGCGCAGTAAGAAACCGTGTGTGAAGCCTAAAGGTGAAGATGCACCTTCACCCAAAATGAATTGAAGAATCGGTTTGGGTGTCAACATTGCTGGATCCCTGGACAGGTAAATGCCCTTATATTAAACGTCAGCAGCCACAGTATTTGTAACTGCTGGCTTTTATTTTTTGGGGGAAGACAGGAGCTTCTCTTTAAATACTGTCCTTGAACTTTGTGAGGCTGTGTTATCAAGATCATGGCACACAGTGTACACAATATACAAGGGAGGGGAACAAATAACTAAAGTATGCAACAATAAACAGTGACATACTAAAATGTCACTAACAGCATTAAACTCCATACTTCAGCTGACTAAAGACTATCCTATAATTAGGACACTAATTAGGTTAAGAGAAAGCCTGAACACATTAAAAGAAAGTACAGTAAGCAATCTGAAAAAAAGCAGACACAGACATAGACTTGTTAACTAGATATGTAAAAGAGACATCTGCGTAATTATTCTGCAATATGCTGTTCTTGTTGGAAAAAAAAATCTTAGAAAAATAGCAAGAGACTTCAGGAAGCAAATTTGGAACAGTGTTTTGTATTACTAAACATGATAAAATAATTTGGAAATGGATCACTTGCTAAGCTAACCCAGCTGTTGGTTGGATCACGTAGTTTCCTGGCTATTGTAATACTAACAAACCATTGTCTGAGTTAGGTATCAGTCCTACCACTGTAAGCCGCTCTTCCAGGACTATGATTAAAGGAAATTATAATAGTTTTGGGTCAGTTTCATTTTAGGTTACTCTTTTTTTTTAAAAGGTTTTTATTTTTTGAAATGTTTTATTTCTTTTTTATTTAACATCTTTTGTAAATGTGAACTAACATATGATATTTAGCTTACCGGTATTTAAAAAAAAAATATTGTAAAAAAAATTCAGTTGTGAACCTAATACAGTATCTCACAAAAGTGAGTACACCCCTCACATTTTTGTAAATATTTTATTATATCATTTCATGTGACACTTTGCTACAATGTAAAGTAGTGAGTGTACAGCTTGTATAACAGTGTAAATTTGCTGTCCCCTCAAAATAACACACAGTCATTTCCCTCCCTGGTGTCATGTGACTCATTAGTGTTACAAGGTCTCAGGTGTGAATGGGGAGCAGGTGTGTTAAATTTGTTGTTATCACTCTCACTATCTGATACTGATTACTGGAAGTTAAGCATGGCGCCTTATTGCAAAGAACTATCTGAGGATCTGAAAAAAAATAATTGTTTCTCTACATGAAGATGGCCTAGGCCAGTGATGGCGAACCTTGGCACCCCAGATGTTTTGGAACTACATTTCCCATGATGCTCTGGCACTCTGCAGTGTAGTTGAGCATCCTGGGAAAAGTAGTTCCAAAACATCTGGGTTGCCAAGGTTCGCCATTGATGGCAAACCTTGGCACCCCAGATATTTCAGGAACTACATTTCCCATATTGCTCAACTACACTGCAGAGTGCATGAGCATCATGGAAAATGTAGTTTCAAAACATCTGGGGTGCCAAGGTTCGCCATCACTGGCCTAGGCTTTAAGAAGATTGCCAAGACTCTGAAACTGAGCTGCAGCATGGTGACTAACAATATACACTGGTTTAACAGGACAAGTTCCACTCAGAACAGGCCTCGCCATGGTCGACCAAAGAAGTTGAGTGCACATGCTCAGCGTCATATCCAGAGGTTGTCTTTGGGAAATAGACGTAAGAGTGCTGCCGGCATTGCTGCAGAGGTTGAAGGGGTGATGGGTCAGCCTGTCAGTGCTCGGACCATATGCCACACACTGCATCAAATTGGTCTGCATGGCCTCTTCTAAAGATGATGCACAAGAAAGCCTGCAAACAGTTTGCTGAAGACAAGCAGACCAAGGACATGGATTACTGGAACCATGTCCTGTGGTCTGATGAGACCAAGATAAAATGAGTTGGTTCAGATGGTGTCAAGCATGTGGGGTGGCAACCAGGTGAGGAGGTGGGAGTGTCATGGTCTGGGGCTGCATAAGTGCTGCTGGGACTGGGGAGCTACAGTTCATTGAGAGAACCATGAATGCCAACATGTACTGTGACATACTGAAGCAGAGCGTGATCCCCTCCCTTCAGAGACTGGGCCACAGGGCAGTATTCCTACATGATAACGACCCCAAACACACCAAGATTACCACTGCCTTGATAAAGAAGCTGAGGGTAAAGGTGATGGACTGGCCAAGCATGTCTCCAGACCTAAACCCTATTGAGCATCTGTGGGGCATCCTCAAACAAAAGGTGGAGGAGCGCAAGGTCTCTAAGATCCACCAGCACTGTGATGTCATAATGGAAGAGTGGAAGAGAACTACAGTGGCAACCTGTGAAGCTTTGGTGAACTCCATGCCCAAGAGGGTTAAGGCAGTGCTGGAAAATAATGGCGGCCACACAAAATATTGACACTTTGGGCCCAGTTTGGACATTTTCACTTAGGGGTGTACTCACTTTTGTTGCCAGCGGTTTAGACATTAATGACGTGTGTTGAGTTATTTTTTTTTAGTTATACAAGCTGTACACTCACTACTTTACATTGTAGCAAAGTGTCATTTCTTCAGTGTTGTCACATGAAAAGATAGAATAAAATATTTACAAAAATGTGAGGGGTGTACTCACTTTTGTGAGATACTGTATATATTTTAATTACAAAAACAAGATATCCTTTGAGCAAGTCTCCTACCACAATGCAGTTTCCTCATGGTTAGCGCTGGATCATAACTTTTGGCACCCAATACAAGCCACCCCAACATTTCTACACATGGTAATTTTCTTGTTTGAGAACTATTCATCTGTATTGGTATAGTGTGCCAATAACAAACCTTTATGATACAGCAGCATTTCTGTCTATAATGGGACGATAAATATAAAGGGCAATTGTATACGGGAGAGCTGATATCCAAATTTTTATATATTATCAAATAATAATGTTATAACCAAGACAGGGCTACTCCTAAAAAATTAAATGACACCCTCCTCCCTCTTCACTCTGTTCTATATGTCACAGCCCCGCATACGTCTTAGCCCTTCCCTACGCGTTTCTTTATGTGGCATCCTTACACCCCCTTCTTCCGCTCTGTGAGGACGTTGCATGATGAAATGCGTAGGCGGGGCTAAGATGCTGACATCCCTACACAAGTCAACATCATTCTCCTGACCGGAAATATAGGCCAGAGACGATTGGGCTACATGATATTGCAATTAACACTAGTATTGGTTGAGACACCTGCGAATGTGAGTCCTTTTAAATGTTTTAAATAAAAGCTTTTGACTGACTTTCCTTTACTTTTGCCACTGCCAGGAGTGCTGTTATTACAAGTGTGACTCTGATATATTTCTTATGTAAGCGTCATGCTGTCAGTGGAACTTGATTGCTTCCATGTTTTTATTTCTGCTTCATGACCAAAAGCTATTAACCCCCAAATATTACCTGGAATTATAGCCAGAATATAAGGAGAAAGAAAAAAATGGTAATATACCAATTAAAAATCAATAAGTTATCTCTGAGTTATTATCTTGAAATAAAAATAACTTATATTTAACTAATAATTAATGATTTAGTAGATTCTTATTAAAGCAAACCTGTGATTTTACCATGAATGGCAAGGCAACAGGTTACCTTTAATGCACCCCTTCTTAGCAGCACTTACTAACCTTTCCTAAACCCCCCATTTCAGTTCTGAGAGTAAAGCTGGATACACACTATACAACTTTTGTTGTTTGATTTTCTTTAGATTTATCTCCAACTATGTAGTGCAAGGGCCTGCCTGGTTGCATACAAATTGAACGTGTTTAGGTTTGTCCTCATATTTGGTTTTGGTAAATCTAAAGGAAAAAATCTAAAGAAAATTGTATAGTGTGTATCCAGCTTAAGGAAATACAGCTCTGTGTAAGCTCTGGGTCACTCAGGGCTGAGGACTCTACTGCATATCCAATTGTTACAGTGCTGGACCAATCACAAAGCATCAGCACTGCCACATACATTAAGCCATTGATTTTTTCATACCCGGACGTATATAAACGTTCTTTACAACCCAGCAATTTAATTGTCAGGGCTGGGCTCAGCCCTTCCTTCTCTGAGCTGGCCACTCAGCTATCGGGTAATTGCCAGCTCCTATATCTCCACAGTAACTCACCTGTTGATGATATCATGCTCGTCAGTCCTGCCTTCTTAAGCCATCCATTTGAGATGATCTCTACCTTTGCCTTGGTCAACATCACAGAGACTATCCCCTGCATTCCTGTTAAAGACTTGCTTGGCTGACATTCATTCTGGCTCCAGATCCTGCTTGCTGTTCCACTACACTGTTCCCCGGCTTCCTGACTTTCTGGCTTGTCAGACTCTCCGTTCTGGTTACCGAACTTTGGCTATGTTCTGGTTACTTTTATTATTAAACAAGTGTGATTTAACTGTACTTCTGTCTCGGTCTGAGTCATGGTTTCTGACATTAATGGACCAGAAGACCAATAGGTATGTGGTGCTTGAAAGGGAGTTTTTCTTTTTTTTTCTTCTGGACTATCACATGTCCCTGATGATGTTCACTTGTGATAAAGCATGTAGGGTGGAGCTTTGATGGGCCGACACTACTTTACCAATACATTTTTACCGGTCAATACCTTCTGGTAAGATTTGATTCTTATCACTGGGATGGTGTGAAGTCACAGATTTGGCTTTTTGAAGACTTTCCCTGGATAGCACCAGTACTTCCTAATTATTAGGATAATTGGAAGCACACTGGGCTTTCATTTATGTTTTCACATTGAACGTATGCTTCGAAAGTATATGGATATATACTATTATGCACATGACATTTATTTAAAACCACTGTTTTGTATGCTCCAATATGCACTTGTGTTATTTGGGGAAATTTCAAAGGGGATAAAGCATTGCTTTGTTTTAGAGCACAACAAGGGATTAGCACAGCACTGTGAACATACATATTGTTTTTCTTTGCATGGAAAAAACATAGGTTTTCCATGAATCATGACAACAATAAAGCCACGCTTTTGAGAAGAATTTTAGTGAAAGGTGGTTTCACTGAAAGTCTTTTATTTTTATTTTTTATTTTACCCCCAAACCTTGCCAAAGAAAATTCCAAGCTCAGGACTGAAAGTTCCCAGTTACTGTACAATGCATTGGTTTTATTATCAGCCTAAAATCAAGGTAACAGCTTTCTATGAACACCTAGAAGCTTACTAATTTCTTATGCTTGAAGATCTGCTCCAACTCTGACTTGCGAGTTAGGGATAAAGAAATCGAGACTGCCCTATGGGTATCTTCATGAATGTAATCTCATATGTTATGCAGAGCTGCATAGCAAAGTTTTACTTCTTTTCTACTGACTTTCATATGACCCATAACCCCACTTGCATAGCCATAGGATTTCCGAAAGGAGCCAACCAAGGAGAGGAATTTCCTTGTTTAGCTCCAGAACTCCAGAACTTATGAGATTGCAGTGACTGAGCGGGAGACTGGCAGTGAGACGATGGCTACGGTGACTACTAGAAAAAGGGGCGATAAGGGGCTACTTGATCATTTAAACCTGCCATCTCACAGATTAAAAGAATACACCTCAAGTAATGTCACACTGCTGAATATCACAATTGTATTTGCAAATAAAATGTGTGTCTTCTTTATTTTTTAGACAGCCTTGGGTAGTGCGGTCTTATTAGATACAGCTTGTGGATCATGTGAAATCAGACACCGCCAGGAAATAACTGCAAATGAAGAACAATTCATAGCTTTGTCTCTGCTAGCTCCTGCTCACTTGACACATAAAAATATTTAAATGTGACTTTTATAGTGTTAAAAATTATAAAGCTGGTGGGCTGTAGAAGATAATAAAAAAAAAGTAGTTAGGCTGAGTTCCATATATACAGATTGCAAAACAAGCAGACCTTGTTGTGTAAAGATCCTCCAAAACATGTAGATCAAAGGCATTGGTGGAAAACAGGTAGCATACTATTTAAGTATTGGTCTATTTAGTGCAGCCTGGAGCTTTCCTAAATGGGCTAGGCAATCCATGACTTCCATGAAGTTGTAACCTTCCTTAACCTTCATCCACATGGCCATACCCAGCTGTGTCATGTAAGGTCACTGGGTTACCTTTCAAGAAGCCCACTAGACCTGAGATTCTCTTAAATACAAAGTCCTGCATACAGGCAGTGCCTGAGTTACAAACATCTGACTTACATCTGACTCAGACTTACAAACAGAGGAAGACAACAGGAAGTGAGGGGAAATCCACCTCTAGGAAGGGAAATTCACTCCTGTAAAAGTTACCATAGGAAAAAGGTGTATCCACGGAAGCTTTATCACCAATACTTGTTTCATCACCAACCAACATTTTCAAAATCCAATTGTCACAGGGACAGAAAGTGCGGTAAAATTTTCTGAACAGGGACATAGACAGCAAAACAAATATTACAGGGGTGTTGACCCTTCCCTATGCTATCCAAAAAAACGTAAAAACATTTTTTTGGGCTGGAGTTACAGTTAAAAAATGTACCTGTTCCAACTCTTCCAACAAATTCAACTTAAGAACAAACCTACAGAACCCATCTTGTTTATGTTTATGCATATCAGTTTATGTTTCATATGATACAGGTACTCAACCAATCAGCTAAAGATACTACAGGCATACCCCACTTTTAAGTACACAATGGGGTTTATTTACTAAAGCTGGAAAGTGCCAAATCAGGCTCACTTCTGTATAGAAACCAATGAGCTTCTAACCCCGGCTTGTTCAATTAAGCTTTGGTAATAAAACCTGGAAGCTCATTGGATTCTTTGCAGAAGTGATCCTGATTTTTCACTTTCCAGCTTTAGTAAATAAACCCCATTGTGTACTTAAAAGTGGCGTATGCCTGTATTTCTCTGGTTTGGGTTAGGAAGTAAGTAAAGCACCGACATAGATAAATATATGGTAATATCGTTTCTCCATATATTCTAACATTGAAAATTTGCCAAATTAGGACAAATATGATCCCTACACTTATCCGAACTAAGTTTGCAATTACACTGTCAATTCAAGTATAAACAAGGTCAAATTTTGACAATGCCCTTTTCTACAGCCCCGTGTCTTTGGGTTTATGTCATAATTAGAAAAATTTCGGAGATATTCCTTCTTTCAATTTGTATATTTGAAAGCTTGCATAAGAGCATTTTGAGATCATTAAAAAAATATTCACAAATTACCACTACAGTAAATCAGATATGATGGATTATAATAATAACAGTAATAGCAATATTAATATTAAGTACTGTATACAGTGTATATAAATGTTGTAAGTATTTCAAATTAGAATAAGAAGTACAGACTATAATTACTATATTATAACGTTTTTAGTTCCACTATCTTGAGTAATCCTTCACACAAAATTAAAACTTTCAAATTCAAATTTGGCAAAAAACATTGTCCACTAAGAACATTCTAGAATTCAAATGATTACAGAAAATGAATAATTTAGTATAATTGATTGTACTGAGCACAGCTGAGAACTCTGGAGGTGTTAATACTGCTAGTGAAACTTTAATTAATCTTATTTAATAGTGTTGTCATAGAAATATATTTATTTCTGGATTATCCCATAACTGGCACAGCTTCTCACTGTGCATTTTTTATAGTTGGTAGACTGAGCAGGAAATGTCATTCCATCCACACAGGCAGCAAATTGTGAATGGCGTAGTATGCACTCTAAAATATAGGCTTGTATTAAGGTGCATACTGTGAAACTATAATAAGAGAAATTATTTTTATAAAACATGTGTGCAAGTGATCAATTTGAACTATTTGGGGTATACAAAATGAAACTTGGGCTGATGGTAAGTTTAAGGCCATATGAAAAATAGGCAAGATACCAACAGAAAGCACTTGCAAAAAAATGTACACAAAATCATATATATATATATATATAAAATCATATATATATATATATATATATACGGTATTTTAATGAAACCTGTTAAATATGTCTGTGATTACATTTCAAATTTTAAAGTGGTTGTAAACCCACTAAAATAAAATAAAAAAAAAAAATAAAAAATGCAAGACAAAGGCATAATGAGCAAGTATCCATAGCATACTAGCTCATTATGAAATACTCACCTTGGATGGAAGACCCGGCAGCGGTCGCGACACACTGCTCAGCCCGGTGACATGTCTCCTGGAGATATTTATGGGTATCGCGTGCTCCGGCGCTATGATTGGCTGGAGCCGCGATTACATCACTCATGCACACGGGAGCCGCCGGTAATGTCACGTCAGCTGAAGCAATGGCACAAACGAGCCGTTGCTTCAGTCCGCATGCACCGATGACGTTGGCACATGCTGATACAGGGGATATCTCCTAAACCGTGCAGGTTTAGGAGATATCCAAGGTGCCTAAAGGTAAGCCTTATTATAGGCTTGTCTGTAGTAAAAAGTGGTTGTAAATGGTTTACAACCACTTTAAGAGCTTTTAAATTAAATCAGTTTACTCAATGATGGTAAGAAATCATGTTCTGATGAGAATTTTCATGTAAACATTCTTATGAAATTGTACTAGTGTGTGGTCATGTTGCTTGGCACTTCTATTACTCACCCTTGTTGCCCCCCGCTTGAGTATTCACTATTACAGCTAAAAGCCATGTAATAATAATTTATTTATTTAATTTATTTATTTTCTTTATTTTTTTTGCGGTATAAACAAAAAAGGCAGACAATTTAAAAAAAACTGTACACCAGCCCTGTGTGAACAATGAGGCAAATATGAAATGTTAAGCCTGAATACAAAGTTGATTACTGTACTGTGTGTTACCTGTCATTGAAATAAATGAAAGAGGTCCTACTATCTGTAAATGTATGATGTCAAACTTTGATACTAAAATATAGTACTAGCGTTAGGTATCACTCAGCATCTAGTGTCAGTAAATGGATAATGCAAACCCGCACTAAGTTTTTATTTCTATATTTTTTTTTGCTGAAAAAGTCAGAACGTAGGTATAATGCATAATTTTCCTGATGTGTAATATACTCTTAACCCCAAACCTAACCTTAACATGTGCATGGCAAATTGAAAAAAAAAAAAAAAAAAAAAACAACATATGACATATATCTCTGTAATACATTTCTCCATGTTTTATTCCTTTAAATACTTGACCTCTGGAAAATTTACCCCCCTTCATGACCAGGCTATTTTTTGAGATACGGCACTGCGTTACTTTAACCACTTCAGCCCCGACCAATTGGCAGCCAAAAGACCAGGCCCCTTTTTGCGATTCGGCACTGCGTCGCTTTACTGACAATTGCGCGGTCATGCAACGTGGCTCCCAAACAAAATTGTGCTTTTTTTCCCACAAATAGAACTTTCTGGTGGTATTTGATCGCCCCTGCGGTTTTTATTTTTTGCGCCATAAACAAAATAGAGCGACAATTTTGAAAAAATGTATTTTTTTGCTTTTTGAATAATAAATATCCCCAAAAAATTTATAAAAAAAACATTTTTTTTGCTCAGTTTAGGCCGATACGTATTCTTCTAAATATTTTTTTAAAAAAAAAATCGCCATTAGCGATTATTGATTGGTTTGCGCAAAAGTTATAGCATTTACAAAATAGGGGATAGTTTTATAGCATTTTTATAAATTTTTTTTTTTTACTAGTAAAATCAGCGATTTTTATTGCGACTGCGTCATTATGGCGGACACATCGGACATTTTTGACACATTTGGGACCATTGTCATTTATACAGCAATCAATGCTATTTAAATGCATTGATTCCTGTATAAATAACACATGCAGTGAAAGAGTAACCACTAGGGGGAGGGGAGGGGCTATGGGCTGTGACGTGTGTGTTTTTTTTTGGTATCATTAAAAATCAATGACAGGCAGAGTAGGAAGCGCAGGTTTGTTTACACAGACCTCTCCCCGTTCTTCAGCTCTGTGACCCGATCGCAGGACACCAGCGGCGATCGGGTCCGCTGGTCCCGCGGCCGTGGTCACGGAGCTCCCGACCGGGTCGCAAGCGCGCCCCCGGGGGCGCGCGCGCGACCCACGGCTAGCCTAGCCGACCCACGGCTAGCCTAGCCTAGCCGTGCCATTCTGCCGACGTACATCGGCGTGAGGCGGTCGGGAAGCGGTTAACTGACAATTGTGCGACGCTGTACCCAAATAAAATGTATGTATTTGAATGTAAATACAACTTTCTTTTGGTGATATTTGACCACCACTGCTTTTATTTTTTTATTTTTTATTTTTTTTTCTGCGTTATAAACAAAAAAAAGACGGACAATAATCTAATCTAATCTAATTTCTTCATAAATTTAGGCCAATATGTATTCTGCTACATTTTTTTTTGGTAAAAAAAAATATCAGTAAGCGTATATTGACTGCTTTACATGAAATAGAAAGGCAAAACATTTTTTGTATAAATGTGATAAACAATCATAAATACCCTTTTCCCCTTTTTAATAAGTGATTAGATTCCCTCTGTTCTCAGCTACATAAGAGCTTGGGGAGATGAAGCAGCAGCACATTGAGCTTGCCAGTGAATGGCTGTGCAGCGGAAACGTGTCAGGATAAGTCTGATCATTGGAGGAGAGCAGGCTGATTTCCCAGCATAACTGACCACAAAGTGCTCCCCTGCTTAGTGTGGTCAGTGTTTAATAGTAAAGCAAGGGGACTAGCAGGCACACTAGGGATTTCACATAAACAAAGCAATACAAAGAGAACAGGATACCTTCTCATACAAGTACTTGGTATCAGGAATATGTAGTTGGGGTAACAACTTTCTATTTCAGGCTGGGTTCACACTATTGCGAATTGGATGTGGCTTTCTCCGCATCCAATTCACATAGCAGGAGATTGTGACCAGCTCTCTATGGAGCCTGTTCACACATCTCCGCAGCGGCTCCGGTGTGAATTTTGGTCAATTTCAGATCCGAAATTAGACCTGAAACAGTGAATGGAGACGCACTGGACTCCTGCTGTGAGCCGGAGCGTGCTGCGGTGTGAAACCAGCCTTAGGTATCAGCACCAATGCACATCTATGCAAAAATGTCGCCTTTACAAAACTAGGGTAGAGAAATGAGAGTAAATTCAGAATTATGACAAGAATAGAGGGGAAAACTTCCAGTCGGGACACTTACTGCCATGCCATGGCCATAGGCTGACCCCAAAAGACCCACAGAAGGGGTTCCTAGCCTTATCAGTGCATTTATCAACCCAAGGACAGGGCATGTGTCTGGGAGAGGCTGAACCCAGGAGGAAGCTACCACAAGCTGGGGTAGGGACATCTTGCTTCCATTCGCTGACCATAAGGTATGAGATAAAAAAAGGAGACTGCTGGGGGTGCCTTAGTGTTTGATGTTATTGAATGGATCTGGGGGAGGAGTCTGAGGTGGAGCTTTATCCTATCAGCTAGATTAAGCCATCTCCATTGGTTGGATGACCTGAGCCTAGGAAAGTGAAGCTTCATGTAGCTCAGTCTAAAAGTATATGGTGCACTTCACTGCGGTAAAATGAATTTCCATTGTAAACTTCAAATTACAACTTCTAACTGTTCTATGTTATTACGTGATCATTTAACATTTATATTTATTCCCTAAATTCAGTCTACTTTTCTCTTCTTGAACTAATTTCGCTTATCTCCCTTTTTAAAGGCAATCCATTTTCCCACTGTACAATGCATTTATTAAAATAAATGTCATTGCTTGATCTACTACACTCGCTGTAACCATGTTTAACAGAAAATTGTTTTATACTAAATATCATCAGCATTGGAAAATGATAGTATAAATCATAGTAATGCTGACTATAATGCAACAATTGTTCTAACAGGAATTTTACTGCGTGAATATTGTTCCATTTTGTAGTATTCGTTGTGCTTTCGGCATAATAAAATGGTGAGAATTACTAAAAAGGACATTTACCGGTAACTGATACAACAAAAATGAAAGCAAAAAATATTATCAAATTTTACAAATAAAAAGATGTGTACCTAAATGACCTGGTAAAGGAAAAGGTATATAGGCAATATACTTACTCTTTAACCACTTCCATACCGGGCCTATTCTGGCACTCTTATCCTACATGTATTGTTTTGCTAGAAAATTACTCAGAGCCCCCAAACAGTATATATTTTTTCCTAGGGAATAAAATGACGGTCATTGCAACTTTTTATCTTGCACGGTATTTGCGCAACAATTTTTCAAACGCGTTTTTTTGGAAAAAAAATAACTGTTTAATGATTTTAAAAAATAACAAAACAGTAAAGTTAGCCCAATTTTTTAGTATAATGTGAAAGATAATGTTAAGCCGAGTAAATAAATACTCAACATGTCGCACTTTAAAATTGCGCACACTCATGGAATGACGCCAAACTTCGGTACTTAAAAATCTCCATAGGCTACACTTTTTTTACAGGTTACATGTTTAGAGTTACAGAGGAGATATAATGCTAGAATTGTTGCTTGTGCTCTAACGCACGTGGCTATACCTCACATGTGTGGTTTGAACGGCATTTACATATGTGGGCGGGACTTACGTGTGCGTTCGCTTCTGAGTGCCAGCTACCGGGGACAGGGGCGTTTTAAATTATTTTTTTATTTTTTACTTTATTTTCTATTTTTACACTTTCTTTTACATTTTTTTATCACTTTTATTTCTATTACAAGGAATGTAAACATCCCGTAATAGGAATCGTTCATTATAGGTCCTCTTTATGGACAGATGCGGGTTCAATAAGACCCCACATCTCTCCTCCAGGCTGGAAAGCATGACATTGGAAAAAAAATCCACAATCTCATACTTACCAGCTGCGACCACGGCTTTGTTTACAACCATGGCCCGGATGTGACGTCATAACGTCGCGTCCGGGCCTCCGACGATCATAGAGATGACTGGTGACCATCTGGTCACTGGAAATCTCTATCGTTGTCATTCGGCAGTGGCCGATTCTTTCTCCGGGTCCCCAATGGCACGGGAGAGCCCGGAAAAGCACCGGATGGTGGTGGGAGGGGAGGATGTCCCCTCCCGTCGCCTGTAAGAATGAGCAAGCCGCTAAAATGCCTCTATGATCATTCTTATGGTGCACAGAATCAAAATTAAAACAAGGAAATCTGAATGTTGACTGTAGCTGCAGGCATCATTCAGATATTTCCACTGAAAGTCAAAGACGTCATATGCGCTATTGTACGCGGGCGGTCCGGAGGGGTTAGAAAAAAATCTCTATAGAATATAAACCTGTACAGATAGGAGTTTGGTAAAGAATTCGGACATATTCATCTCTTACAAGCGGATTTTCCGTCAAAAAAATCTTGGATGGTTTTTCCGACGGAATTCCGCTCAAGCTTGTCTTGCACACACATGGTCACACAAAAGTTCTCTGAACTTTCGACCGTCAAGAATGCGGTGATGTACAACACTACGACGAGCCGAGAAAATTAAGTTCAATGCTTCCGAGCATGCGTTGAATTGTTTCTGAGCATGCGTAGGAATTTTGCGCGTCGGAATTGCTACAGACGAATGGAATTTCCGATCGGAACTTTTTCCGACCGAAAAATTGAGAACATGCTCTGAATCTTTTGCTGGCTGGAATTCGGCCAGCAAAAGTCCGATGGAGCATACACACGGTCAGAATTTCCGACCAAAAGCTCTCATCGGTCTTTTGCTGGCCGAATTTCCGATCGTGTGTACGCGGCATTACAGGCTTAGTAAATCTTGGTCTTATACATAAATATCATTTGGTCTCATTCTAATGCTGACCAACTGCATTTCATAATACTCTACCAGACCTGACAAATGTGTGTTTAAACTTGTGGTTATAATGGAAATAGCAGTACTTACATTTTATTACTGAAAATTAGACAGTTTCTTATGCTTTATTTTTAGTGTGTCTAGCAAATGATAGGGTTGGTTGGTCTCGGCCTCGCACACCAAATCAAGAATCATGGCGCTCCTGCCAAAAATGTGATTGCTGGCGGTGATGCCGTGTTTTGGTGTGTTGATAACTGACTGGCTCTCCAACAATGTGATTGCCGAGCGTAAGATAGACAAAGGCGTTTCATTCCTTATTTTAAAATAAACAAAAGCATTATAATACCTTCCATGAAATGGATTTTGTAACCTCTGCTATTATAGTTAGGCAGAGAATGGAATGTTGTATTTATAGCTTTTTTTTTTTTTTTTTTTATACCAACTGCTATTTTATTCTGATATTATACTTTATATAGTTATTTTGTAACATTTCATTTTTTCTCAGCTCTGATAATTGCAGTATATTTTTCTATGGTCTCTTTTACACGTGAGGTTGGGGGGGGGCGCAATTTTACCGCTACTCCCTTTCGCGGCAGAGTACAAATTAAAGTGGAAGTCCAAGCTAAAACTAAAACCCCTGCATCTATAGACACCCATGATCTAACCCTAACCTATCTAGCCCTGTAAAGAAGAAATCACTATACATACCTTTTCTGAAGACGGTCCGACCCGATTTTCAGCGGCGGAAGCTCTGCAGAGGACACGGCTGACAATGGCTGTGAAATGAATGAGGAATGACGTCACCCATAGACTTTACTATGGGGCTTCCATTATCGGATGACCTGGATGACATTGGCATTTACAGTGGAACTGTTATCTTAAAGTGGAAGTCCATGCTAAAACTAAAATCCCTGCATCTACTATAGACACCCACGATCTGACAGCTCAGCGTGGGATCGGGTCGGATCAGCTTAAAAAAAGGTATCTATACTGATTTCTTCTTTACAGGGATAGATAGGTTAGTGTTAGATCGTGGGTGTCTATAGTAGATGCAGGGATTTTAGTTTTAGCATGGACTTCCACTTTAACCACTTTCAGACTGGACCATTTTGCTGGCTTAAGACCAGACCACTTTCTGCGATTCAGCACTGTGTCGCTTTAACTGACAATTTCGCGGTCATGCGACGTGGCTCCCAAATAAAATTGACGTCCTTTTTTTTCCCACAAATAGAGCTTTCTTTTGGTGGTATTTGATCACCTCTGCGGTTTTTATTTTTTTGCGCTATAAACAAAAAAAGAGCGACAATTTTGAAAAAAACACATTATTTTTTACTTTTTGCTATAATAAATACCCCCCAAAAATATATAAAACATTTATTTTTTTCTCAGTTTAAACCGATACGTATTCTTACATATTTTTGGTAAAAAAATCGAAATAAGCGATTATTGATTAATTTGCGCAAAAGTTATAGCGTTTACAAAATAGGGGATAGTTTTATAGCATTTTTATTAATATTTTTTTTTTACTAGTAATGGCGGCGATCAGCGATTTTTATTGTGACTGCGACATTATGGTGGACGCATCGGACATTTTTGACACATTTTTGGGACCATTGTCATTTATATAGCAATCAGTGCTATTTAAATGCACTGATTCCTGTGTAAATGACACTGCCAGTGAAGAGGTTAACCAGGGGTGGCAGTGTAGGGGTTAAGTGTTCATAGGGGCGTGTTACCAACTGTGGGGGGCGTGGCTGTGTGTTAGTGAGCACTGATCTCTGCTCCAATCACAGGGAGCAGAGATCAGTGTCACTTGTTGCTAGGCAGAACGGGGAGATGCTGTTTACTTCCGCATCTCCCCGTTCAGCCTTCCCGTGAGACGATCGTGGGTATCCCCGCGGCGATCGACTCTGCGGGACCCGCAACCGGACTCACAGGGGTTCCGACGCGGTGGCATTCGTAAAGGGACGTACCTGTACGCCCTTATGCCTGTCCGTGCCATTCTGCCGACGTAAATCGTCGTGCGCCGGTCGGGAACAGGTATGTGATCATTACCCATTTGAATGACACTGCTTTCACTAATGTGAAATTTTGATGTCTGCACAGTAAATGAAAATGTCACATAGTTACATTGAGTTACATAGTAGGTGAGGTTGAAAAAAGACACACGTCCATCAAGGCCAAACTATGTGTGTGATTATATGTCAGTATTTCATTGTATATCCCTGTATGTTGTGGTCGTTCAGGTGCTTATCTAATAGTTTCTTGAAACGAGCACTGAAACCACCGCCTGTGGAAGAGAATTCCACATCCTTGCCGCTCTTACAGTAAAGAACCCTCTACGTAGTTTAAGGTTAACCTCTTTTCTTATTATTTTAATGAGTGGCCACGTGTCTTGTTAAACTCCCTTCCGCAAAAAAGTTTCATCCCTATTGTGGGGTCACCAGTATGGTATTTATAAATTGAAATCATATCCCCTCTCAAGCGTCTCTTCTCTAGAGAGAATAAGTTCAGTGCTCGCAACCTTTCCTCATAACTAATGTCCTTCAGGCCATCCAATGGAGATTTCGGATTTATTTTGTGAGAGAATTTTTTTTAATATATTTGTATTTACCTATTTTACTATTTTTAAACTTTTTTTTCTTCATGGAGGGAGGGTCTTAATTGGGTCAGTCAAGACCAGATCCAGACCCCAAATGCAGCTGAGCAGCAGCAGATTACTTCCAATAGCGATCTATTGCTGGCTGCAAACAGTGAGCAATAGATCATTGGGGGAGATTTACTAAAACTGCTACACTCAGAATCCGATGCAGCTGTGCGTGGTAGCCAATCAGCTTCTAACTTCAGCTTGTTCAATTAAAGAGGGAGTCCGGCAAAAAAAAATTTTTTTTAAAAGTCAGCAGCTACAAATACTGTAGCTGCTGGCTTTTAAAATATGGACACTTACCTGTCTAGCGCGCCCGAGATGTCCTCATCCGAAAGGCTTGCGGCTTCACTTACCGGCTGCTTACTGCGCATGCGCGAGTCGCGCTAGCAATAAGGACGCTCCCCGCTGTCTCTGGGATCCGTGTGTTTCCCAGCAGACAGCGGGGGCCCGCAGGAAGTGGCTATCTATGCCCGGAAGTGGATGCAGATACCTGTATTATACAGGTATCTGTACCCCCCTCCCCCCTGAAAGGTGCCAATTGTGGCACGGAGGAGGGGGGGAGGGTTCTGATGAGCGGAAGCTCCACTTTAGGGTGGAGCTCCGCTTTAAGCTTTGATAATAAAACCTGGAAGCTTATTGGTTTCTAGGCAGAGCTTCACTAGATTTTTGCACCCTCCAGGTTTAGTAAATAACCCCCAATAAGTACAATGTTATGGTAGTCCTGTCATTTTTGTTTTAATTTTTAACAACCTGGGATAACCTGGACTTTCCCTTTAGATGGATAAAAACAATCCAGTTCATGCTAATTATAGACCGTCTTTAATCCTTCACAGCTTTGTACTGTGCATGTGCTAGAAGAACAGAGGGAGAACAAAATAAGATTTGAGTGTGTTTATTTACTTATATTTCTATAGCCTTTGAAAGATTTGCAGCTAAAATGTCAGCGGGAAATAATTCAGGGAAATCGCTCACCCCAGCAAAGTGAATGGATAAATCAGTTTTTGTTGCGTGAATCCTGAAGATATGCAATTAGTTACACAGCTGGTAATATTAGAGGCTGGGTGACAGCTCAAGCACTGACAGGCGGAACCCTGGCATAACCAAACAACATTACGGAATGGAAAGTGCATGAAATGCTTGGTGTGTTCTGCGTTTTGAAGCATGCGATAATGTCTGCTAAGGAGCTTTTATAGCAAAGAGTGAAAGGATGAGTAGAGGTGACAAAAACAACACATTGATTCAAAGAGAGATGCCACGCACACACGATCGGAAATTCCGCCAGCAAAAGTCCGATGAGAGCTTTTGGTCGGAAAATGCGACCGTGTGTATGCTCCATCGGACTTTTGCTGGCAGAATTCCAGCCAGCAAAAGATTGCGAGCAGGTTCTCAATTTTTCGGTCGGAAATTATGATGATCTGTACCAATTCCGATGCGCAAAATTCCTACGCATGCTCGGAAACAATTTGACGCATGCTCGGAAGCATTGAACTTCATTTTCTTGGCTCATCGTAGTGTTGTACGCCACCGCGTTCTTGACGGTCGAAAGTTCAGAGAACTTTTGTGTGACCGTGTGTATGCAAACCAACCTTGAACAGAATTCCGTCTGGAAAACCATCCAAGTTTTTTTCCGACGGAAAATCCGCTCGTGTGTACGCGACATTAGAGTTCATTCCCAAGGGTACAAAGAAAGCAATTGTTTTCTATGTGCCCTTGTGTTGGTCAATGCTGATTAATGCACAACAACGCACCTGGTGTGAACAAGTCCTAAGGCCCCTTTCACGACTTGTCCTGCGACTTGGGACTCCAAAGTTGCATGACAAGTCGTACCCCATGATTTCCAATGAGTATTGTTCATATCTGTGCAACTTCAAGTCGCAGCAACTTCAAAGTAGTCCCTGCACTACTTTTGTCCGACTTTGATGTGACTTGAGGTCCATAGTCGCATCAAAGTCCCGTCAAAGTCACGTGGCAAAGTCGCACGACTTGCAGGTCCTACAAGTGTGAAAGAGGGCTAAAGCCCCCCCCCCCCCTGGCAACAGATGTTTATTAATGGTTGGTGGCTTGTTGGCATCCCGTAGATAATGACTAAACCGGGAGAAGGAAGAGTGTGTCCCTTATGTGAGTTATTCAGCTGTGTGTGTTATCTATCTATTACCTATTTCATACCTCCCAACATTTTGAAATGGGAATGAGGGACACCTACTAACAAACGTATGCAGGCATAGGACACGCCCCCTGCCACACCCCCTTAAAGGAGAATTAACCAAAAAAATGGTTAATTAAATCCAGAAGGCCTTTTTTTTTACCACTACTATTCCTTTATATTGGCTTTTAAAATGTACAAATGCAGCAATTTAGAAATTGAAGGAAAGGTTTAGCACTGAGAAACACTTTTTGAAAGATAAAAAGTGCATTTTATATACAACTATATAGATGAGACCAAAATGAGGGACAAATGAGGAGGAATGAGGGACAGAGGGACATTGCTCCAAATCAGGGACAGTCCCTCGAAATCAGTGACAGTTGGGAGCTATGCTATTTTACAGCATGGCTTTAAAATAAGGTGGAAGGGGCTGTTATTCCTGCTTGGCACTCGCTATCTGCATATCTCATATTTGCCCTATTACAAGAAAAAAACCTCTAGAATGTTGGTGCACTTGCCACCTCCTGGCTGCAAGTGGCACTGGTTAAATACTTGTATACAATATTTCATATTTACCTAATTCAAATATGATTCAAAGCGTGCTGTTTGGTACTAGACATAATGAATAAATAAAATATGTGTAAGGGCTCATTCACATGTGCAGCAGGGACTGCTGTTCCTCTGAAAAGCATTCCATGCTCAGATTGTTTTTCAGAGGTGTTTGACAAGCGGTGTGGGGGCATTACATCGCCTCCTCACTGCCTGTTCTAACCCTTTGGACCCTGCACTGACACGCAGTTGCGAGGCACTTGCAAAACAGCCCCATTCACTTTACAGGTGATGATCGGTAGGCGATAGAGCCATAAAACCCGGGGGCAGAGCTGTGGTTTTTACACCCCCTTCCCCAGCCACCCACGCAAACTGTAAACTAACAACCGGACAAATGCCATGCATTTTGATGCAGATTGTAGCGCGCTAAAAAGTGCTGCGATTGTGGCAACCCACATCACGGGACGCATGTTGCCCAAAAATTGTTCAGGAGCCACCTTGGAGCAACACGTGTGCCGCAAAGAGTGTTGCCGCGATTGCAGCACATTTTATCGTGCGACAATCGTGGCAGATCCACACCACTGTTAGGATTTCATTAAAATTAATGGCATCTTGAATGCAAGTCCTGTGTTTTGACATTCACACCTCGGCACTGTCAAATCATGGGCAGATCCGCAGCAAATCTGCCCTCAATTCAAAACGCTGTATTGTGAAGTACAGAGCTTTGTGATCCACACAAATTCGATACATATTTACACAAATTTAGCCCCCATGCGCTCCGGTGCCCTTCGCCGCTTACCGGATCTGTCGGAAGTGGCGGAGGCAATCGGATCTTCACCCTTGTTGGGCATGGAGACGAGTGAGGGGAAGATGGCCCCCACCCGTCTCCATAACAATGCAGGGCGGAAACGACGCCAAAATGTCACTTCTGCCCATAGCTCTTAAAGGGCATTTATTTTTATTTGTATTTATTTTTTACATTTTTTTTTTTTTTTTAATTGCATTTTTGTGTAAATTTGAGATCTGAGGTCTTATTTTTATTTAAGAGGACCTGTCATGCTTTTTTTTCTATTACAAGGGATGGTTACATTCCTTGTAATAGGAATAAAAGTGACACAATTTTTTTTTTAAAAAACAGTGTAAAAATAAAAAATAAAAGGTAAAATAAAAAAAAAATTTTTGAAACGCGCCCCGTCCCAAAGAGCTTGCGCGCAGAAGCGAACGCATACGTGAGTAGCGCCCGCATATGGAAACGTTGTTCAAACCACACATGTGAGGTATCACCACGATCGGTAGAGCGAGAGAAACAATTCTAGCCCTAGACCTCCTCTGTAACTTAAAAAATGCAACCTGTAGAATTTTTTAAACGTCGCCTTTGAAGATTTTTATGGGTAAAAGTTTGTCGCCATTCCACGCAGTTTTGAAGCGTGATATGTTGGGTATCAATTTACTTGGAAAAACATTATCTTTCACAATATAAAAAAGAATTGGGCTAACTTTACTGTCTTATTTTTTAATTCAAAAAAGTGTATTTTTTTTCCCAAAAAAGTGCGCTTGTAAGACCGCTGCGCAAATACAGTGTGACAGAAAGTATTGCAACGACCGCCATTTTATTCCCTAGGGTGTTAGAAAAAAATATATAATTTTTGGGGGTTCTGAGTAATTTTCTAGCAAAAAAAATGTTTTTAACTTGTAAACAACAAATCTCAAAAAGAGGCTCGGTCCTTAAGTGGTTGCTTTTGTTTCTTTTTGGAAGGTTGGCAATGTTTCATGTGAACAGATTTCTCTTGCAGCAATAGATTTTATAGAATCTGCTTTCTGAAATACAGGCAGAATGTACTGTAATAGCTAGAGATAGTATTAATCAGAGGATGGCACACAACTAGCTGGCCTATGCCTTGTGCCCTGAATGTAATATGCTCTCTATGTATTTCTATGGCACATTTTCAAAGCTGACTGCTTGTAACATGCTATTCGGATACTTTTTAGTTTAGATTTGTGCAGCGAAATGGAAAAAAAAATAAAAAATTGACATTGCCATTAAAAACACCCAATAAAATCAACAGCAGGTCCAACCACAATGGAAGTTTGGCACGCTGGTGACCTGGAGGTGTCCCTGAGAATAAAACAAAAAATGGTCAATATGCTTCTCCGTATGCCTGACATGTTTATAACGCCACAAATAAGCCGAATGGGTTGCAGTTTCATTATTTCTCATAAATAAATATTACATGGGACGACCAGCATTAGTTTACATTCCACCGGACACGAGGGTCAGCGCTATCACACGCTGTATGTTCTCCTACGTCTGTTGTAGTTAATCAAGACTCAAAGAAATCAATACACAAGTCCAATTGAAATGATTCCCATGGTCCTTGTCTAGTAGACTCGCGTCTTGTGAATTCATCCTGAATTCTGAGGGAACATATTTTTTCCTGCTGCAAGCGTGAATATAAATGAAGGTATCTGACCTTTATTTCTCCCCCAGTGTCTACTGGGAGGACAGCTAAGTCTTCTGCCTCTTCTTATCTCTCAGAAAGTGTTTTGAATATAACAGAAGTGTGCAATTAATTCCTGGCCTCCTTCTTCTCACCCGGCATTTGTACGCTCTCCTTGGAATTAGGAAGTTAGAGAACTATTGGCTAGGTGAGGAAAGATAATTTTCTTAAATTTAACCCCTTAACACCTGAACAAAAATGATGAAAGAACACTAGTGCCCTGTACACACGATAGGATTTTCAAACAACAAAATCCATGTCTTTTTTCTGACGGATGTTGGCTCAAACTTGTCTTGCATACACGCGGTCACACAAAGTTGGTCAGAAATTCCGAACGCCAAGAACGCGGTGACGTACAACACGTACGACGAGCCAAGAAAAATGAAGTTCAATAGCTATTGCTGCTCTTCTGCTTGATTCCGAGCATGTGTGGCACTTTGTGCGTCGGAATTGTGTACACACGATCGGAATTTTTACGACAACGGATTTTGTTGTCGGAAAATATGAGAAGCGGCTCTCAAATTTTGTGTGACAAAAATTCCGATGGAAAATGTCCGATGGAGCCTATACACGGTCGGAATTTTTGACAACAAAATCCAATGGTGTGTACGGGGAATAAGTTCTTTTGTGAGCAAAAGAAAGTTGAAGTGTTGCAATGTTTCTTAGCCAGTGGTATACATACCCTTATGGGCACCTTGGATTAAACTGTATCTAAAAATGAAATATATTGCACCTTACCAGTCCTTAAATGTAATGGCTGCATCAGGGCTCTTTCGCTTGGGCATTCAGTCCATATGTCCGTTTTTTCAGACAGATCCAGACTAAACCACCATGCACAGTATCTCACAAAAATGAGTACACCCCTAAGTTTTTGTAAATATTTTATTCTATCTTTTCATGTGACAACACTGAAGAAATTACACTTTGTTACAATGTAAAGTAGTGAGTGTATAGCTTGTATAGCAGTGAACATTTGCTGTCCCCTCAAAACAACTCAACACACAGCCATTAATGTCTAAACCGCTGGCAACAAAAGTGAGTACACCCCTAAGTGAAAATGTCCAAATCGGCCCAAAGTGTCAATATTTTGTGTGACCATTATTATTTTCCAGCACTGCCTTAACCCTCTTGGGCATGGAGTTCACCAGAGTTGACTTCAAAGGTTGCCACTGGAGTCCTCGTCCACACTTCCATGATGACATCACAGTGCGCTCCTCAATCTTCCATTTCAGGATGCTCCACAGATGCTCAATAGGGTTTAGGTCTGGAGACATGCTTGGCCGGTCCATCACCTTTACACTCAGGTTCTTTAGCAAGGCAGTGGTTGTCTTGGAGGTGTGTTTGGGGTCGTTATCATGTTGGAATACTGCCCTGCAGCCCAGTCTCTTTGGCCCCCACTTGTGTAGGTGGGCAGTGTTGTACTATTCTGATATATATTCACTTAACCACTTAAGGACCAGAAGATTCCCCCCCTTAATGACCAGGCCATTTTTTGCGATACGGCATTGCGTCATTTTAACTGACAATTGCACGGTTGTGCGATGTTGTACCCAAACAAAATTGATGTCCTTTTTTTTTCCCACAAATAGAGCTTTCTTTTGGTGGTATTTGATTACCTCCGCGTTTTTGTTTTTTTTTTGCTATAAAAAAAAAAAAGACAGACAGTTTTGCTATAATAAATACCCCAAAAAATAAATTTTAAAAACGAATTTCTTCATCAGTTTAGGCAAATTATGTATTCTTTCACATATTTTTGTTAAAAAAAAAAAGAAATCGCAATAAGCGTACATTGATAGGTTTGTGCAAAAGTTATAGCTTCTACAAAATAGGGGATAGATTTATGGTATTTTTATTATTATTTAATTTTTTTAACTAGTAATGGCACTGTGACATTGTGGCGGACACATCAGACACTTTTGACACTTTTTGGGTACCATTGTCATTTATACAAATTGCAAATTGGATCCTGTTTTTCTGGGGGTTTTTTTCACCTTCCTCTGGATCAACTGTGGGTATAGGATTGGGTATATGGGATTGTATGATATTTTTTTTTTTTTTTTTATGGTTGAACTAGATGGTCGCTTTTCAACCTAACTATGTAACAATGTAACTATACAGCAATCAGTGCTATAAAAATGCACTGATTACTGTATAAATTACACTGGCAGGGAAGGGGTTAACACTAGGGGTGATCAAGGGGTTAAATGTGTTCCCTGGGAGGTGTCTCTAACTGTCGGGGGAGTGTACGGACAGGAGGAGGAGGGAGATCGCTGTTCCTGATCACTAGGAACAGACGATCTCCCTCTATTTCCCTGTCATGCAACTGGTGCTACAAAAAAAAAATCCCTTTCTTAATCCCACCCGTTGTGTCCAGGCAGATAGACACACCAAGGCTACATGTTTTTAGGATAATTAACCTTTGGCTATACATTGCGGCATGTCAGAAATTAATTTATGCCGACTTGTATTGTGTCAGGATTTCATGGTCTAAACTTGATACCCTTATAATGGCCTTTTCCCAGTAGGATAAGTAGGGAAATCTTGCTGCCAGAAGTTCATGGGTGAATCAAGCAGAATTAGCTCTAACCGAAATGTCAACCTTTCTAAGAATTATTATAGGAGATCATACCGGGTATTGGTTGCTGAAAAAAAAAATGACTTCAAACATTCTCTGCAATTAACATGAACTCATTTTCACCCAGCATGCTTTGCTTCTCAGATTCCGACACCTGAAGGCGATTTGTCTAACAGGTGCTGGTCGTTTAGGCCATTACACATAATGGTTGTTATTATTATAAATGAGGTTTTAAATAAGTTGTCTTCATTATTAGACATTTTTGTCGTGTTTCAGATGCACCTTTGAAAACATCATTAGTCAGATTGAAACAAGAAACATCTTGGAACATAATGGATCCTATGAAATCATGATGTTCTTTCAACACTCGTATTATTCTACTTAACGTCACCTGAGAGCACAAGGATTAATTATTCCCGACTGCAGTTAGGAAATCCTAGAGCTTAAAAAAGTAAGAAAAGACACAAAGCTATAATGTGCAACTTGAATACTTTATTACATTATTTTATCAAAAATCAACCCTACTAAACTCAATATCAAAAACAAGTAACACGGTCAATTGTTGGCTAGTTAATCAAGTCTTAGAATTTCTATTCTTTTATTTATGTTATTTATTTTATTATTTGTTTTCTTGTTTCTAAAATTGGTGAAAGTGCAATAAAAATTTCACAAAAAAAATAAAAAAAACAATCACAGTATAAACCCCACACTATTAAAATGACAGATCTGTCTGTAAAAACCCAGCTAAATCTGGGGTACACCGACATGGGTCTCTACACAAGATGAAATCTCCTAATGATTCATTGAAGCCACTTCCTTGCATTTCACCCTGTTTCCCCAAAAATAAGACCTAGCGTGATTGTCGGTGATGGCTGCAATATAAGACCTACCCCCCAAATAAGCCCTACCCTGTTTCCCCAAAAATAAGACCTAGCGTGATTGTCGGTGATGGCTGCAATATAAGCCCTACCCCCCAAATAAGCCCTACCCTGTTTCCCCAAAAATAAGACCTAGCGTGATTGTCGCTGATGGCTGCAATATAAGCCCTACCCCCAAATAAGCCCTACCCTGTTTCCCCAAAAATAAGACCTAGCGTGATTGTCGGTGATGGCTGCAATATAAGCCCTACCCTCCCAAATAAGCCCTACCCTGTTTCCCTGAAAATAAGCCCTACCCTGAAAATAAGACCTACAAGGACTTTAACTAGGGCTTATTTGGGGGGTAGGGCTTATATCGCAGCGATCACCGACAATCACGCTAGGTCTTATTTTCGGGGAAACGGGGTAGTATATATACCTTTCCATCCCTATGGAGCAAAAATCTTCCACCTGTAGTGTAATATGATACATAATTTAATATACACATGCAATAGAAATGTCTTGCAAATGACTTTTCTTGCCCTTTGAGCACTTACGAACCTAGCAGCATTGGGCTTGATTTAGTAAAGGCACATAGGCTGTACACCTTGCAAAGGAAGTTGCGCTTTGCATTTTGTAAAAAATAAAATAGCCAGGGACTGCTTAGCACCCAGCAACAGTTGAAACAAATGTATATTATACAGAATACAGTGTATATAGTGCAAAAGTCTGTAAGGCATAGAGTGCAGGTCATGGGGGGGGGGGGTGTAAAGAGTGCAGGGGTCAGGAGTACATAATGCGCAAAATGCAGGGGTCAGAGGTATATAATGCACAAAGTTTAGGAGTCGGGAGCACAAAATGAAGACAGTACGGGAGATCTGAAGAGAGTACAGGAATCCCTCCTCCAAAATCCCCCCTCCCAGCACAAATTCCCCTTCCCACCAAAATCCCCCCTCCCAGCACAAATGTTCTTCCCCTCTATCCAAATCCTCCCTCCCTCCAAATAATTCTCCCTTCTTGAAAACAAATCCTGTCCTCCCCAGCACAAATCTTCTCTTCTCCCTAAAAACCCTTCTTCCAGTACAAATACCCTACCTTTAAAATTCTTCTCCCAGCCCAATTCTTCACTCTGCCCCAGCACAAATACCCCACCCCCCCCCCAAAATCCCTCCTCCCAGGTCAAATCCCTTCCCCTACCCAATTCCCCTTCCTGGCACAAATTCCCCCCCCCCCCCCGAAAAATCCCTCTTTTAGCACAAATCTCTTTACCCAGTATAAATGATCCCGAATCACAATGATCCCTTCACAACACTCTCCCCCTACCCTATCACAAATCTTCTCTCCTGCATACAAATCCCCCCCCCCCAAATCCCTCTTCCCTGCACAAATATCCTAACCTAAATCACCCCTCCTAGCACAAATCCCACCAAAATCTCTTTTTCCAACCCAAATAAATCATCCCCCCTAAAATCCTCGCTCCTAGCACAAATCATCCCTCCCCCCAGGTCCCCACTCCTGGCATCCCTCCCCCCAGTTCCCAAATCCTCTCCCTCAAAATTCCCTCCTTCCAATATAAATAAACTCTCCCCCTCCCTGCATCAACCCCCTCCCCCCCCTTCCCAGCACAGATCCTCTCCCCGCCTGCACAAATTCTCACTCCCTCCGAAAAATCACTTTTCCCAGCACAACCCCCTCCCCCCAAAAAAATCTTCCCTCTCAGCACAAATCCTCTCCCGCCACCCCCAATCTCTCTTCCAAGCACAAATCCACCCCTCCCAGCAAATCCCAATCCTCAAGCTATCTTTGGAGACCTCTTTCCCTAAGTTATGGAAAGGAGAAAAGGGGAAATCAGGAGAGCTGTCTTTTCTTTTTCTAGATACATTACGGTGAGTTAATGATGTCAGTGTAGGAAATGAAGTGTGTTGATGGTAGTATTACCTAGTGAAAATAAAGGAAAAAGTGAATCCATCAAATCTAAGAACTGTTCCTGGGTTTAGATATGCTTCAAGTGGCATAAAAAATGCTACTGAAAAGCAGTGGCGGCCCGTGCATTGTGGGTGCATGGGCACCGCCCCCCCTGACACCTCCGCCGCCCTGCCTATTCATGTGCCTTGCCCCTTTCAGGACACCGGACACATGAAATACTATGGCGGGGATAGGCGGGGATGTGTATTTTGAAGCACGTTATTAGCGCCAGAGACTCTAATAGGCTTCAAAATAGGGCGTGCATAGCGAATACATTTTTGCTATTTTCACACTAACGTTCCTCCCTGCCAATCAGCAGGCAGGTCAGTGAGACCTTTCTCCCGATTGGCCAAAGTATTAAGCGATCCTATTGGATGCCTAATGCTTTGGCGGAAGAGGAGACAGGGCAGAGGAAGTCTGAAGACGAGCCGAGCGGACACTGAAGTCGCAGCCACCGCTTCCCGCCGAGGAGGAGAGCCGCTGAGAAGGAGAGCCGCCGCTTCCTGCCGAGGAGGAGAGCCGCCGCTTCCCGCCGAGGAGGAGAGCCGCTGAGGAGGAGAGCCGCCGAGGAGGAGAGCTGCTGAGGAGGAGAGCCCTGTCACTCCAGGAGAGGAGCAGAGCCCCGCCACACTAGCGGTAAGTGCCACCGGACCGGCCGCAGGTTGATGGGCACAAGTGGCTGCATTTGATGGGCACAAGTGGCTGCATATGATGGGCACAAGTGGCTGCATATGATGGACACAGTGGCTGCGTTTGATGGGCACAATGGCTGCATATGACGGGCACAAGTGGCTGTGTTTGATGGGCACAATGGCTGCATATGACGGGCACAAGTGGCTGTGTTTGATGGGCACAATGGCTGCAATTGATGGGCACAGTGGCTGCATTTGATGGGCACAGTGGCTGCATTTGATGGGCACAATGGCTGCATTTGATGGGCACAGTGAAGCTGCAATTGATGGGGGGGTTCAGTATTTTTCAGTTTTTTTGCGTGCCCCCAAAAATTTGGAGCACCAGCCGTCACTGCTGAAAAGTAGAAGAAAAGGCAGCTCTTGAGAATTGCTGCAGTGGATGAACAAATATCTTTTCTGGCCACAATAATGATTTGAAGACTTCTCATTGCACCTATTAGCAATCAGCCCCTCCATCGGTTCCCTTTAGATAAGAAGCAGAACCTATATTGCAGGATATGTAAATACATTTATCAGTAAGTGGCAGTGTAATAATGGATTGTACAGGTTTTTGTGTTGTAAGAAAGCCCTAGAACGCGGAAGAAAAAAAGCATTTGATGATATTTTCCATCAGACTGTAGATTTAATTTGCACTTATATTAATTTGCTTTAGAAATCTGGGAAACATTTACTGGTTCTTTAAAAGCACTCTAGTGACAGGTGCATCCGAAGGATATAATAGTGTACCAAAATCAGCCTATTACGATGAGCTATGAGTGCATTGAAATTGCTTTTCCATGTATACGCACTCCCTGATGGCAAGAGATGGAACCCAGAGCTGCAGGTGTACTGGCATATGACATAAGCAGAAAATAAATATCTTTTTCTGATTCCATCAGAAGAGTTTCATGTCATCTATCTTTGATAAGACGTTAAAGATGACATCTACAAATAAAGAGCACCTGCCATTTTGTAGCAGGCTGCCAAGGAAGAGCTAGGGAATATAGGCATTGCCGTTGTATCTTTTTATTTAATTAGAAAGGTTTGATTGTACTTTGCAAGGGCTATGATCACTGCTACCTCCTGTAATGTTAATAACTACTGCCTGCTTTATAATTGCTCGTTTAATAGCCAGCTCAAGGAGGTTAGTTGGTGGGAGTTGTGCTGTCATCACAGGGTCACTTGGAGCTCGGGCTTTAAAAGAAGATCCATGTACAATTACGAGTCTTCAAACTTCTCCTCCTTGCTGCTCCCCAGTCCCCAGCTGCTGTAGGTATTTCACACTTCCAAGTGTATTGAATACTTTCTCCTCCTGTTGCACACAGTGGTTCCTCCCATTGGCATGAACATCCTGTAGTTGTGTACCAGCTGGCAAGAGGAAATATACAGTGGTGAAAATAATTACTTAATCCCCTGCAGATTTTGTAAGTTGTCCCCCAACAAAGAAAGGAAGGGTCTATAATTTCTTTTATCATAGGTGTATGTTAAATGATAGAAACAGAATATTAAACAAAGAATTCCAGAGAAAACAGGATACACATGTTATAAATTAAGTTGCAGTTCAGTGAGTAAAATAAGTATTTGATCCCCAAGCAAAACATGACTTAGTACTAAATCCTTGTTGGCAAGCACAGAGGTAAGACGTTTCTTGAGGTTGGTTACCAGGTTTGCACACATCTCAGAAGGGATCTTCTTTACAAAATCTTCTCTAAATCCTTAAGGTTTGTTGGCTCTCGCTTGGCAACTCGAAGTTTCAGCTCCCTTCATACATTTTCTATAGGAGACTGGCTAGGCCACTCCATGACCTTAATGTGCTTCTTCTTGAGCCACTCCTTTGTTGCTTTGGCGGTATGTTTTGGGTGATTGTCATGATGGAAGACCCATACACAACCCATCTTCATTGTTCTGGCTGAGGGAAGAAGGTTCTCATCCAAGATTTTACAATACATGGTCATGTCCATTGGCCCCCTCAATGCAACAAAGTCGGTCTGTACCTTTAGCAGAGAAACAGCCCCAAAGCATATTGTTTGCACCTCTGTGCTTGACTGTATGGATGGTGTCCTTAGAGTCATAGTCCGCATTTTTCTTCCTCCAAACACAGCCAAGTCGAGTTAATACCAAAGAGCTCAATTTTGGTCTCATCTGACCACAGCTCTTTCTCCCAATCCTTATCTGAATCATTTAGATGTTCATTGGCAAACTTCAGACGGCCCTGTACATGTGCTTTCTTGAGGAGGGGGACCTTGTGGGTGCTGCAGGATTTCAATCCATGGCGGCATATTGTGTTACCAATGGTTTGTTTGGTGAGTGTGGTCCCAACTGCCTTGCAATCATTCACAAGCTCCTCCAGTGTAGTTCTGGGCTGATCCCTCACTTTTCTCATGACCATCCTTACCCCATGAGGTGAATTCTTGCATGGAGCTCCAGACCAAGGGCGATTGATGATTATTTTGTATTTCTTCTATTGCGAATAATCCCTCCAACAGTTGTCTCCTTCTTACCAAGCTTCTTGCAGATGGTCTTGTAGCCCATTCCAGCCTTGTGCAGGTCTACAATCTTGTCCCTGATGTCCTTTGATAGCTCTTGCCCATGATGGTGAGGTTTGAATGGAAGAAAGAGATTCTGTGGACAAGTGTCCTTTATACACTTAACGAGTATTGTTGGTTGGTAGGGGATCAAATTCTTATTTTACTAACTGAACTGCAACTCAATTTATAACATTTGTATCATGTGTTTTTTTCTGGATTTTTGGTTGATATTCTGTCTCTTTCATTTAAAATACACCTATGATAGAAATTATAAACCCTTCATTTCTTTGTATGAGGGCAAACTCTGCAGGGATCACATAATTATTTTCGCCACTGTAGTGTGCGGCAGGGGGAAGCAGATATTTTACACCCAGAAAAGTGGAATATTTGCAGTAGCTGCAGAGCAGAAAAGTGGCAGTTTGAAGTGTTGAGCCACTGGAAAGGTAAGTATACATGATCTTCTTTTACAATCCATGGCTCTTTACACGTGACCCTGTTGTGGCAGGCCCACTTTATGGGGGCTATTTATTAAAAATGTCACCTATAAGCACCATATTGTGTCTGTTTGTTTCCTATGATCCATCTAGTGGTCATAATGCAGTATTTTATACTGCATTATGGCTACTAGAGAAAACAATGAATAATGGCCACTAGATGAAAATGACAATCATAGGAAATAAACATATTAGCTATATGCAGATTATTCATGACAGCTGTGGCAATTTTTATAGATAGACCCCAAAGTTTCATCACCTGTGGCAACATTCATTTAAGATGGACACCAATGAAGTATTAAAAGAACCAAGTCTGTTAGGGATTTATTTGATAAACTAGTACAATGCTGGTCAGTGGGCTGCTATTGAATCTAGGGGCCTAGTGAACTGAATACAAATATAAAAAAATTGGAAAATAATGAAATGGGAAGTTTTGGAGCCAAGCCTTTTCTTTTTATCGGAAAACACAAAACTAATTTTTGGAAAGAATTATATGCTTTACTATTAACTGGAGTCTGGAGAATGGATTGCTGCTGTGACCAGTGCTGTCAATGAGAGTAATGCAATATTTGACCAAAGGCAAAAGACATAAGGTCAAAGGGTAAAGACCAAATCACATACTGTACTATGAATAGTTTCACATAAATCCTGAGGCTGAGAGACAACACACATCCTTCACAATGGAAAGCTCCTGTGTCCCGACTTTCCAACAACCAAATCAATTACATTCAGGCAAAAAGCCAGAACTATCAACTAAGGGCTCCATTGCTGCCATTCAAAGAAGAAACTGAGATCAACGTCTCTTATACAAAATAGCAGCCATGACCCACAACTATTATATATTACAGAGCGCAATATTAATGATAGGATGAACTGACCAGGCAACATTGAATGACTGGCACCGCTCAGTACAGGAAATTAAAGGAAAAGGTGATTCATTGACTTTGTGACCGAGATATAATTCCTACTGTAATACCTACTATAGCGCCAACAATTTCTGCAGTGCTTTATTCTCTGTTCATCACGTCAGCCCCTGCCTTCAAGAAGCTTACAATCAAAGGTCCTTATTTCATATACATACCCATGTATTTATACACATGTATGTTTACACATATACATCTAAGTCTGCAGCAACTGCTTAGTAAATTGGGTTCTCTTTTTTTCTGCCTCGACTCCGTGAAAAACCTCGGCCCCTCTGACACACTAGGTTAAGCAAATCGATACTGCAATACTATTGAGATCACAAATATAAATATCGTGCCCACAACTGTGGTTCAGTATCAGAAAGCAAGCACTAGTTAGTGGTAAAGGAACACAATAGTTATAGTTACATACTGTAGATAGTCTGGTTGAAAAAAGACACAAGTCCATCTACTTCAACCAATATAAATATATTGTCACAGGTTGAAGTAAATGGCAGTATATGCATAAATGAACAAGTAGAGCATTAGGTCAATCACAGTTCACAAGGCAATGTACATTAATCAGTTATTGCAGCCTAGAATGGAGAGTTTAATGGCTAGGGTAAAGTAATCCATGAATCATAAAAAAGCAATAGCATAGGTTAACAGTAACAGCTATGGTGATCAATGCTACAAAAAATTCTCTGTAACCAGTAGGCTATAACCACTTTAGAGTGCACTCTATATGAATGGCAACAGTGAAATGTAGGCTCCCTAAAGTAAAGATATACCTCTTACTATGGTCAATGGGTTAAGTTCTTTTGAAGCAACTATCTGGGTGTGCAATCCTTAGTACTAGTTCTTAAGCCAGCTAGTGTTGGGGCCCAGTCTTTACTGTGGTTCAAGTACAGTCCCACTAAAGTTTGTAAGCAGTAAATAATGCTCTGAAATACTGTACCTCAACCTGTCCGGCTATCTCCTACTCTAGCTGCCTTCAGGCAATCCCTGAAAACTCATCTCTTCAGGGAAGCCTATCCCACCTCCAACTAATCATTTACCACTTCCATCGGCTCATTCCCTACAGCTACAATCTTTTGTACCACCCCCCCCCCCTATTATATTGTAAGCTCTTCTGAGCAGGGCCCTCTTAATCCTCTTGTATTTTATTGTATTGTAACTCTATTGTTTCCTTTTTATATTGTGAAGTGCTGCGTAAACGCTGTATAATATTGATAATAATAATAATAATGGTGCTTTTTAATAGCCTAAGGGCATTTGGTTGTTTATATTTGTTCTGTGTTGTTTAGCAATATAGAGTAGACCCTTGAATCCTGATAAGTGTACCAATACCTTGCAGGTAGCAATGATCACTTTTACCTATGTAAAAGCGCCTTGAAACTAAGAAGGAAGGGCAAGCCATTGAGCTTACCCTTCATCATTAAATCTCTGTAAATCCACAGGAAGGAGAACTGGTCTCAGCAAATGTTCAGCACAAAGATAACAGGGACAGAGAATAGGTACTCTGTACTATACAGTAATGAGCTTTTTATGCAAGCATCTTTAGGCAAGGGGTAAAACAATTATATGAAACTTCCACTTAAATTTCATAGAAGACAGATTGAAGTGCCTTCCTGATTTTTGGTAGAGCACCAAGAAGACCCAAATACTGAGAAACTTAAAGCAAAGAGAATAACTCCAATGGCCATTAGCTCTGGACCATAACTTCCTACACCTTACAGCTGCTTCATCATGATGGGCAACCTTATTAACCAGTAGAAATGTGCAGGAGGGAGGAAAAGGCAAACAAAAGCTGGTCATCACAGAAGTTTACATGGAGATCAATGACCTACCGGAAGTCACAAATTACATAATTTCGGTATAATATAAGCAGAGGTTTGATGTCTTTGCTGTGCCCCGGGCTTACTTTAAACTCACCTACCTCAATAGTTTCAGATCTCTTTAGAGCAGAGTTGTCCTTCAATGCTCTCATAAAATGTATCACAATATGCTGCTGACAGATTGAAAGGAAAAAATATTTAAAGCTAACAGCCTCATAAGCAACAGAAATGTTTACAGCAGCTTAGTATGCTAAACGGGGATACCAAACACCACTAAGGTTTCCTACAGTCCAAATAAAATATCCCAAACATCATAAAAATGAGGCATTTTCTTCCAAATCGGCACTTCTCTATATGAATAATGGCAATTACATCCCTACAGTAGAGAACAGCTGTTTCAGAACAGGAAGAAAGTATTATCTACATGGAGGGTACTTAGTACATTGTAAAGTCTGCAGTACAAAGAAAGAGATGAGAAAAACATGACTGCTGATCAGAAAGACTTGGCATAGAAATACTTTGATATTAAAGAACTCCACTAAGTACATTTTACATCTGAACTGAAAAGATAACATAACCCCAATGTAATTTTAGTAGAACAATCCATTCTTTGAAGAAAAAAAACACTTTTGGAATCCAATGCCTTCAACAATCAGCAGGTGTGGAAACACTCAGAATGTTAGGAGCTACATAAGGACACTCAACTAAAGGATGGCGGCAAGTACAGACACCGTATAGTTCCCACTGCCCTTGAATGATCCTAATGCATGGCAGGTGGACAAGTTAGTGGTTGTCTGGTATAGGAGAGCCACTGATTTTCTTTTAGTAACCCTTCCAACTTCCCAGCTTCAGAAAAACAGACACCTTTGTTGATAGGTTATAATGATAAAATCAGCTCTGTCATTAGAAACAAAAAAAGAGATCTGATCAGACAAAGGAGTTAATTTATAACAGAGAATCATCACTGTCCTCTTGTTATACTTCACAGGGCTAAGCACTCTGTGGCACACATTTCACAGCCCATTCACAAAATGCAGCCTATGACTGCAGTGTCCTACAAAGTTCTTACTCCTAAACGTGGCAGGAAGAGGTCACTAATTGGAGGAGATGACTTTTACAGTTCTTTTTTTTCTGCACACACTCTATTTGATAACGTTCCGCTAACTTCAGAGTCCTGAAACTGGTGGAGCACTCAGCATACCTATCAAGCGTATTTCTCTGTTTTATAGATGCACAGAGCTTTTATTTTTCTAAAAGTAGCAGTATGGTCTGGTAAGGCTTAATCATTGCTTTATCAATCAGGCCCCAGAGTTCATCTTTAGGCCAAATTCACAGTTACATATATGGTAACACACAGTAGCATGCCTTACAGTACATTGGCATTCATTTTTAAAGGCACTGCAATGCACGTATATGGCCATTAAACAAATACACCTGCCCCTAAGTGCAGGGAAATGTTTAGGCCCATGGACATAAGTTATTATTATTATACAGGATTTATATAGCGCCAACAGTTTGTGCAGCACTTTACAATATAAAGGGAGACAATACAGTTATAATACAATAAAATACAACAGGTTTAAGAGGGCGGTGCTCATAAGAGCTTACAATCTAATAGAATCACTGAAAATGAGGGGCATGTTTAAAGCAAGGAATGAGCGAATGGGCCATTAGGAGTCATGCTAAACTATTGTGGTGCATTTAACACAAGCAACTTTTATTGTGCATTAACATGCGTTGCATTAAGGCAGCCCAGACTAAAAAACTCACCTGTAGCTATTTTTGTAATGTATATTGGAATCAGGAATGAAGGGACTTTAAAGGTGCCATGAGACATACGTCCTAAAAAAACTTTCTTTATTTTGCTATAAACAATAAATACAGTAAGCAAATACTATTTAATCCTTAAAAACAACAAAGAAAATACAAATACAAATTCCTATGTTGTTGACAAATGCTCTTGGCGTGACATGTTTTGCCAATCGGCTTCTTCAGGAACCACAAAGTATTATCAATTGTCACAACTAAAATTAGGAGCAAACTGTTTTATAACACGTTTTTTACAGTTAATTATAAACAAGATATAGATGTCCATAATATTTTAACATATGTTAAAATTTAATGGAAATGTGTATCTTGTTTGTATAATCAACTGTAAAAAAAATTATAATACTCTGTTTTCTTGTAATTTTAGTTGTGACAATAGATAATGCTTTCTGGCTCCTGAAAAAGCTGATTGGAGAAACATGTTGAGCGAGGAGCATTTGTCAACAACATAAGAATTTGTATTTAGATATTCTCTGTTGATTTTAGGATTCAACAATATTTGTATACTGATTTTTAATGCACAATAAAGAAAGTTTTTTTATGATGTATGTGTCATGGCACCTTTCATGCTTGACAAATGGGTCCTGCATGACTTCCTAAACATTGCACTCTCTTGCTTGTGATGTGATAATGCTGAAATAAAAAAACTTTGGACTGAAGATCAGTGGTGTACTGACAAATATATTCTGACATGGGAATTTAGAGATAGACAACTCCTATCCTCATATTGATTAGTGGTTCCAAATTAATAACGACTGCAGTAGGGAACAGACACAAAAGATACACTCTGCATCTTTCCAAATAACAGTTCGGCCTTATTATGACGCAATTGAAGGTTTTTATACACATGATTACGTAGGTATCACATTAATATTACAATTGTACGTTTATGGTAACAAGGGGCGTAACATAGGCAGACTAATTCTAATCAGAACTCAAAAGAATGCAAACATGTAATGAAAACATTATTAGTACCATGTGCACAGTGAGGACAGTGTGCAATACATACAAAATAGAATACAATTATATACAGAACTTACAAATTTCCTTTACATATTCACTGTGGCTTTTGTGATCCAGTCTCCAGCTGGTGGTTGCTACAGCACCCAGTACCCTAGAGCTTTCCCCAGGAATGAGTACAATGGGAATATGGACTATGGCACCTTTAAAGTCCCTCTTTTAGGATAGTTGCGTATCACCACAGAGTGGTACTGTGGATACGATATAGAATAGAGTGTGCCACTTTCCGATATTTGAGATTTATTATGAATGACAACTATTTTTTGTTGAAAATGATGGACTTTGTAGGCATAAAACACAAGTTTATAAAAAAATTAACAAAATGTATTTACAAAGTAAGTATAAAATTACTCAATGCAAAAAACAAAACACAAAAAACAAAACAGAGATTCTATGCAAATCTCTGTTTTGTTTTTTGCATTGAGTAATTTTATACTTACTTTGTAAATACATTTTGTTAATTTTTTTATAAACTTGTGTTTTATGCCTATAAAGTCCATATTTTTCAACAAAAAAATTGTTGTCATTCTTAATAAACCTTTAAAGTCCCTTTATTCCTGATTCCAATATATGTACCTTTTGGATTGTAGGTGCCCTTGATTTCCAGGTTCATTGGTATATTTAAATGCATTTTTTGCAATGTACCCAGCAACGT